>CM035591.1:4258238-4580738 GCA_020423425.1 Chrysopa pallens
TTTCTTTCATTGCCACGTGCGACCGGCCCGCGACAATCACAGGCTCCGCCCAATTTCTTTCTTGTCACTACTTGTATAATATTCGCATCCGCATGAATATGCGCATTGATTAATGCGGATGCGGATGCAGATGCAGATGTCCAAATCAATGCGGATGTTCCGCATTTGCGGATGCGGATGCGAATGTTCGCAACATCCCTGATATATATATATATATATATATATATATATATATATATATATATATATATATATATATATATATATAAATTTATAAATATATATATATATATATATATAAATACATATATATATGTATATATATATATATATATATATATATATATATATATATATATATATATATATATATATATATATATATATATATATATATATATATATATATATATATATATATATATATATATTAAATACATAGGCATCTTTGTATTTGATTAAAATATATATCTAAAAGTTGCTGTTGTTTGCAGATGAGAATGGCAGATAATATGTACAAATAGGTACCTATATTGATGAATTCTACCGTAGACGCCAGAGCACTCGCATATCAAATTAAAAATGATAGCTCTCGATCAATGTTAATTGTAAACGGATACTTGTTCGATTACCCAATTCCGTCAAAAATGTTAAAACGTCGGTAACCTTAGAGGCTTTAAGCCAAATTGAAGAAAAATAAAAAATAAAACGATTCAATTTCAACAGATTTAAATTTAATAACAGAGTTTTTAAAATTTTAACAATTTCAATTACACTTATAACGATTTAATAAATATTCACTAAAGAATTGAAGCTTAACAACTATTAATTTTCTCTTAAAATGAATAAATATAATTGAAAAAATAACCTACAACAATTTACCTGAGTGATATAATTTGTTATTTTAACGAATTCATACAAATGTTACAAGACCCAGACTATTTGCCATAGTACAATAATAAATGAATGTTTGGAAAACTGATTAAAGACGATGAATAAAACTTGACTCAAGAATTGAAGTTATGTAACCATAAATTTTATTTAAGTTAATAAATTATAAACGAAACAATAACTTGCAAAAATTTGACTAAAAACTATAATTTATTATATTACGAATGGATCAATTTAAAGGAACTATGAATTTTATCTTACAACGAATAACTTGTAAACGAGTCAACAACCCACAATATTTTGCATAAGAAATATAAATTATCAATTTACGAATAGATGATTTTAATGAACTATGAATTTTATTTTTAAACGAATAAATTATAGACGAAGCAATAAGATACAATATTTTGCAATAGAAATATAAAATATATCAATTTAGATGCTTCTAAATGAATTATGAATTTCCTCTTACGACACAATAACGTACAATAATTTTTCAAAAAAAAAAAGAAGAAAAAACACGATTAATCAAATTACGAATAGGCAAATTTAAATGTTAGAAACCCTTTACCCTTTATTCAGATAAAACAATTAACAAGTATAATATAACTTTACAGTATTTATTCTTAATATAAAAATTAGTTATTCGAATTATAATGGATCTCAGTATTTCAAAATAAATATCCACGTCTTTACTACGTAAAAAAATTGTTATTTTTTTGAAACGAACGCAATCGCAAAGTAAAAATTGGATTTACAAATAATAAAAGTAAATTGACCCCTAAAACCAAAAAGCACTGTTTTGATTGAACATTATTAAAGGTTAAATAAAAATTAAAAGCCTATCACAAAACATTACAATGCTAGAAGCAATATTTAAAATATATCTGTTCATATCATCAGCATTACATATTATTTCAAGGACAAGTTTATTTACGTTATATTAAAAAAATATGAAGATAAGTTATTTGAAGGGAAAAAAAAATTTTCAACTTGGTAAATAAAATTATTGAATACAAAAACACCTTAATTTATAATATTCTGAAAATAATAATTGTTTTAAAAAGTATCAGTTTACACCAGGACGAAATTGTTTGAATAAATATTATAGTTTGTATATAAGATGACAGATAATAACATTATTTTATATTTCATAGCGCGGTTTTACCTCTTCGATTTAGTTTTAAACTTGTTTTTTATTTCAATTCTTAAATTCCTTTCAATTTTTTTGCAAAACAAATAAAGGAATTCAAAGGAATTTAAGAATTGAAATAAAAAACAAGTTTAAAACTAAATCGAAGAGGTAAAACCGCGCTATGAAATATAAAATAATGTTATTATCTGTCATCTTATATACAAACTATAATATTTATTCAAACAATTTCGTCCTGGTGTAAACTGATACTTTTTAAAACAATTATTATTTTCAGAATATTATAAATTAAGGTGTTTTTGTATTCAATAATTTTATTTACCAAGTTGAAAATTTTTTTTTCCCTTCAAATAACTTATCTTCATATTTTTTTAATATAACGTAAATAAACTTGTCCTTGAAATAATATGTAATGCTGATGATATGAACAGATATATTTTAAATATTGCTTCTAGCATTGTAATGTTTTGTGATAGGCTTTTAATTTTTATTTAACCTTTAATAATGTTCAATCAAAACAGTGCTTTTTGGTTTTAGGGGTCAATTTACTTTTATTATTTGTAAATCCAATTTTTACTTTGCGATTGCGTTCGTTTCAAAAAAATAACAATTTTTTTACGTAGTAAAGACGTGGATATTTATTTTGAAATACTGAGATCCATTATAATTCGAATAACTAATTTTTATATTAAGAATAAATACTGTAAAGTTATATTATACTTGTTAATTGTTTTATCTGAATAAAGGGTAAAGGGTTTCTAACATTTAAATTTGCCTATTCGTAATTTGATTAATCGTGTTTTTTCTTCTTTTTTTTTTGAAAAATTATTGTACGTTATTGTGTCGTAAGAGGAAATTCATAATTCATTTAGAAGCATCTAAATTGATATATTTTATATTTCTATTGCAAAATATTGTATCTTATTGCTTCGTCTATAATTTATTCGTTTAAAAATAAAATTCATAGTTCATTAAAATCATCTATTCGTAAATTGATAATTTATATTTCTTATGCAAAATATTGTGGGTTGTTGACTCGTTTACAAGTTATTCGTTGTAAGATAAAATTCATAGTTCCTTTAAATTGATCCATTCGTAATATAATAAATTATAGTTTTTAGTCAAATTTTTGCAAGTTATTGTTTCGTTTATAATTTATTAACTTAAATAAAATTTATGGTTACATAACTTCAATTCTTGAGTCAAGTTTTATTCATCGTCTTTAATCAGTTTTCCAAACATTCATTTATTATTGTACTATGGCAAATAGTCTGGGTCTTGTAACATTTGTATGAATTCGTTAAAATAACAAATTATATCACTCAGGTAAATTGTTGTAGGTTATTTTTTCAATTATATTTATTCATTTTAAGAGAAAATTAATAGTTGTTAAGCTTCAATTCTTTAGTGAATATTTATTAAATCGTTATAAGTGTAATTGAAATTGTTAAAATTTTAAAAACTCTGTTATTAAATTTAAATCTGTTGAAATTGAATCGTTTTATTTTTTATTTTTTTTTAATTTGGCTTAAAGCCTCTAAGGTTACCGACGTTTTAACATTTTTGACGGAATTGGGTAATCGAACAAGTATCCGTTTACAATTAACATTGATCGAGAGCTCGTTAGGTCTATTTAAATAAATTCGGCCAGCTTCCCACTTAGCGTTACTTTAACTTGATTTTAATTTATTTCCTGATCACTAATTTTTAAAATTTAATTTTTTATAGTTTAAATTTTAATCCAAATTTATAGTTTCCAAATTTATAGTTAATAACTTTCATTTAAGTTTTAGTAATGATTTTTTTCTTACGATATTTTTAATATTGAATTTTAAATTAATAGTTTAAAATTTTTGTGAACTTATACATGTTTAGTTTGGAAACAATCTATATCCAAGTTTATATTAAAATTGGATTTTATCACAATTTACATCAATGGTTTTGAAATTTCGTAATTAAAATATCGGTTTATTTATTTGAAAATTTATCATACTTCCATTTTGAAAGCTTTGCATGGTACTTTTCCTGATTGTTTATGGAAATTTTAGATTAGTTTTACGAAGATTAGTGATTTTACAGCTATTTAGTTTTGGAAGCTCTGCCTGCTTTATGATTTGTGAATGAGATTGGTTAATGAATTTCTTTGAAGTTGGTTTTTATAATAAGTTGCAATAGTAAAATTATAATAACGGTGCTACCTGGTAACCAAGCCGTCTCAATAGATTCCATTTCTTAGGGGTAAAGACTTACATGTTGCATCAACGAAATTGGATGATACTGCTGATATAGTTCTTCGACTATCTAGAATAGTTCAAACTTCTATTGAAATTTTGTTATCTTTATATTTTTTGAGTAAAAGCGTTAATAAACGATATAGAGATAGATGATTGCCTTTAAATTATTTATATCACAGATGCTATGAACAGATCTTGACATTTTAGAATATTATTTTTTGTAGTATGGAAACCATTGTAATGTATCTTTACATATTATGCTTTTAATATTTCTTTTATTCTTTAGTAATTTCAATCAAAACAATAGTTTTCGGTTTTAATATTTTTTTAAATCATATTTCTGAAATTTATCTACTATGCCGACTTAGCCCGTCCGTGCTGTGCAATTGACGATTACTTTAAAATAAATTTAAGAAATTAAAAAACTAAAGATTTTATTTTAAATTAAATCAAATTTAACAATTTATACACGTAGATATTTTGTGAATATATAGTCAATTTACTTTTCATATATTGTAAATTCAATTTTTACTTACCTTTTGAGTACGTGTTCAAAAATTTAACAATTTGTTTTGGTAAGGTGTGAATGTTTAAAGAGCTATTTACTTTAAAAAATTGTGAATCCATTAAAATTAGAATCGTTGATTTTTCTATTAAGAATGAATACTGGTTATATTATATAGGTAGGTACTGGTTAAACTATATTTCCTACTGATTTGGTTTTCTTTTTTTTTTTTTTTGTGTAAATAAATAATGTAGAGTTTGTATTATTAAGTAATTTATGGTAAGTTATTTTTTGGTTTATAACTTATTCGTCGTATCATAAAATTCATAATTCATTTAGATGCATCTATTCGTAAATTGATAAATTATATTTCTGATACAAAATATTGTGGGTTATCCATTCGTCTATAATTTATTTGTTTAATCTAAAACACATAGTTCATTAAAATAATCTATTCGTTAAATGATAAATTATATTTTTGAGGCAAATATTTTAGGTTATTGATTCATTTAAAAGTTATTCAATATATTAAATTATTAATATGAAAGAGAATTATTAATTAATAGATAATTGAAAAAATTTTCTATTCATAAATTCTATGAAAGAATTAGTAACGATCTTTAATATTAAAGATTCTATTTGTCATTATTAAATTATACTGAGGCATTCAATTATACTGATCCACGTCAGTAAAGCCACTATAATTGAAGTGATTACAAAATTTATGCAACTGTCGCCAAAATCTAGGTCATTATATATATATATATATATATATATATATATATATATATATATATATATATATATATATATATATATATATATATATATATATATATATATATATATATATATATATATATATTTATAACGACATTCATTTTTATAATGCCCTCTCCTTCCGCAATGATGACACTTAATATTCTTCTTGTTATTTGCTCCATATTGCTTTGGCTTGACGATTCCACGATGATTTTTCCATGGTTTTCTAAAATCTTTATTATTTCGTTTGATGTCATTAGGTTTCTGCTCTACATGAAGAACGTTTTTGCTTGTATCAAGATTTTCATTTACAAGATCAACTTCATGATCTAATAATCTTGATTTTACGAAACTCAACGTGATATTATCTTCTGATAAAGTCTCTATAGCTGTAATCACGCCATTGTTAGAACTTGGTAAGGTCATTAATAGTTGAGCCACTTTATCTACTTCTGAGATGGTTGCTCCAGCTGATACTAACTCTGATATTAAACAATCAAAATGCATAAAATGTTAACACAAATCTGTTTCACCTTCTTATTTTAAATTAAATAATTTCTTTCGAGCTCCTAGTTGTTTTGCTACACTTTTTCGCTCAAAGATATTGTCTAGAACAGCAAAAATTTGTTTTGTCGACGATTCTGGTTTCTTAAGTACGAATCGGACAAATATTCGATTAACACATTTTTCGCGGTTGATTCCGACTTCTTCCACTTGTCGTCAGGATTCTCCGGTTCCACTTTATCGATCACATAAATCACTTCGAGCTCACTTAAAAGACTACGGATTCTAAACTTCCATATATTATAATTTTCACCGTTGAAAGGTTGAATGTTTCGCTTCGATTTTAAATTTTCCATATTATCTATTGAATAATTATTTATTTTTAATAATTGGAAATAGTTGATTATTTTCACTGAGAAACACTTAATTTAAGTTTGTACTCACTAATTTTTAATTTCACTAAGAAATTTAATTTTCTCGTAAGAAAATTTGTATTTTAATATTTTTAATTAATCACGAACGTAACCTGGGCCCATAACCTGTTGGGATTATGGATATGTGATGATGTATTATTTTAAATAATTAAACACTTTATTAATTTGAAGATATTATATAAAAAAACAATGATATGTTAATTTTCTTATTTTTTGTTTCAGGTATGTTTCCACAACTTTAATACCTCTTATCTTTAATTTACTTGTAAGTACGATTACAATAAATATAGATTTCTGACTGAACAATACTTAAATAAAAAACAGTAAGATACCACCTACTCAAACTCCACTGACTTTACGATTTCAGCTCTATCACGTAATCAAGTTTAAATTTGTTATTTGAGTTCATTGTGGTTAGTGTTATAACATTTTTCCTTCGAAGATGCTAATAATGAAAGCGTTACATTTTATAGAGACCATATAATTTTCTCTATGGTTTTAACAGGGAAACCAACCGACAGCTAGAAATAAAAGGTTATTTAGAAGTTTCGATACAGAAAAAATTTGTCAAATCGAAACCAAGAAAATTATTTTAGTTAAACATTTTTCAAAAATAAAGAACCACCTTAAAAAAAGAGGAATTGCCAACCAATCAATCCCTAAAGGATTTCTTAAAGGAGATTGCCAACGATAAGTAATTGGTCATAATTTAAAATTATTTTTACTTTATAGTTCACTTTTTCGATTTTTATTTTTAAAACATTTTTATTTTTTACATTTGAGTGTAACATGAAACCAAGAAACATTTTTAATCACTAAAAATTGTTTATTCATCTTTTCTCCACTTAGGGACATTATATACTGATTTCCTTTTCCAACAGAAAATAATCATCATAATCGGTTCATAAAGGACGAAATTATCCGCAAATATACACAAAAACGAATATCAGTTAATATGAAAGAGTATTATTAATTAATAGATAATTTAAAAAAATATTTCTATACATAAATTCTATGAAACAATTAGTAACGATCTTTAATATTAAAGATTCTATTTGTCATTATTAAATTATACTGAGGCATTAAATTATACTGATCCACGTCAGTAAAGCCACTATAATTGAAGTGATTACAAAATTTATGCAACTGTTGCCAAAATCTAGGTCATTATATATATATATATATATATATATATATATATATATATATATATATATATATATATATATATATATATATATATATAATGGCCTTGATTTTCAAAAATAAACAAGAAATGAAAAACCAATAAACAATAAACATTCAAAAATCATAGTTAAACAAAGAGACACATACGATATTATATTGTTTCTCTATAAAATTAAGTTTACTTTTTTTTATCATAAAAGATGGAAAGCAATATTTAAGATATTGTAGCTTCGTTGTTCTTGAATTAATTTTTATTTAGTTTTCGAATTATTATATACAATTTATCTTTTTTGTACTTTTTATTAATGTACTTTTTGATTTTCGTATTAATTTTCTCCGAGTGTCCCAAATGTAGTGTTCGTGCATCATAAATATGTACTTTGAATAATAAAAAATAAATTTGGCCGAATTGAAAATCATTAATTTTTTTCAATTTTTTGAAATCGGTTAAGTAGGCTTAAAATTTTCAAATCAAAATATTATTTTCCGAATTTATTTTTATATAACTGAGACAATCATTATAAATTTATCGATTTCCCTTCAATTGATTAATTATTATTATTTAGTTTGGTAGATGGATATGCGTAAGTTCCACATATCTAACGCTTTTGGTTCCTTTATAGCACGTAAAAATGCGTACCTCATTGAAACATTCCAACCGAATTAGCATTTTACCATCTACTTCAGTAATATAATATCGATTTCGTAATTTTAATTATAACAATACTATTTAAATTTTAATTCCTATCAAAGGCGTTCTACACGATCTTCCATCAAAAAGCCACCCATCTCTTTGATAAACAGAAATCTTAACAACAATGTGAAACCTGTATGTTGGGATTATGGATATGTGATGATGTATTATTTTAAATAATTAAACACTTTATTCATTTGAAGATATTCTTTTATTCAAATAGAGTTTTCAGAAATATGTCTTAACTCCATCAATGATCAGACAGAACTCACTACTTACAACTATATTTCTCCAGTTGTACATTTTACACCATGTAACATTTGTTTTTTTTTTTTATTGGGTTATTCCAACACATGTATCTAGTTTTTATGACAAAATGATGGAGTACTTTAAACTATCTTTTTCCGAAATAATAAAATAAAACCTTTTTCAAGGGTAAAAATGTGTTCACCAAGTGTTACTTAAAAAAGGAAACTTTCCCATTAAAATGGAAAAACCCTTTAAAAATATAGTATCGTAAAATACAAAGAGCATGTTTTTTGTAAAGATGAATTCAATATTTCAACACTGTAAAAGAACTAAAAATAAAACTTAGAAATTATAAGGATATTACTTGACTTCAGTCACATGGGATCGAAATGTACGACGGGTGCTATGAGGACTCCTTTCTGCATGGTAGTGTTAAGTTGATGATTGCTTGACCAGCAAACCGACATAATGTTAGTTTTTGGAGAGAATTAAAGTATTTACCCGGTTTTGTACCTCTTTCAAGGCTGTACTTATTTCTTCATGCTCAGATAAAGACGATACGTAGTTTTAAAATATCCTGGTGCATTGTGCATTATATAACTAGCCTGCAGCCAGATTTTAATTATTTTTACAGATATAATAAATTCATTAATTTTAAAATATATTTCTAAATTTTTTTTAATGTTTGTTTTTGAGGTTCATGACTATCATTTTCGATATTCTTATCATTAAATTTATTTATTTTGTGTAATAATTTTTTGAATCGTTTCTTTAAATTCATAACTTCTTTAACAAAAAACTATTAAAAAAAATCAAATAGTTTTCGAACTTAATTTTTATAATGATTCATCATTAGTTATCGATGGTTTATATTAAGTAAGTAGTTTGCAGGAATATTCTAGACTGTTGAATGAATAAAATTGTTTAATAAATTTATTTATTAATTGTTTAATAAATTTATTTATTTACCCAAACATGAATGAGAGTCATCTAAATTATGTTTTGTATTCAATTGTTTTCTATTTAAAAGTTTTCATGCAATTAGTTTTAAATTCTAAATTAATTATAAATCTGATGGTAAGAACTTATTGCTTCTTTATAATTTGTATGTTATTATTAGTAATTGATGTGAAAATTAGATTCCTTGGAAGTGACTAGAGTATCATAACCTGCAAAATATTGATAAAGTTAACATATTCAACATTACTCCAAAATTTAGATAAATGGCTCTACCAACCAACCAAATGAAATTTTATTACTCACATCCAATAGCAATTCTGCCAAGCAATAGCAATTCTGCATTTTAATTTTAACATGTTTTCTGATCTCAAAATAATTCTCATGAGCCATATTCGTCTTAAATACTAATTCCTATTTATAAGGATTAATTTAAATACTTATTATAAAGAATAGTTTATTCTTAATTATTATGATAATATCGTTTAGACCGTTACAATATCTCTGGAGAATATTCTTTTGTTTAAATTAATTTGACACACACACTGTTAACCTTTTCACATTTTTCCAGCCCCCCAAATTTCTTTCCAATAGAATGAGATAGGTTATACCATCAGTCCAAATAGTTTTAATAGAATTTATAACCAGGAATTCTCTTAGCTATAAAATTAACTCCGAATTACCATTAATTACCATTACCCGTGGTTACAAATAAAGAGCCCAAAATATTGTAATTTAGCAACGACTTGGATTTTGTTACCATTATTCTACCAATTTTCGTTTTTGCCCTGTTAACTTCCATTTATCATAATAGTCTTCAAACCCTTTTAAAGCTCTTCATATTCTACCAACTCAGCTTGACAAAATGACAATCCATTCTTAACAGTATCATCAATGAATATAATAACCAATATAACAGACAACTGACAACCTAGTCTTAATCCCTACATCTCATAAAATATACCCGACAGCGTTTTGAAAACGCTGATACAAAACTACCAAATTTTCTCCATACTCTACTAAACTATAAACAATAAAGCCTGTTTGATATTTAGAAATTTTATAACCAGCCACAGACCATTATTGCATCCTCATTGACAGTAGCTTAGTTTATACTATACTGATACTCGGCAACAAAGCCAGTCCTCGATAATGAATTATTAAGATCAAGTGGATCTCATCTGCTGTTGAGTAAATTACAAATTATACCGACATTTCATTACTTTGGAAATATTTTTATTTTGTTCAATTTGTTTATCAAATTCACGAAAATAATCAGGACATCTTTATTTTTCAAAAACTCAAACTATAAAAATTAGTTACCTTTAAAATATCTAAAACATAACTGCGAAAGTAATATATTCAATGTTATCACAAATGACTTTCAAATTAACTTTTTCACAATTGCGCTGTTCGTCATATATATTTCGGTAGTTTTGAATCGATGCCTGAGGCCCATTATTATCCCAGTTATAATTATGGGCTTAATGTTTCTTGTTTTTCAAGAACAACCAGATCCCTTTATTATCCTTTGCCTCTAAAACTATATTATGCCAATTAAAAATAACTCAATTTCATTATCAGTCAATTTGCTTTAATAATTATTCGTCTCATGCTCTTCCATCAAAATTTTCTGATTTTGCTTCTTACCGACTGATAATTCTTCTTTCGGTATTATCGAATTCAGTTGTACCACCTCAGGGAAATATTGTTATGGACTTTCGTCTTACTCTATTAAATGACGTTGTTCCAAAATGCTGGTGTTACAATAACTAAACTAAAATACAACATATTAAGATATACAGTGAATTCGCTCGACTTATCTCTATGTTCAAACTTTTAAAATTATAAGACATAATTCACGTACATATATCAAAAACTGTTTACCGTATTTATTAAAAACTTTATCCTTTTCACTCTTTCCCTTATTTTAGTATTTAGAAAATCAAATCCCAAAGAATAACAATACATACATATCCATCAGGTCGATCATCAAGTTCATACCAGTTGAAGCATTCCAATGCCCACCCAAAATTATGCCTTCAGTACCCTGTGAGACAAGTTTATTAATTACCTCTTTTAGCTGGTTGTAAAAATCAATGTTGGTCAAAACCGAACTGATCGTACTGGATACTGACTTATTGGATGTAAGTAAATTATTTCTGGATTCAAGAAAATGCATACTATAGAACAGCATGGAAACGTTCTTTTTTCTGATGATCTTAGTAGGATTTTTCACTATCATTATAATGTGTGTTGAACAGTTCTTGGAGTTAATTTTAACTACTGCCTTACAACACAATATAGTCAGCGTACTTTATGTAACTTTAAAACTAATATTTTAAATATTATTCCTGTGTCTATATTTTCTTGTGTCATAACTTGTTCTTTAAATATATTATATTGTAATGGTGATACTACACAACTTCCATAGAAATTCTGACTTTTCAATATAATTTTGTTCATATTTCATGAATATTTTTAGAAAATTTCAAATTATTATGGGCAACTTACTTCACTTTGAAACTCTAGTTGAATCTTTGATTTTGAATTCTTTATTTTTGAATTCCTTATTTATTTAATATACATTCAAACAATTAACTAAGATTAAATCATTTAACAAATAAGCCCGAATACTGAAATCGATCCACATTTGATCACAAGGTTTGTTGGGATTTATCAAGTATTTCGTCAAGTAGTCAATTGTTTAGTAACTCAACACATTAAACAAAATTCATTCAAACATTTATTTACATAATTTAAACAAATAACGTATAATTTATGTAGGCTTTGTGCCGAGATATACTGTTAAAGTGTTTTTACATATGCTTTAATTTAAACATATACAATCACAGTCATGTAATAGTGATATCATAATTCTTATCATATCAATGTTTATATTATATTACTGTGACTATATAGTAATAGATAAACTATTTGACTGATCACCTTTACTTAATACTTTATTATTCCAGCCTGTTTATCTACTAAAATGGTTGATACTTGAATTTACTGGATATACTGCGAAAAACTTTTAAATCAAGTTTAAATATTGTATTTTTATTATTTTAGTTTACTTCTTATTCAACTATTTAAATTACTTTTTATGAATTCAATTTTCTAATACAAACAATAAAACTAATTAAAATTAATTCTATAATCACATGCAATACTATAACGAAACAGCTTATTTTACTTTTCTATGCTTAAAACAATTATTAACGATTATTCTGAATACAGAGCCTTGTAAATATATAAAAAAGTTACAGAACGCAAAATAATAGTAGTTTAGATAACAATATTACCTTCTTTGATATAGTCAAATCAGTTTCACGTCTACGAAAATTAAATTTAAATAAAAACATTTCAAATATAATAATATTATTTTATATAAATGCCATCGATGTACAAGATGTATCAGTATCGAAAACTGTATGCTGTTATAATATTTTCTTTAATAATAAACGATTTATATCGAAGCCAAAATTATTGACGATGTTGAAATGATAATTGTTAAATATGACTTAAATAGCTCAATATACCCCTTTAACAACTGTGTTTTACAATCAAATTGATTCATTGATCAGTTGTTTTGTACAGAACTTTATGAAAGCAATAAAAAACTCAGCACAAAAATGTATTCTTATATTTATAATGGTGTGATGTATACGTATACTTTATTAGCTATATCTTCGAAATGTAATGAGTTTTAATTTATATGAGAAAAATAAATAGATATTCTACATATTAGTCACGTAAGAACAAAATTTCATAAATATCAGATAAATACTTTACAACATTTCAGCACAAATAATCATTATAGAATATAATTATCTAAAACGCTATATGTCGAATATCGTTTGACTGTTTTTATTGAAATTTGCATACTGACTACTAAATGGCCTCTGACAATAAGCTGACTTTGTTTTTTGCACAGTGTTTCATTCTAATTTTTATTTCTCTTTAAAAGTGATTTTCCAGATGACTTATGTAACGCTATAACCGGTATGGTACTATAAAATTTCATTAAAATCGGATGAACGGTTTACCAAATAACAGCGTTTACATGAGAAAGGATGTAAATATCAACCACTTTGTCTTCAAAAATGGGATTCTTAGGTAAGATAATTCTAAAGTGTAATCACGATCACCTCCAGCGTTGTTTACCACAATTTTATACATATCCGTTAAGCAGGTTTAGATGCGCATTCATCTGAATGAGTATCACAGAGTAATAGACTCAAAGACTGACAAACTTATATTCCGGCAGAATGACGACCCGAAAAATGAAAATTGTTACGGAAGCTTCAATATGTTGACATATTTAAACAGTTTGAAACTGATCTCGAAAAAAAAAACTTTTTTTAAACAGAAACACAATATTTCAATTTTCGATAGTAGAAAAAGTAGGAATTGGAGAATAAAAGATATAAATAAGCTTTTAGTTGAATATATATAATACATACGTATAATATAACCTTACAAAAGCTTGTATTAGTTCACATTTAAATTATTGTATCTTAAATATCAATTATATATATATATATATATATATATATATATATATATATATATATATATATATATATATATATATATATATATATATATATAATTGGAATCTCGGAATCGGCTCCAACGATTTTCATGAAATTCAGTATATATAGGTGTATATAGGTGGGTTTCGGGGGCGATAAATCGATCTAGCTAGGATTCATTTTTAGAAAATGTCATTTCATTCGTGTTTTATCGATAATTTTTTATAATGTAATGATATATTTGTTTAATATTTAAAGTCATTGGAGTGGCTAAGTGTTAGCGTGCTGGAAACGTCTTCCGCCTCGATGTTATATAATTTCCAAAAAACATAATTTATAAAAAAAAAAAAAATATCGAGCAAAGGTCATCCAAGTACTATAAATTATGTCAGGAACTAATTATTTACATTTTTTAAAATTAATTTCACTAGATTTATTTTTAAATGTTACAGTAAAAATGTTTGTTTTTGATACTTTTTTTTAAACAGAAACACAATATTTCAATTTTCGATACTAGGAAAAGTAAGAAGTAAAATCTATAAACTGTATTGATAACGATGTAGAATCCAGTCTATAAATTTGAAAAATGTAAATATCTTTTTATCCCATCACTGTCAGAAAATTTTGTACTTTTTTAATAGACAAACATGTATTTATTTGCAAGGAATTAAAATAATTTGTCATAAACTACTTGTATTTTGTCAAAAAAATTGAAACCGAATAAAAATAAACCGAAATGTTATCTAAAATTTTTATTTTTCCCGTTTTTGTATTGCAACTAAATTATGGTTAGCCTTGTTTACCTGTTTCATCCTGTACCTAAATGTCTATTCATAAATTAATGAAAACACAACAATTCTCTTTAGATATCCATATTTCCCAATAGACTGAAATTTCAATTAAAATTCGTAGATATTCTATCTGCTAGATAGACTTTTGTAGAAGACTAACTACTTTACTCAAGATTGGCGCTGAATATTTACTAACACAGACACATATCATCAAACATAAGTTGATTTCAAACAAATATCTAGCTAGTAATCATACAATTTATATGTCTGCTAAAACTATGTTGTAATAAGAAATATTGTATAGTATGTGTATGTATTACTTCATTAAAATTGTTGAAAACGATTATGATGCACGAAATGATAAGATTTTAAACAGTTACATTTAAAATACACCAAATTAAAATATAAACACAAACGTTTTTACTAAAAAATTATAGTACAAGAAACATCATACGACCTCTGCATAAAGTATCTAACGTTAGTTATACTTCAATTCTATTCAATTATATTCAATTAGGTCTGCCTGACTTCTTCAAGAACTTTCTCAGAATATCACTGATGAAGTAGTTCGATTAGTGATGTGAAAAACAATTGTATATAGTTTATTTATGATTAGCGCGATAACATGTTCCTCTATATAAATTCTGAAAAGTGCATTGGTTTTTTTGGAAGCCGATAAAATTAACGTTTTCTCCCACAAGCTTCAAAATGTTTTTGTTTTTTTTTTTATAAGTGTAATAGGAAGATTATAAAATATCAATAGTTAAAACAAAATTGTCTAGTACAGATCAGATGTTAAATAAAATCAGATGTTAAATTTGATATCAATGTTCTGTTACAAAATAAAAAATTAACAATAACGAGCCTATATTTATTTAGAATCATAAGTATACGTATGTAGCGTATTTTTTTTTTAATTTACGCATATCCAGCGACTAAGTTTAGATTGATATAACTTAAAAAAGACTATCTTCTTGCAGGATCTTCGTACGAGCTACATGAATTCATAATATATCACAAAAATCTGTAGAAGAAAGCTTCTTTGAACGCCGAATTTCAATAAAACGGTTTCATACTAGTGTTTATTTATTTATTTATTTATTTATTTTTTTTAATACAATAATTACTTTTGTCAAATTATTAATTAAGGTATTTATTTATTCAATGATTTTATTTATCAAGTTAAAAATTTGTTTTTCTTCTTCAAGTAACTTCATAATTTTTTTTCAATCTGTATCACTGATGCTATGAAGAAATTTTAATATTTCTTTTATTCTTTAGTAGGTAGATAATATTCAAACAAAAAATGATTTGCTTACAACTTTCCCGTAAAATTATTATCTTGTTTTACAAAATAATTCTATTTTAGTTTTAATATAATTTTTTTAAATCATTTTTTATGAAATTTTTCTAATATGTTGACAATGTGGTTTTCATACAACATTTAAATAAATCTGAGAAATTATATTAATAAACTAAATATGTTTTTTTTGAATTAATTTGAATTTAACAGTTTATCCACCTAGTAACGTGAATATTTAAAGGTCAATTTACTCTTGATATATTGTAAATCCAATTTTTTCTTAGCGATTAAGTTTAGCATTCAAAAAGTTTAATAATTTATAGCGTGGATATTGAAATGCCAATTTACTTTGAAAGTTTGTAAATGCAATAATATTCGAAAAATTCATTTTTTTATTAAGAATGAATACCGTAGGGTTAAATTATATTTACCAACTAGTTAATTTTTGTTTGTGAATAAATAGTTTAGGGCTTGTAACATTTCAATTAACCTATAAGTTAAATAACAAATATTTAGGAACAAGTTAAGAATTATTTGTTTGAAGACGCATCATTTCACTTCACCATATCGTCATTTCGTTCAAATCAGAGTGAAAGGGTGAATGTAAATAAAAAAAATGTCTATCATCAATGTTAAAGCAAGAATCGTTGAATGAAAAATATTCGAATATGTTGCTACCGTTAATATTAATTAATTACAATCGTACGGTGCATTCGGCGCATTATTTTATCCTAGCTTCGATTTTTTTTTTGGACTTGAGTTTTATACAACCTTTGATCTCACACTTAATATTCATTTGGACGACGAAAGTGTATCAGAACAATAAAATCTGCTCTACTAAAAGCTGGAATTAAATTTAAAAAAAGGCTTGAGCATCTGCCTGTCAATCAAAAATTCAAGTAAAATACGGAATGTTAAAAAAATTTTGCTATTAAATCCTCCACGAATACTAATTAACAATTTGCTGATTGGTTTGTGGAACCATTTATGATTGAGGAATTTTCTACTTCTTGCTCAGCTTGATTTGGTCCAACAGAAGCTGGAACTTACAAACACGCATACATCACACACCGCAAGTAAATAAACTGAATATTTTGTTTTTAAATATAAGCGAGTGTCGTTATGAGATGAGTGAATATTTTAGTAATGGACCGCAATGCATTTCGGAAAGTTAAAGAATATATTTCTATTATTGTTTATAGAGAGTAGGATATGAGTAAGAAAATAGACAAATATATACACTCTAATTTATTTAATCGCTCTTTTTATTGTAACTTATTTCAGTCACAAAAAACAAAGTTGTTGTAAAAAAAAATTTCTTCCGCGTAATTTGGTGGAATGTTACAAAATAAAAAAAAATGAGTAATTATAAACATTCTTTATTTATTTAAAATAATAACTATACGCATGTATCGTATTTAATTAGACTTACACATGAACTAGCATTTAAGCTAGGATTGATCGATTTAGCATAAAAAAAGGTTCTCGTCTTGCGGTGTCTTCGTACGAGCAATATGGATTCATAGTATAACAAAGAAATATATAATAAATGGCTTAGTTAAATAAAACGGATTTACTAATTCCAAACTTTCATTTATTATTGTATGGTGAATCAATAGTCTTTTAAATTTAACTCGTTAAATTATGCCTTTTAGGAAAATTATTGAAGGTTAATGTATCATTTTAAATTTATTCTTTTTGAGAAAAAATTAATAATAGTTAAGTTGCAATGCTGTAATGAATATTTACTAAATCGTTTTTAGTTTAAATTTCCAAACCTTGCATAAAATTACTGTAACTGTGTAATTAAATTGTAATTACTTTGAAATCGTTGTTAATAAATCTATTTAACCTTAAACTTTGTTTTTTGATTTTTCTTATATTTGGCTTACAACGCCTAAGTCTTACAACGAATAAACATTTTCCACAGACTTGGGTAAACGAATAGTTAACGCTGATCGAGAGATCAATCGGTTCATTTAAACACTTTCCACCAGCTTCTCACTAAGCGTAACTTTTGTATCCCTTTTAATATTAATAAATATCCCAATTATTCAAATATTATAATTTTTAGTTTTAAATTTATTTTATTTTTTAATTAAAATATTATTTGTTTAAATAGTTTTTTTAAGTAAGTTCATGAAAGCACAGATCAAATTAGTATTTAACGGATCTTTGGCAAAATACCTTTCAAATAGTATAATTTGCGTTGACTTTTTTTGATAATAAATACTCAACAAAGGTATCCTAAAGTCTTGTTGGCCTATTATATTGTATATTAATATATATATAAATTTTTAGATGTGTACTTATAAATGATATAATATGTCTATAGACACAAAGCCTATTAGTTTTTGATTAGGTAAAATACAGATTTATATGCTTTTTTAAAATTGCTTGTATACAGAGGTTAAAATTTATTCGATAGATACATTCAAGTACATTAGAATATAGTACTAAAATTAATTGTTTTATTTTATATCAAAATCACGTAATTAATCAGTTTATAATAGGTCTCACATCTAGTATATATACACATATAGATATAAATATAAGTTTTTAGTTGAATATCTATTGTATATTAACATACGTATAATGTAACCTTACAAAAGCATGTACTATTTCACATTTAAATTATTGTATATAAATTATGTCTGGTACTATTCATTTACATTTTATAAAATTAATTTAACTAGATTTATTTTTAAATGTTACAGTTAAAATGTTTAATAAATAGTTTTATTTATTTTTTATACTCTTACATTTGATATACAAGATATACATTAGGTATAAAGTATCTTTACACTTTAAAAAATTATTAGTAGAAACAAAATGTCGTATTGGTTATTTTCTAAGAAATTATAGTTATTTTATATAATATATATTTCTTAATAATTCGTGATTTGATATTACTAAATAAAAAATTATAATTAGCATAAAAGTGCCAAATTTGTCATTCGTTGTTATTCGGAAGTTTTTTGAGGTGATTGCAAGGTGGATCTGAAAATGGTTAAATTAACAATGATCAAATTTTGTTCGTGATTATTGTTTTAAGCTTCACTTTGTACGAATATAGTCATTCATCATTTTACCAACAGTATATGTTTATTCCATAAATTATTCGAATTTCTGGTAAATTTTGTTGATAAAAATTAGAGTGTTACGCTTAATTGTATCATTATTTGAAAGTTTCGTAAAATTTTAGATTCTCGAATGATGTTGGTTAAAATCACGAAACTTCAGAAAAATCACAAAACTTAGTAAACTTTTTAAACCGGGGCAAACTGGAATACAAAACGATTAAATACAAATTGTTTCTAAATACAAATTTCGTAATTCGTTATAAATTTTTTCCACCTTCATACATTTTCCATTAGAATGCATAAATATAAAATATAATATTAATTAAAAAACTGTTTTATTCAATTTTTATAAGTCGGTAAACAATGTAACATGAAACACATTTTATTTTGTCTATCTTGTTATTGAAATTAGGTATGTAAATTTTTTATACTCACTTCATAGTTCTTTAGTAAAGGAAATTTGAAAAACTTTCATGTAATAAGAAGTAACCTTTTAACAAGTTTTATTACCTTCAGACACTTCTTGTTTGATTTTACAAGTTTATATTTTCGATCCGTTAGATACGTAACATGCTTTAATATTTTGTACCATTGATAATTTGAAACCTGTAATGTAACTATGGTATATTAAACAATACAGTTATCATTACGTGAAGAAGTAGGATTTTTCTAGAGAAAAAAATCTTTTTTAATAGAAAACTTGCGTTTCTCGTATTGCACATGGAATAGATTATTCTAATATTTACCATGCAGAAGGTAAATATGTGTACTCGGTATTTTGTGAGAGGCAAACGATATACGTGTCACAGAGATTTACGTATTTCATACTTGGATGTAACAACCGGTACTTCGTGCTGTAGTGTTCATGTAGTTGAAAAGTATATAGATACTCAGAACCATATGTACACTTTATACAGTACATACTGCTAGTGGGAGTAGATAAATAAATTTTATTATTAAATTCAAATTTAGATATTAATTTCGATGGAAATGATGGTAGGATTGATGGTAGCTAGTGATAGGATTTAATCTAATAATAAATCAAAATAAACTTTTTAAAATGAATTTATACTAGTTCGTGCACTGCACTACAACGTACAATCTACAGATTTAGACTGGTTAATAACTTTTTTTGTTGGAACTAAACATTATTTTTAGACTAAGAGCCCGTGATCGCTAGTCCTACCACATAGTATAAAGGCTAAAAAATTTTCTGTGCAAGTACCCTTCAGCAGGTAAGAAGGTTTGGATATTATGAATCTCGAGCCGTGGTGGCTTTGGCAGGTAACAGTTAGCAAAGGTGAGCATAATTGCTTCCCAAAAACATTAAGAATGTTAGAACTTTTGAAACTGTTTGGTCGTTTGGAAAACATCTTTGAATAGTTGATCAAGTAACATACATAAAAATCATATTTTATATTATGACGTAAGTAGAATTATTATTTATTCAAGGCGTCTGGCAGGGGGTTGCCACCCTACAAAATGTCTGGAAACGGATGGTATGATATTCTAATAGTATCCTGTAGAACATACTAAAAAATTGCGCATTATGCTATGATGTTTTAGGGTAGCAATTATGCTCATCTTTCCTACCTGTTACCTGTCAAATAGGAAATTGCAATGGAAAGCCCATGTCGATTACATAGTAAGTAAATGTATGCCACGAATTAACATTATCCGTGCCCTTACCAGGGTTTGGTGGGGTGCTGATCAAAAGACTTTACTTATGATATATAGACTTGTCATTCGCAGTTTCATCGATTACGGTTCTTTCCTTTTATGTCCAATATCTAATCAACGATCTTATAGGTTAGATAAAATCCAATTTCAATGCTTACGCATTGCACTTGGACAAATGCGCTCCTGTCCAACCAATTCCTTACTGATTGAGGCAGCGGATGCTCCACTTACCGTCCGTCGTCTGTATCTAGCAAAAAAAATTTTCCTTAACCAATACTCCAACTCATCTCATCTCTTAACCCCGAAACTTATCCAACTCAATACCTTCTGCACCAACTCCCCTTACTGGAGAAATAAAGAACTACCCCTTTTATTGGTGGCTTATCGCGTTTTTGCTCAGATTCCTATATACCGTTCATTTAAGTCCCCCTTCTTTGCCTTTCATTTTACATCCCGATATTCATCTATCCCGGTATATACTGATTGTGGTCTTGGCAAGTAACATGCTGAATATGGTTCAAGCTTTGTCAATTCCACATTTAATAATTACCTAAGATCCATTGTACCTAATTATACCTACATCTTCACAGACGCCTCCAAGTTGCGTCTAGACTCACGTGTGGGTGTTGCTATTCACTGCACATCTAGTGGCCATTCTGCTACTCTAAGTATTTCAGAACATTTCTCTATTTTCTCAGCAGAGTGTGTCGCTATTTTGGAAGCTCTCTCATACGTGGAGTCGAATGGCATTAAAAAGGCAGCTATAGTATCTGACTCACTAAGCTCTCTATCACTGCTTAAACAAAAATATATTTCTTCAAAAACTCCATTACTGATAGTATTGATTAAAAACACCATACTTAAACTAATTCAAGATCGTTTCTGAGTTGTCTTTGTTTGGTGTCCATCACACATTGGTATACGTGGAAACGAGTTTGTCGATATGTTGGCTAGGGACGCAGTACAAAATGGTACCGAGGATACATCACCTCCACCAACTCAAGATCTTTGGCCACATTGCAAAAGATCTATGTTACAAAAATGGAATCAAATATGGAATACATCGACAAAAGGTCGCTATTTATTCGAACTTCAACCTAATCCAAATCTCCGAACATGGTTCCATAATTGGGACGTGGACAGGAAACAAATATCAATTATAAGCCGCATCAGAACGGGACACAACTGTCTACCAGCACATCTACAACGTATACATGTTGTACCCGATTCTAGATGCAAATGTGGCTACCAATTATGTGATATAAACCATATCACCTTCGACTGCCCACTCCTCAATCAGCATAGACCTATGTTTCTAAATTCCCTAGCTCGTATGGGTGTTTTTGGTCCTTACAATATTCCACATATACTATCCCTTAATAGCACAAAAATCCTTTTCAGTCTTTCCACCTTTCTCAACAAATCCAAAATCATAATTTAAATTTAATTTGCTTATATCAAAATATTCTCAATTTTATTCTTTATTTTTCTCTACTAATTATACGTAAACTCTATTGTAAACCTAAAAATTTTGTAAATTTTTGATACTTTTTAAATATTTTTTTTTTGTTATTATCTTATGTAAGAATTCTTTTAATTTATTTATGTAATGTATAGTATAAATATTATGTATATTAAAAAAAATTATTTTTAGACTAAGAGCCCGTGATCGGCAGTCCTACCACATAGTATAAAGGCTAACAAATTTTATGTGCAAGTACCCTACAGCAGGTAAGAAGGTTTGGATATTATTTTACTCTCAATATACTCCCGAACGCTATCTAATGAGTAATTTCGTAACTACAAAACACTCTATTCAAAATATTCAAAATATTCAAAATAAAAATTATAAAAGAAAGGCGAAAAGTACAAAATCTTTCGCATTGGGCTATCCGATTATGTCAGAGTACGGTAAAACCAAAATGTTGTCATTAATATTTGGTATTACGGTAAAACCAAAATGTTGTCATCAAATCCCAACTATTGCCCAGACAAAAAAAAACTATTAGCATTACTGATTTTTACTTTGGGCTGTCTCAATAAGTTCCTAATTGAATCCTAGTGCAGTAAAACCTATATTAAATTATTTTTCTGGATTGGGATTTCCTGATCAGTTCCTAGCTAGTTACCGTTAAGAACAAACTCAGCTCCAATAATTTATTTTTCAATTGGGCTATACCAATAAGTACCCAATTAAATCCCAACCGAGATAAACCTTTTGGGTAAGCCCTTGCAACTCCCAATTGGGCCCCAATATAAGTATTGGGATAATTTCTAGTCGGGGGGTAATCTTTAGCAATGGTTACAGCGTACCCATCAAAAATTGTAATCGTCTATCGATTCAATTTAATCGAATTTCACGTGAAACGACTAGTCCTTGACAAATTATAGTAAGAAATAGTTAATTCTTAGTAAGGTTATGGTGAATAGCAGTTTCTACGAGTAAGAACCTAAAGTAACTCGTAACATTAAAGTTATAAACCAGTAATGAGACGTTGGATCTAATATTTCATATAACGAAAGAAAAAATAAGCTCCGACCGACTTTTCACCAAGCCCAACAATCATCCATTTACCGTGTAAAATTTTTGCTTATAAACCGATTTATTAACAAATTATTTAATACCCGATAAAATTGTAAAGGAAGCTCTAAGAATATTAAATATATTTCAACGAGTTTTTTGCAATATTATATAATTATTCATCATTGTTTTGCATTTATTCATATTTCCATAAAAATATCAATGTTACCTTGACATCTTTCGTTCACTATAAATAAAAATGTAAAGAAGAAAAAGAAATTTCAATGTATACAAAAAAAAAAAAAAAAAAAATTAATAATAATAATAAAAGAAATACGATGGCCTACATATACAAAAGGACACATTATAACAAGAGAGAATCCTATTTTTTTCCTGTCGAAAATATTTCAGCAGTACTACTTTTATACCGTACACTCAACTCACATAAAAAAAAAAAAAAAAAAAAAAACAACAACAAAAGCAAAAAAAGCAAAAATATATATATATACCCATTAAAAACAATAAGAATAATAGAAACAAAAGCACTTAATTATTACTATTATTCTTTCTTTTTTCTTTATAAAACATTATACTATAGAAAGAAAGAAAATTCACCATCTTTGACGAAAAGAAAATGGCGAGGGGTAGTAGTAAGAACAAGAAGGTTAAATAAAGGTGAGACAGGTAATTACATTTATAGTCTTGCGTTCTTTATTTAACATTCGTATAATATTGTGTATGATACATCTATATACAAGACGGTTATTAAAATTGATTAAATTATCAAAATTAAAATTGATAGGTCATTCAAATTTATGTATTTAAAAATGTTTAAGTTTTATATTACCGTAATCATAGCATATTTAAGTGATTTTCGTGTGTCAAAAAGTCCAAACGAATTCAAAATCCGAAAGTAAAAAATGATGCATTATAAATGAATATAATAAAATTAAGTTTAAAAAAACTAAGGCCCGACTACGGAAAATTGAGATCTGAAATGTATAAAATAACAAAATGATTTAGCGTTTTTGCCCGTCATTAATATCTACAAAAAAAAAAATAATAAATAAATAAATAAATAAATAAATAAATAAATAAAAAATAAAAAACAGAAATAAACTATTTTATAATTATCATCTAATAAGTAAACAACTTAAATAAATATTTTAATTTAATACATAGATATAAGTTATATCCGTGGTCGTTTGCCACCTTACCCTTAAGATTTTTACCCACGCTTGTTATTGTTATAATGCATCGTGATAGTATAAAATGTATGAAAATATTTCTTAGAATAGAAATGCCACACGACCACTGAGTTATTCTCTTAATATGACTATGCCTTGCATTAAATAAAAAAATGCTAGTTTGTTACTTATTAGATGACCAATATTATGTGCTGTATGTGTGTATGTATGTGCTTATTACTGCTAAAAGTACTACAAATCGTTTTTGCTTTGACGTAGTCGGGTGATAACAAGTTATCACCCGACCCGATTCAATCCTACTTTGAGTTTTTTGAGATACATACAACATTTAATCAGATTTTAATTCCGATTTAAATTTATAGAAAGTGTGATGGTATTCTTGCCGACGGTCGATTAAAAACTACAGGCTGAATGTTTATAAATTTGAAATAGTTCAGATTATTATTGTTACTGAGAAAACTAATGAATTGCATTTGTTTTATTAACCCGTTTTATCTGACTTACATAAGCAGAAATAGTAATTTTCAGGTATTTAGATATTGTTTACTTCTTTTATTAAACACATAATATAATATTAGTTTTCGAGAAGTAGAAAAGGTAATTGCTCCTAAGAACGTCCATTGCGGGAATCGAACGCAGAACATTCTAATGGCTAGATGGAAGTACTAACAACTACACCAAACATGTAGTGCGTTTTCTTAACTCAATGGCTAACATATAGCCTTACAATTTAAACATTTAGAAGTACAATTTTCCATTCGGGATTGAGAATATAACGAAGCAAAATTTTATTTTTTAGCCATTTATTATGTCAGGGATATATCTGATTATAAGCTTTTAGTAAAATATAGCTAGTAAGGACTTAAGCCCATATGAGGTAATTAATTGGTTTGATGTTTGTAGGAACTTGTCTGTAGTATAGACATTACCTGATGCTCACAAATGAAAAACTTCGTTCCACATACTCCCAAGTTGTCAGTTCCAGGTATAACAGTACAACAGCATTACGTTCTTTTCGCGCCTTCTTACAAATTCTAATACGATTTATAGTTTTGTCAAAAATCACCGATTCGATATGACTTGAAAATATTAAATTTCTCTTTAATGAATAATTAATGGTTTCATAAGAGTTCGTAAGAATTATTTTCTACTTCAGTTGGTATAGGATCCAACGCGTGGGCGGAAAATCAGTATTATAAGATTTTGTGGCGCATTATTATCTCAAGCACGCTGTTATATTTGTTTTTGTTTTTTGCTAAAATGAACAATTCTCTCTTGTCAAAAAGTGGGCGTGACGTTTGTAACTTTTCCGTAAGGCATCGTACTGAAGAACGTTTTCTTTAAATAGATTTTGAGCTGAACAAGAATATTTACCCTACGAGAATATTTTCTTGTTTAAAAGAATTTATTCTGTTTTCTAACTGATATATTCAATATTGTTAGCCGTAATCTGTGGGATCAAGAAAAAACATTACATAAATAAATAAATAAATATATATATATATATATATATATATATATATATATATATATATATATATATATATATATATATATATATATATATATATATATATATATATATATATATATATATATATATATATATATATTCTAAAAGACTTGTTAAAAGTTAACATTCAATTTTATATTCACGCTTCTTTAAAATTATTATTGCTTAACTTCATTTTTTCTATAAGCATTATATTAATTTTTGTTTTGCTACTTCAGAAAACTGATAATAACTTGTGTAAAATAACCGTCAACAAATGAGAAGGATACTAAAAAAAAAAAACGCAAATTTCATAAAAGAACCTAAAACAAAAAACTTGCATTCGATGTTTTCATAACCCTAATTCTCCTTTTCGCTTGGCAATAATCTTCAAATAGGGTTAGAAAGTAAGCAATAAATCAGTATCTGCCATTTTACAGAGTAAGTATAGTGGAAATTGACTTCAAGCCACCCCATAAATTTCAAGAGAAAAAATAAAAAAAATAAATACCTATAAAAAACTGTTAAAATTTAAAGAAGAAACAGATCAATTTTTCTTCAAGCTTCAGTAACGTAAAGTAGAACGTTAAATAATTGTTTGCTTAAAAACTTAAAAACGCCAGAAAAGATAATTCTCGTTAAATTAAGTAAATGCTACAAAAACTATGAAAGTGTTACTATGAAGTTACCAGGGTAATATATCTGTTAACATGGATTAAAACGGGTGTGGGTAGATCTTTAATGACGTGTTAAAAGGCGTAGATAAAACAAATGATAACGATTTAAATGATAAAAATGAAAAAAAATGATAAAATGACAAATGATAAAATTAAATGATAAAAAAAATAAAATTTTAATAATAACCAGGCTGTAACTATTATACTGCAAACAATGTAATGAGGATCTTATATCTGAGGACGTTATTATAATAGTCACATGGTCGGGTAAAAGAATAACTTTATTGAAAAAGATTTTGTTTTTGATTATTACAAAATTTCAAAGCTTTATTTAAAAATGTTTTCAATAAAACTTATCCTTTAACATGGTAACCGATTTAACCAAAATACAATTAACTTGTTCAGATAGTTTATACTTGTGGCCAGTGATAATGTAAAATTTGAGTGGTCGATATTTCGAGTTGACAAACCTTAAACTCAAATTAGCAAGATCAGATTTTTCGCTCAAAAATCTGATCGATTTATTGGGTCGATTAAACATGTGCTTTCTGGCACTGTTAAATTTAAACTATTCTGTTCAGTGTATTGGGCATTCAATTTTAATACATAAAAAATTTGATTACATATTTATTTGTTTTAAATAAATAAATTTATAGTTTTAAATATTTTGCTACAAATAAATACTGAAATGTATACCAGTTTCCACAATGAAGTTGGAACCAGTATTTTTGTAACCAGTATGTTCCGTAGTACAAAAATGTTATTATTTATAACGGGCCATAGATGGAAGAAGTAAGCAGATATATTATAATTTTACCGTGTACAGTTCATCCCTAAGTTTGATTAAAATCAATTCCAAAATGCCACCGAACAGACGCACACCAAGTAAATACAAATTTTCTTAGCAAGAAAAAATAGCAAATTTGTGTTTTTGCAATACATTGGTATTAATTTTTATATGATAGAATGTTAGTTAAATTTTAAGCAAATTACATTTCATGCAACTCATTATCATCATTAAGTAAGTTCCTTGCCTGTTTAACAATCGTTGTCCAGCATGGGGCATGGAAGGCAGCTGTCTAATCACATGACCCACAAACTGTAACTATCTTGTTTTTTGTGCTTTATTTATTTTTGTCTTACCTATCTTAGTTAAAACTTGTTCATTTATTACTTTAGCCTTCCAAGAGAAATTTTGAATTTTCCTCCAGATCCATATTTCAAATGCAAGTATTTATAAATCTATTAATTTTAAAACAGTACATATCACTTTTAAAGCTGCAACTGACACTTAATATTTATTTGTTTTGAAACAAATTTTGAAATTTATTGTAGATTTGCTTAGCCTAATAGAATAGAAACTTTTTTCATATCTGGCTATTATTTGTCCTAGATATTTACATTTTGTTATCTACTTGTGCAATTGGGGAGCCAAAATATTAAATTTAATTTAATAATTTGTTTCGAAGCTACCATGCACACGGTTTTCTCATCATTATTTAGAACCCTATTTTAAATAATGGTCTAGTGTATCAGTTGGAGCTGGAGATTGTGCTTCTTATACGCACGCAATCTACATATCTGAGGATCTATTATATAATATGGTTTATTTATAATAATAGCTTATTTTTTTACTTAATTTCGAAAGACCATTTCTGTATGTATGTTCAAAAACCAATGAAACATCCTTACCATGCAACTACCAAGTTTATATGACCACTTCTTTCATGTGCACAGGGCATGCATATTGCTTGAATGCATAGTCAACAGTAAATAATTTATTTAAATCAATCCAATATAATTTCATTTATGATGCTGTTTGTTCATTTAAGATTATTAAATTATCCAACATTTATGGATCTTTTAAAGTATTCCAACATAATATTAGTCTATACAATATTACTATAATAATATAGATATTATTAAAATGATGGTCTTAATAAGGTGTATAAGGTCATAGTCAATCATTTGAATAAATACGAGTCACATTATTGTTCATACTATTAAATTCCCCTTTACATATATAATATAATATCAAGATGATTGATCAAGACTATTGAAACATGTTGAATAAGCAACGTCATAATTTTAAAAATCAATGGTAAAAAAAACCACAGCGAATAATGGATACAGAAAATCCTGATGATGTATAATTTTTCTTATTTAAAAAGTTATATTTGTGAAACGGTTTAATCGTATGTTTTTTTTATATATTAGGTGGAAACAAAACATTTAAAATAATTATTATCCGTAAACTTACTTCGTCTCCTATTCCGTTTTTTATTGCTTGTTCTAACTGTGCCAAGTTAAAGAGCAAAACATCTAGAAGAACGAACTCTTGAATAAATAAGTCCAAGTTAAAATTATCATTATGATTCAGCGCAATTAATCAATATAAATGCAAAATGATTATAGAGAATGGATTTGAATGAAATTTTAGTTGTTTGAAATGATGCCTTAATTGATAGTACCCAATGATTTCAATCGTACATGCTATCTCCAAAAGTATTTGGTGGACCGGATTGCTTTCGTGAAAATTCTTTTGAATATCGCTTATGCCCACAAATTAAGTGACTACTGTAAGTACGTGACTTATGTAACTACGTAAAAAGTACGCTGAGAACCTGATTAATTTATGATTAACATTTATAATTGGGCTTCCAAAAAAAAAATTCCCATTTTTTTAGTGAACATTATAATAAACAATATTAAAAGAGCGTGCTATAAACTTTAAAAATGATTTAAAAATTAACGATGAATATTTTTAAAGTTATTAAAATTAAAAAAACTAGAAATGCGACATGATGACGTAATAACGTTAAGATAACTTCAATGTTTCCTTGATTTTTTTATACCAATATTACCTATGTTTCGAACAAATAAGATCCCGGATGAGCATCCGCAATTGGCGTCATCAATATATATAGGGTGGTCCATCTGTTGGTACGTTTTTGAATTTAATCGTATGACAACGGCAAACGAGCTACAGATCCGAAATTTTTACAGTTCATTAGCCATACCGTCCGCGGCACGAAACTAAGTAAGCCGACTTACGATCGACCTTCTGCGCACCAAGTTTAACAACCTCATAATCAGCAGTTCAGGAGATGTCAATTGGCCAGGAGATGTCAATTTTAATCGTTAAAAAATTTTTATTTTGGTATAACTTTTTAATTTACCGAAAAAAATGAGTTAGAAATTGTTTCTTTATAAAAAGTTTAACAATATCTTCCCGGTTATCGCAAACAAATTTTTATTTAAAAGCCTAATTTGTTTCTCACTTTGTTCTTTTACTTGTAATATTTTAATTTTTTATTAGTTTTATTTTAATTAGTTCTTATTGTATAACTAACAATGATAAAAACGTTTATCAATATCTTAAGTACGGTTCACGAGATACTTTCGTTCAAGTGTTAAAAAATGACTTAAAAATGCTCACCAGCAGAAAATGAATTAAAATTGACCAGAATGTTTCTAAACGTTTAAACTTATATTAAAAAAATTTTATTACAAACGAATACAATGCTTCTGATATTGATAATCATTGCTCGAAGGTTGTATAAACCATTCGCACATATCATGGATATCTCAAATGGCGATTAATCTGACCATATTGTTTAATCTGACCAAACTCTTCAAACTTCCATTTGGATATTGCCCCGTAATACCTAGCAATTTATAAAAAATTTATTCTTTAATTTACGAGTTATTAGTCGCTCAAGATTTTCTTTATTTAAATTTATTATTATAATTAAAAAGTCTTCGCCAAGTTGAAGAGCTGAAAATCTTGAAGCGCAAAACAATAGAACATTATTTGAATGTTTAGTTCTTGAATTTCTAAAATCATACAATAAATTGTTAACAAATAACTACGATTTTTAAAATGATATGGATGCCATATCAACTAAGGGGTTAAAATTGCAATAAACTAATCTTCGAATTCTATAAAACTTTATAAGTTAAAAATGTTTTACAAGGTTTTTACGAAAATAAAATACTTCATTTATTGAGTTCATATAGTAATCAAAGTTACAATAATAAGTATCTTTAAATTTACAACAGAATGATTAAAAAACATTTTCATGGACATAGCCTCGGTTTAAAAAAATTCAAATATACTTTTAAATCAATAATTCAAGAAAATTAAATCATCATCGACTACGTTCCACTGCGTTCCAAGTTATAGACCTAATTGCTTAAAAAAGGTCCCTCGGCAGTAATAGAAAAAGAAAATTAGTAGATAATGATTCGAACATTTATTATGTTATAGTTAACGAAATATGTTATTATAGAGCACAAAATTTTATGAACCGTGCCTAGCAATTGAGAGTGTAATTAAAACTTATTTAAAATACACTAATAAACCATAAAACAAGTTCGTTAATTAAGATTAGACAGAGTATATTTAATTAATTATTACTCTCTTAATTGATCGGAAATGTATCCAAATTTTTGTTATATATAATGATATATTTCGTTAACTATAACATAATATAAATTCGGATCATTATCTACTAATTTATTTTTTGTCAATCACTGCTAAGGAATCTTTCTTAATTAAAGTCCGAAATTTATAATCAAATTCTAAAATTTTTGATAACATTACTTTTTTTCCTGGCTGAAATTTTATAGTTATTGTTAATTACATTGACTTTATCGAACAACGAATATTCAATAAAATATAACTCTGAATTCATAATGATAGTGATATATGAGTTAGTTGATTTTATTTTAATGTAATGGTTAGTATTATGGATAGAGAGAAGTATTCAATAAAGCCATGATCATCTAGATGTAGCTTTGTTTAGTAGGCTTTGTAACGGGCAATCAAATAAGTAGATAGATGGATAGATAGATAGATAGTCGATGGTATTTGACTGATTGAACATCCAACCCAACATAACTAAATTATCTTTAATAATTTTATTCCCTAATGCGCACTTTATATGTAATAAATAGCCAAATATTCGAAAACTGACACATATTTTTTTTTTTTTTTTTTGGTTGAACAATTAGGATTTTAATTTTAATTTTACTACCCTCCTTTTAACTCGAACGTACCTGTCTCATCAAACTTGGTCTGGAATATAAGTTATAAAGTAATTTATTAGAATTAATAAGAAAACGAACAAAATAATTTTTTACTATAATGTTTAATATTTTTTTATCAATTATAACAGGATAATATCTTCAAAACAGCACAGTGTTTTGAACTGTACCTAGATACAAACGAAAAAATTAATTTAAAATAACTGAACATTTCCTATGGTAAAAATACGACACTTTTACCTTTCTTCAGTTTTGTATTTATTTAGTAGTATTAAATACTCGATTGTTATGTTGTGTTGAGTTGTTTATCAGAATTCACTTTGCTTATTATCTAAAACATTCTTTTAAAACTGAAAAATATACAATACACCATAAAATGAGTATAAGAGTTAAAATGTGAGTCTAAGTTAGCGTGGAAATTTCAGAGCGTCGCGTTTTTTGATTCCATTACATTAATTCCTCATTGTTACTAGAAAAGATATTTAAATAAGTTTTAAATTAAACACTAAAATCCCAAAATAATTATTTGATAAATATATATATATATATATATATATATATATATATATATATATATATATATATATATATATATATATATATATATGTATATATATATATACATTTCGGGTTTCTTGATCGTTTTTTTAAATTTTTTTATCCTCGACAAAAAATGACCGATTTTGCTCAAGAGTCATTCTTCAGTACTAAATTATAAAAAGTAGGTTAACATGGATATAATTATTTTTTATCGTGATAATCGAGCCGAAAAATACGTACGTACATATATACACACAAACAAACACACACACACACAGACTCACATACACACACACACACCAGCACAAACTCACACACCCACATAAACACAAATACACACACCAGCAGTTTCTTCTCTGCTACCAGGGGCGTCTCCCCGTAGCGGAGGGGAAATCACTCACTGTCCTTGGATGACCCTAAATCTCTTAGGTGATGAGGTATAGAGAGCAGGGGTTAAAATATAACTCCGTGGACAAATCTCTCCTATAAAGGCTTGGTCACACTAACTGACCTAGCAAGAGGATCGTGCCCTGCTGTAAGACCGTTCCCTGCTCACTGAGTGTCCGGAATCCGTACCATTTTTTTTCCCGAAGATACGGGCTACAGTTGATGTGAGCTTGCAACTTGCTGAGGTGTAAGTTGCAGCAGTGGATCAGGAGTCAGTCACTATGAGCCATGATCAGGAAGTATGTAGTGAGTGTAAGGTATCGGAATCTTCATCGCCCCGAGCGAGTACAGTCCGTCCGTGTATTCCGGGAATGGCTAATGCCGACTAGGCCTCAGAGTTCTGGGGTAAGAGTACTATCTCCGAGTACTATCCACCAACAAGCAACAATAACAACAGGCGCTGAAATTAAGCGTTGGGAATACCTAGAGCGCCTCGCAGAGATAACCAATGGATTAAGTTCGTTCAGTCGAAACTCAACATCCACAGGCAGATAAACACCAGAACGACCGGTGTTATTAACGCCCTTCGAAAGTTCAAAACATTGGATGAGCAATGACAGTCGTGACAAAGTTCTAGCAGAGGACAGACGGGACTTTTACCAACGAAGAAGGCAAACTGCCTTGAGCCCTGAAGCACATAGAATGGAAGAACGGGAGAACGGCCGATGGAAACTACAATAGGTTTCCGCAGGAATTTTTGTTTAGGATTTTTTTTTTTTTTAATTTTGATCTTTTTAAAATTATATATTCATTGACTTGGAAGGGAATAAATATCTGCCTAGTTTATTTGTGTTATTACATCACGATTCGTACCATCTTGACTCGCATCAAACACATCTTTATTTTATAAGACTAAAGTAAAAGTAAAAACCAATTAACCTGAATATATGTATATTCATATACATACATATATAAGTGCCAACATACATAAATACATAGAAACACTTTTACACCACATATATACTTTAAAGTTGGTGTGCTTTTACCTAGATAAGAAACATTTTCAATTCACAAGAATGTATATGAAATGTAAAAAGCATTATACTTTGTACCCAATAAGTAAGAAGTATATCTCACCCCAGTGTCTTTATAAAATTTATATACATGTTACGATATTACTCGCTAACACACCACCTCTACGGTGATACATCACCAATCGAGATATACAGGCGTTTATTTGAATAGTATACTTCGGGAAATATCGTAATATATTTTATATTTACCTCACATGCATTCAAAGTATCCTGTCATAAATTGTCTAATTTTTAAATTCAGGTTCATTAAAAATTAAAATTTTAAGAGTGTACCAATCTGTGTATAATGTCATTGAAGATAATTTCTTATTGGCTTTCATGAAATTAAAACGTTCTTAGGAGTAAAACGTGTCTTATATAGAAGGGTTGATACAAAAGAGTTTCAACTTAATTTCAGAAAGGTTTTGATGAGCAACAATAAGTCAATATAGCTCCCAAAATAATAAAATTTATAAATATAATTAAAAAACAAAATATATATATATATATATATATATATATATATATATATATATATATATATATATATATATATATATATATATATATATATATATATATATATATATATAGTATCATAACCCATAGTATATTACTAAACAAAAGAAAACTTTTCTCACTATTAAAATTTTTATATATAAACAAACATTCTGCGTGCGACTGGTCCACAAGACAAACTTTCCAATATGTCGTTTTTTATCCTCAACGCAAATGGCTGGTTCGGTTTACCTGAATGTGATTTAGTTTTAGATAACGTATTTATTCGTCAACTGAAAATGGTTTCCCGTTGATAGTATCAGTAGGATTTGTTGGTGAAATAACCTAGACGAAAAAAATATACGAACGCACAAACATACATATATACGTATACATTCACAACACAGATATCTCTTCCAAAACGTTGAATTTAGGTTCAAATGACATTGAAACGAAAAGACATGTCAAAATTTGAGATTACAAAATCGGTTCTATTATAATAGTTTCTACTGGGGAGTTAAAAAATAAAAATCTTATTTTATGTTTAAGTATATATAAGTGCTCTTTATGATGAACAAGCATCTACGCGGTAGGTTATCATGTGATAACCAGTCAGCGTAGTACATCAAGTGACAAATACCAATATTATTCTGTTTGGGACAAGGAATTTTTAATTATATCTGAGCTTCAAAGATTATGTGTATGACAGTATTACCAACTTCAAATAGTATAATAACTTAGGGATAAGTTTAAAAATAAGCTTTATAAAATCTTGTTTTTTAAATTATGAAAATTTTTATTTATTTATTAAATATTTAAATTGGAATCAAAATTAATTTCTTAGACAACATACTTACAGTTGACATTCATTGTTTTTTTCTATCCAAATCATCAAAATGAACCTATTTTATTTTTTCTGAAATAGAATTTAAAAAATTGTACTAAAAAGTGCAAGTGTTGTACCATCTAGTAAGTATGCTAGGCTAGCACGGACTCCTTTTTGTTGTTGTTAATAAAAATTTTACTTCATACTTTTATTAATAACATTCTATATACAACAAAAAACAATCTATCTTTTTATCTATAATACCGTCTATTTGTCTATATAATATTTAAACTATTATATCTTGTGAACACATTACATGTTTATATACCATACCAATATCATAACACCGGAATACCAACCATATTAGTACATTATCAATAGTTTAAAATTCTTAAATAACTAACTACACGAACGAGTGTTAAAAGTAAGTTGTAAAACACCTTCTAAAACAAACTGACTTAAATGTCATTATTATTTTATGTTACACAAAGTTATACAGGTATTGTATTATAACGATGTCAGTTTTACAGTGTTTCTAAGAAGGTCAGCCAAATTCCGTCATTAATAAATAAATAAATATATATATATATATATATATATATATATATATATATATATATATATATATATATATATATATATATATATATATATATATATATATATATATATATATATATATATATATATATATATATATATATATATATATATATAAAATTAATATTATTTTAATTATTTTAATATAAGTCACGCTGATCTGCTTTACAATTATTAACTCCGAAAGTACTCATTTAAACTTGTGGTTATTTTTTTAAATGTATTATTTGTTCCCAGTTACCAGATCGGATATTTTTTTTTATCTAGATTATTTCTGTTTTCTGTTCGGAAAATTAGCAATTTTCGTTCCTATTTGTAAGTAGGTTATCATTGTAGTGAATTTCCATGGCAAGAAGTATTACTAGATTTGTGATCGATTACATTAAAATATTCGATTTTAAAATATGTTTTAAAAAAATAATACATAACTACAATACTAAACATAATCTGGACATAAATAAATTAGTTATGACGATATATAAATTCAAATTGAATAAACTTGTCTGTGTATTGATCATTAGAAGATATAAAACTTTAAGAAATAATTCATATTTCTGTGCTATTATTGATGAATAAATCTATATCAATCAAACAGCCAATTTTCACATGATTAAGAAACACAATAGAAATCAACTTTAATGAATAAGCGTCTACTTTCAGGTCGTAAATTTTTATACACGCAAAGGTTTTATATGAATAAGGATAAACACGATTTTTGGAATTGAACGGGAATGATTCGAAAAAATGAGAATATTGTTTGTTTTCAATAGCTGTTTTTTAATACAGAAAATTGATCTAAACGAAATTGATAAATACACCAATCTACGTCGATATAATGCAGCAGAAATTTTACTTAATGTACTATTGACAGATTTTGGTCTCTCACGATTTCTTATTTTACTTTTGTGAATTTTCTTCCGAAATTCTACTATTTGGTTGTTTTCTGCCTTTCACGATTTTTCTTACACTTTTGTGCATCTTTCTTCCAAAATTAAATGTTTCTAGTATTTTTGGGATTTCACAATATTCTTTACATTTATGTATATTAGTCTTAAGTTTTTTATTTTCGAAGATTAGTCTTCTTCACTCCGCTCATCAAAAGTATCCTTTCACAATTAATTTTTGATGAAAACCACTAATGCTATTATTATTTTTTGTACGATTTGTAAAAAATTGTTTTAACTACTACGACACATTTTATAAATAATTATTATTAATTATTAATTATTAATATACAATTCTAATTCACTTCTGCTATTAATAAATGCAAAAATTTTTTTTGAAAATTTTATTAAAATTCTGTCAAATTCAAATTTTTTGATTTTGTTTTCGATGAAAACCATGTTAATACGATTTGTAACATCCTTCAAGTGAGAACTTGAATAAAAACGTCAGGTACGATGACACGAAGACCTCTTAAACAAGAAGCATGTTTTGTAATTTTGTTACCAATTATAAATTTGTGTATCCCAATTTAAATTGATTTTAATATACAAACCAAGTACCAAGTATCATGCTTCCCAGTAGCATCTTCGTCACTTTGAACATTGATTGACGTAAACAAAAGGGCATATTTCTGCCTTAGATCGATTCGTCTTAAAATTATAAACGTTACAATAATCGTTGAATGTTGTTATTAAACTATTCAGCTCAGATTGTAGCACTGATTGTATACACAAAGAATCAGCTCTTCTTGAAGAATGCATCCTTGTCGGACTGAGTAGTTGTAAATTCTTAAAAGATGTTATTGTTTATTATCACAATAATGAGGACTAAATATTATGAAAAAATATTTTCGATTAAAATAGACAATCGACTTTTGATATATCATCCTCTGCTCTGAGTAGGGAATTGATAGGGCAGGAACGCCTTTTCCCAAGGGCAATACATAAGGATTGGAATTTGATTTTATCTTATCTTGAAGACCGTTTGTTAAATAATTTCCTTAAGCTAAGAGCGATATAATCGATAAAACTGCGATCGCATAGCCTACATATCATACTTAAAATATTCTGATCCACTTCCCAACATACTTTGGTGAGGGCACGAATGATGTTAGTTCGTAGAGTACATTTATTTATAACATAGTTGACATGATAATTTAATTGCAGTTTTTCATCGAAAATGACTTTATAGAAAAATAATACATTCGATATTGCATTTATAACAGACAGTTTGAAACATTATCCATAGATGTAGGGATTCACCCTGTACCATGTGTTAGGCGTATACAGCCACTGCACCATGTGTAAGATTCTGATAATTTACACTGAGAAAACTAATTTGTAAAAAGTTGTATGTACGTCAGATAGTTTGAGGATGAGCTGATTCTGACGTAATTTGTTTATTGCTATGTTAATGTTACATTGTAAGCTCCTTTCGTAACTATATAGCAGTAATGCAGGTATTCATATTCAGAAAGAGTGATCAGTTAGGAGCATGGAATGATTAACGAAGATACCGCATTTCTTACGAATTCCACATAATTATGACAGGATGATGTAAATATACTTATACCACTTCAATATTCAATAAAAAAATAAGTATTAATATCGAACAAGTCTGTAAAAGTTATGTGTAGCCATACAATACCCTGAAAGTTGAAACTGTTTTTTCTAACTTATGTGAGGCCAACTTCGGGGTATACCCTTTCCACTAAAAATTTGGCCAAATCGGACTACTCTATCAAAAATTTTCGTGATCATACATAAAAAAAAAAAAATTATGCGTCAACTTGAGAGCCCTGTTTTTCGTTGGTTAAAACAAGCAGTACGCGATGAAAAATTATACAAGTGGTCTATTTTCAACCAGAAAGGTGCAAATGAACTCAATAATGTAGATAAAAAAACATTAAGTTGTTTATTATTACAAATGTGAATATTTTTTGTCTTTTTTCTTTTAACAAAAAATGGTGAGACTGATTTTATTGCAAAGTAATTCGAGTTTAGGCTACGTAATTACACCTTAAATGAAAGGAACTCCACGTCAATTTAATTTTTTGTTCTTAAGAAAACGAGACTAAAACAGAATAAAGCGAGCCCACCAATTAAACACGAGCATTTTTTTAAGATATTTGAAAATACGGATTTACAAATTTGGACCCATTACAAGAACTTCTTATTGGGCAGTTACTTATTCATTAAAAATATATTTGTGAACATAAGTTATCATACAGTATTTCAATTGTACTAAAATGAAAAGGGTAATAGGAAAATTATATCCCATGAAATGGCATAAAAACTTGTGTTGCGTCATAAATTAACTTAATAGCAATACCGCTTTCTCCTTTTATTTAGCGCTTAAATCTTGTAAGCCTCTACAAGTTTTGATTGTAGGACCGCTTGTATTTAAAAATTCATAATTTTATCACAGTTAATAATAGTGTAAATTGTCTTCATTAAATTCAAAATTAAATGTCATCCATAAATGGTTTTAAAGGCGTGAAATAGGCAATAAATTATTTTATATTTAATATTTGTAACGTGAATAAAATTGCTTACTCTTTCCACATTTTCATTCACTTTCTGTTTTTGCAATTTAATTATAGACTCGGAATTCCCATACTATTTTAAAAACATATATTTGAATAATAAACTATAAAATGAAAAAGAATGTGTGAACGTAAGTATTGCGTGTTCAGTATTACATTTAAAAATGACATGAGCCTGTGTATGTGCATGTTATGTGTGTGTGTGTGTCTGTATTCTGAAAGGTCAGTATGAAAAAAAAATACAAAAGTTTAATATGATTCCATTAAACGAAACATATATTTACATGAATGAACATTGATTTCTTAACTCATTAAAATTAGTGTTTTATACGTGTATGAAATATGAAATATGATTTTATATAGTGTGATTTTCTGAGCTGTGATATAAACCATTCAATTAGCATAGGAATCTTAAAACGTTTTATTGCTAGCAATGGATAGCGATGGATGGATGGATGGAATATTAAAAAAATGTTTTTTTTATTGATACTGTCGTTTCATTTCGCTTTGTTGGGAAATCTAAAACATTATTGAAATTAAGAAAAAAAACATTGATTTATAAAAAACAAACGTTGCTGCCTGCTTTCGGCACTCTGCCTATTGGAGAGTGCACTTTGCGAGTGAAGCTAATTGTTTAGTCTTAAGGACTTTCGTACATCCCTTGCGAGCGAAGCAAGCAATGTACGCAAAGGCCAATTCAATAGTCTGTCTCTAAAAGTATATTATAAAAAATTTTGTTACAGTAGTTAAATGCAAATAGCAAAACAAAAATTTTTGTTTGTTTTAAGAATCTAAGATAAAATAATAAAAAATTTTTACAGTGGCTCTGGGATCAAATCTATCTGAGCTACATGTTGGTTTATAATCATTAGCTTTAAACAGTTATTTGTGTGCTACTTGCACTTGAAATTTAAGTAGTTATTTGTGTCCTACTTGTACTCGTGGTGAATCTAAATAGTTTATTAAAAAAGGTTTAAAATAAAAGTTTTTAAAACAAATAGTTGCGATTCTGCATGGATACCCACTCTTAAATTACACAAAATATATAAATATATTGTATTTAAATATATTGTATTAAAAAAAAAAAAAAAAAACAATGTCCATTTTTGACATACAATGTATATAGAGAATAAGTACAATGAAAAATTAAAATATAATAATTATAATGAAATACTATAAAACAGTTATATTCATGTGTTAATATGTTAACATTTTTTATCGTGTTTCGATAGTAATCAATGAAACTTGTTCAAGAATAAAATATGAATTTCGTATGATCAACATAAACAGTCATATATTAAAATAATAGTACAATAATTAAATAATATTCTGATAGATAGAAAATTCACTCAGAATAATCAGCAGTAATGAACGTTTCTCTTCTAGCATAAAGTGTTGGAAAATGTAACCCTGTATTCTAGTAGTTGACGGATGTTTCTACAATTCTTATTCGATATATAATAATTATGATTTTTGTGTTGAATTTTATCAATTCAAGAGTAGAGATTGTTTAGAGGAGAAGCGTTACTGCGTCTGTTGTGCCATGACCTTCTATTCCTATTTCAAAACACTACATCACCTGAAAGCAAAGATGCCTTCTAACGCAAAGTCTTAATTATATCGTTATTATGTTGTTGTAGTCAGTTACTTCGTTTTTATCCAAACAACGACAGTGTGCTCAGTCAACCTCCCTTTTTTAAAATTATAATTGATAAAACTACCGCTGCTTGGATTCGAACCCGATACCTACTGTCTAAGTAGTCAAAGGGTGAAATAATAAGTGGGTTCACTGACTTGGCCACTGAGACGGTATAATAATAATTATATTTGTATATTAATTCAAGAGAATACAATCTATTAAATGTTTTTTTGAATAATACAATAGCCCCACAGAATGATTTAATACTTCATTAAGAAATTCTCGGATACATAACCAATCTAGTTGGTGCTAGTGATCTTATATTTATTAAGTTTCCTTTTTTTTTTTTAACAAATTTTTCAGAAATTTTTTAGAGGATTTGGCAAACCAGATATTGGCTTAAAGTTTGTATCTAAATTATAACCCTTTTCTTCGCTCTAAGGAGTAACACTCTAGCGTTTTGAGTTCTGGAAAAAGCCCCTATTTATCTTACGTTTGATAATACCTACTAAAGAAGATAATATAATGTTTATGTATGGTTAAAATTGTGTTAATTTGGTTTTTAATCAGTCTATAATTTCAAATACCTCCGAATCACCGACATTTTAAAACAATTGTATTTAATTTTTGTATAATGCTACTTTTATCAATACTACTCTTATTTGTTATGGTCTTATTTATTACATAAATAAAATAATGATTATTTATTCACTCTTTGATAGAATTTGCCTTTCTGTTATCATTCAATTGTTTCTTTATTAGATTCCAAAGCCTTTTTTGTATTGCAATTTGCCTCACGAACTCTCTTAGAAATAGCAAGTTTCTTGGAGGCCTCTTTAACTTTATTGTATATTTTATTACACTATTTTTATTTGCATTTAATTAAAATATTACAAGATACTTTCAAAAGAAATTTTAAACATTTTAGTGTAATTGACGATTTTATTATAACTGGATTTATCCAATCAATTTTAGAATATTTGGTAACCTTTGTGATTTTGACACGGCATTTTGAATTGAAACATTCAAGATTTCTAAAAAAATTATTAGATTTTTTTTTCTATATTTTATTCATTAAATACTGATTTCCATGTATCTTTTTCTAATATTTGCATAAATAGAAATAAATTTTGATCATTGAGATTTGATTTCCGAATGCTATTAGTGTGTTTGTGTTTTCTTTTTCGTTTCCACGTGTAAAACCAATGAATTCATGATCAGAAAAAGAACTAAGGCAAAATATTTTGTTTGAATACATTGCAATTTGTAATTATATTATTGAAGAAGTCGTATGTGTTGCATTATTTATCATAACTCTATAACGGTAAGAATTAAGTGGCTAAAACATAGCTTTAGCTTTAACATCTTTAACAAATAAATCAATATTAAAGTCACCCATGAATAAAACCTCTTATTTTTCGATGTATTATATTCAAACAGAATTTCAATTGGGATGTAAATTACACCACATCTCCAGAAGAAGATCTACGAATACAAACTTATATTAAGAGACAGTTTTCATAAACACATTTTTTCACAATTAATTTGTGTAAATCAATCTTTACTTTTATTTTATCACGATTCATGTTTGAATATTAGCCAATATTTGAGTTTCACCACAACTGGACAAGACTGTATAATCGCTAGCCATGCATTCATAATTAAGTATTTTTGTACTATCTAATTCATATTCTGTTAGCCAATGTTCTGCGATACATATTTAATTTGTCAGTTTTTTAATTTTTGATTGTCCCATTAGAACCGTTCAAGTTAAAGCTGTTTATATTATCTGAGGCTATAAATATTTTGTAAACTTATTCTTATTTTTTAAGTTCCTATACTAGCCTTTTTTGAATTGATTGAATAATTCTGTTAAACCATTCTTTGAAGGATGGAGTTTAGTATTTTTTTTATTTTCATAAGAATTTTTAAAAGGTTTATTTGTTACATTAGTTCGCTTCTTTCTGGATGTATTGGCACTGATGGTATCGATATGCATACTTTCTTTTGGTATTTTTCTGTTATTTTATATTCATTATTTACATAAGATTTTATAACGTTTATAACCATATTCTTTCCTTTTTGTTTAAGTATAGTGGCACTTCGAAAAAATTCAAATTTGTTTAAACATTTCTTAATGTTAAAACATGTTATATTTTCGTTTTTCAGCCGATGATATCACAGTAGTGTTTTCAAGTTGTCCAATTACTTTGAAAAGTTTTTGTTTTATGTTTTCTTTAAGGTTCAGTTGATATTGTAGAGCTGAACATTAAAATTATAAAATCGGATCCTTTTGTGTTTTAATCTTTCATTTCTTGTTATATAATCCAATGTATCAGGCGATAAAAGGAAGTTATATCATAATTAGTTGGTAATGACTAATTTAATATGACAATCAACAAAATTAAGAGGACCATTGTTTCTCAATTTTTCAATTATTCACTTTCTTGAGTAGAACGGGAGGAGGGGTGATATTTTCACATTATATTAAGTTTCCTATCAAATTACTTGGCTATTAAAATCTAAAAATGATACTCATCGATTAAAAGTTTTTACAATGATAAAAAATGAATCCCTTCACATCTGGAATGGGCTATAGGCCAGATAAGATTTCTTTGAATGATTTATAAATTGTTAGAGAAACTGCGAAATTAAAATATAAGTGTTTCCCTTATATATATATATATTTGTTTTTCGTTTTTATTGCTATTAATTACACAGGTTTGATAAGATTACGTCATTCAAATGTAATAAAATCAAAACGAATATCCTCACTGAATCAGCAGCTGATCAAACTGCGTACATATGACTTCCTACAGATACCATATTAAATTAAGTATCTGCATTTAAGTATCTGCAATTTCCGTTGCTATAATTCTTAGCATATGGACAATTATAAATTTGTCCCTCTACTAATAAATGCTGAAATTCAACACATAATGATGCCAAAACTAAATGGAACAATAATATTGTGTATGGTCAATTTTTACATCCAAGAAATTTTTTAGAGTCAATTTATAAAACCTAGAACTATAGCATGTAACGAAGCGAAGCGAATAACTGTTTAGACTATGTGCTGGGTTTGGTTGTATATATCATAAAAACAATTGCCGTTTAGAGGAAAGCTTAGCTCTAGTTCTTCGGTCACAGAACGTAAAATTGAATTTTGCAGGAAAAAATTTTTTCCGAAACTTGTTTTCTGGCTACCTTTTGAGCAAATTTTGACATATTTTATCAGTTTTGGGCCTGTAAAAAAAGCGTTTTTTTAACAAGCTCATACCTTACCAAATTTGATAAGGTAAACTTTTCTACATTTGTCATACTTTATGGAAGACATTTCTCATTTCTTATGTTTTTTTGGAAGACTCACAGTTTTCCCGCTAGACCGTTCCGAAAAGGAGCCTTAGTTGTTAGTAATTTAATAAACATAACAATTTATATGACGGACGCTTTAGTGGCGAAACAGTTAGTATTCAAAAAAATCATAAGTCTTCCAAAAATATGAATGGCGAGAAAATCAGAACTATACCAAAACTTCATAAATTTTTTTAAATATAAAGAACCAAACGATTGATACTTTATCAAGTTTATGAACAATTTTCACTATTCTCTGTCATTTGTACTTGCTATTTACTCATTCAAAATATTAGATTACTGCACCAAAAGAAAGTACTCGTATTTTTTTAAGTTTGAACAGGCTCTAGTGACAATTTCCTTAGTATTGTATATTATGATATTAATTACATTAAAATACATGCTCAAGGTAAAAAATTAATAAAAGGACCAATTTAAATTTAACTAATGGGGAGTATTTTTAATTAATCACTCAGTACACATTTTTTTTTTTTGTATGTATATAAAACTCTTTTGATATTGTAGAAAAGTTTTAATTAATGTTGAAGAAAATTTTATAACGTATTCCGTTTTTAAAAGAATAATGCCATTAATTAGTATTTTAAATCTATTTAAATGACTTTCAATAAATCTATTTTATATAAATATGTACATGAGTAGGTAATATTGACACTCTTTTATAGGTTTTAATGGAAACCAGGAAATGAAAATAAAAAGTGGAGCGACTTGCATGCGCAGTTAGTTTATTGTGATATATTTGGCTTCATTTTTAAAATATGTTTGTAACCAAGCTCTCAAATGTTCAATTTAAATAGTTTCTATAATGGAGAAAATATTACAATCGCTCCGAAATCCAAAAATCAAATCGTAAGAAATATAAAAAAATTTCAAAAGCAAAACATACTTTGAACTTTATTTTTATAAAATGTTCACCACAATTTTAGCACAAATGCAGCTAATTTATACATTATGAGAAAAATAGGAAAGAAACAAAAAACAAATTTCTCATTTTCTCTAATCATTTCACATCAAATCAATAAACCTCAACCCTCTAGCACGTATTAAACAAATTTATTTGTCATTTATTTTATATAGACCCCGGTTTTTGCAAAAAAGATGAATTAAAGCAAGAATTAGTAAAGTTTTTTAGTTAACCTTACTAACTTAGTTCTTAAATTAATCTAAGTAATTTGGAGTCGGTGATGTATTAATGTTTGAGGGCGACTAAAAACAACTTGTGTATACTTATATTAGCATATTAAGATTAATTTAAAAGTAAATATAACAAGCCCCCACATGATCTTTATATGACAATTTTGTTTCTTACTTTACTTTTAAAATATAAAGCATTTTATGGTAGTCAATGTTCAAAAAAACATGATCTTCCTATTAACTTCTATTTCTTTCCGACAATTTTATGGTTGTCAATGTTATCATAGGTAGCAGATTTATACCATATCAACAAAAACCGATAAATTTAATGCTTCGTACTGACTGAAACAGGCTTTGCCACAGCACACAGTAAACATTGTACCAATCAGAAGTTTTGAAGAAGTAATAGTTGTTGTAATACATATTTAAGTAAGTTATCAAGTTTGTTATAAGTTATTTTAACTTGCGTTTAACATAAGGAAATGGCGTACTTTTGGGTGGACAACACGAAAGTGTTCACTAATATATTATGTTCCACCAGACAGGCTTTCCTGAAATCGTGTACGCACCCTGAATGTAATCCTAGATTAAAATAATATAAAAGTTGTTTCACTTTTCAACTATTTACTCATCTCTGGAGTTAAGAAAAATCGTTTTGAATTTGATTGGCAAAATATGAGTTTGCAAGGTTTTCAGATAAATTTGTGATAACAATTTAACTTTTTCCATTTATATAACTTAAGCCTACTTGAATAATATCTTTATTTCATGAAATTTTGCAGTCAGTTAAAGAGATTTATATAGGGTAGATTAATTAATATTGAAAATTCGTCTTTCGAACAAATTCCAACAATTATTTAATTTTTTCAATTCTATTGATATTTTTGCTATGTGAAATTAAATTAAATGATGATGCCGAATAGGAAAACTTTAGTTTTTATTTCCATTCTATGTTTAAATTTCCAAGAAAATAAAAAAATCAAGTCGGTTTCAATTCTATAAAGCGGATACACGAATAATAGGAAATGGCGGTTATTATCATTCGATATGAAAGAGGATTAGCTTTAATTTTGCAGATTTTTTTTCAGTTTCGGCTTACACAACTGATAAATTAATAAAACTTTTATAATCAATTTAATACTTTCTTTTAATATTACAAATTAGCATCTATATTTATCTATTTTTGAAATTGAAATAATATTTGTAATATACGGCATCTGTTCTTGTCATATAATATTTTAATACTAAATTGTACGGATATGAAAGTGATTTTAGTAATTTTCATTCGGAATTTTATATTTTTATATTTATAACACATAATATACGTATAATATACGTATTTATAACATATGAATATTTTCTTTCTAAAGAGAGTAGGTGTAGAGGATCTGTCTATATGGAAAAGTAACAATATTTAGACTTATATCAATTTGTATTCTCAAAGATGTTTGTAATGGTATCTTATATATGTTTCGAATGTTATTTGTGTTGATATTTAACAGCAACAGTTTATAAGATTAATGTGCTATATTTATCCCTGTTATATATGTATACACTTTATATTATAATATATTATATTTAATGTATGTATGTAGATATTTATGTATGTATACAGTAGTGACCTTTTGACCTTTCAGCTAATTTTATTATCTTTGTATATATGTTTATTTTTTTTTCGAATAAAAGGGGTTACTAAAATTCGAACTTGTAGTTCGAAAAGATATTTGTTTCGTAAAACAAACAATTTTGCTCACAACATTCTTTTGGACTGTAAATATTCATCTAAATTTCAGTCCAAATATCTATATAAGAGACTTGCTAAGTATACTATACAGTAACACATCTCGATACCTCTGGAACTATAAGACCGATTGACTATAGGAACGTAACTGTCAAAATATTCTTCTTGGTATGGTATAAATTACCAAGAATGAATTGTACGAAATTCCGACAACCAAGGGCAATGCGTTGGTGTTAAAAAATGGAAAAAACTCTAAACTTAAATTCTTCTATCGATTTGAAACTTAGCAAAACTGAAAAAATGAAATTGTGCATCACGTGTATAACAACAGGGAGAGGTTTTAATATTTTACTCAGCAATTATCTGAAAAGCGTTACGGTCGTAAACATTTGAATTTTGGTGATATGTTGAAGCCTAATACCTTTGGATCTATTTTTAAAGTTGAAGCGGTAGCAGAAATAAAATCATCAAAAGTATCTACATATCGGAAACCAGATTGGATTACGTCAGGAATTGGAAAATCTACTCAAATATTGAAAGATTTAAAATTTTTATTTAAAATCACGCATAACGTGGAAGTTAAAAGAAAATTGAACAAATTTTCAAAACTTTATAGTAAGATAATTGGGCCATCTAAGAGACAATGTGTAACCGCATGAGTTCGTTCTGCAAAGCGTGACTCTAAAGCTCTTTGGAATTTTACTAAAAATGAAATTGGCTTAACTAAATCTCACAACTTGAATGAGATTGTTAATGAAGATGGAAAGGTTTTGTTAATGAAGAAAGAAGGTTTTGTTAACGAAGATTGTTAATGAAGAAGGAACCCCAAGTTATTGTAAATTCTTTAATCGATTATTTTCTAAGCATAATGAGCCACTTGGGACCAAGTCCGCACTCTTCAATGAATTCACGTTTTAATATAAATTCGTTTTTCCTGCATTATGTTTAGTGTAACGAAGTGAAGGAAGTCATCAATTTACTTCGAAATAAGACTACCCAAGATATTCTATATTTCAAATGGCATAGTAAAGTATTGTGTAGATTTGATTTTAGTACCATTAACAAACAGTATTTCATGTATGTTGTCTGCTGGCGTGTTTCCTACAGTACTTGAATATTTAAATAATCACGAACATGTATCAATAAAGAACTTGATCGGTCTAAGGCATTCGTTTGTATTGATCATGACCTTTGACTTCAAAAGTTGTAAAAAGTGGGCTTTAGGGGAACCGCAAGCGACCTCCTGGCCGATTATTTAGATAATACATGCCAAATAATTGAAACAAATTCTAAGAGATATTTTTTTCACTCCGATTGGAAAAACTTAAAAAAGGGTATTTCCCAAGGTAGTGTTTTAGGACCAAAGTTGTTTCAACTCTTTATCATCGTATGTTTTAGATTGTAAGGGCGTGACGTGTGATGTCTTTCTGTCGTTCTGTCGTTCCTGTTGACATCACAATGTTTGTTCACAATCAAGATGAGTCTGTTCTGGACGGTATGATCGACAAAGCAATTAATTCAGTGCCATTCTAATGCTTTATCCTTAAACTTAAATAAATCACAAATTCAAAATTAATAATAGTAATAGTGGGTTTATTTTTTGAGTTTGAAAAACGGGGTCAAATTTACCAATCCTACAAACATCGTTTCTATCGAAACCAAAATCAATATATTTGAATTTGACAGAATTGATACAAAATTAAAATTTCTATTTTAATAAAAATATTTGATTTTACTTATAACAGAAGTAAATGATTATCATTTATAAGTAGTTAATAATTATTTTTAAAATGTATTGTAGTAGTTAAAGTAGTTTTTAAAAACAGTAACAAAAATAACAATAACAATGTTGTTATTAATAAAAAATGAATAGCGAAAGTAATAATTTTGATGAACGGGGTGAAGAAGACCAATCTTCAAAGATAAAAAAGCCTAAAACTAATGCACAAAAACACAAGAAATATCATGAATGACAGAAAATTACAAAAAAAATTCCGTAAGAAAGATGCATAAAACTGTAAGGAATATCGGAAAAGACAGAAATTAAACAAGACAGTTTAATTCCGGAAGAAAAATGGGTAACAAATGAAGAAAAGTGTAAAGAATATCTTGTGATACAAAAATAAAGTAGTCATATTTATAAACATACGTGATACTGTACATAATTTTAATTCATTTATTTTATTTTTATTAATTTTTTGTATTTTGATTTATTAGGTTGCTTTTCGTAGAATTCCTTAAATAAAAAGAAAGTTATGGGACGGATCGCAACACATATTTGAAAAATTGTCATTGTCCTTTGTTTTTTATTATAACTGCTTTTCGGGAGGAGTTTTCTATGGTAATTTAACTGATATTTCTATGAACTTGAACTATTGGTTTGCACAGCGGAGAAAGGGGCCTATAAGACAATTTTAAATAAAATGTTTCTATTTACTTTTAAGGTGTTCTTATATTCGTATACTTCACATAAAAATAGTTTTAAACATTTAAAAAAATTGGTTGATTGGGGTTTCCGTTTAAAGAGATGTGCACAGTAAAACAATTACCACTTTTATAATCTGCTAATTTCAATAAAGTGTTTCACATTGTTTAACAATTGTATTCAGACTTTCAAATCTCTATCGTTGCAATAAAAATTAATTTATATAGTTTGAACGAGTTGCTGTTACATCGGATTAAATATACATAAAAAAGTTCTATTCCCTTCCCAAAATAAAAAAAAATTTAAACAAATAATAGATAGTTATGTACACACTTACACATCGGGGCTCAGGAATACAAAATCGTATTGAAACTGCCAACATAGTATATCTGCCCAATAATAATATATTCAAATTCTTTCTTAAAAATGTCAAAGAACAATTGGGTAATAAACCATTATTCAAAAAATAAGATATTTAAAACAAAATTTTTTTTTATTTTTCATTCTATGTATTTGAACTATTGGTTGGTAAAATAAATAAATGGTAGTGTTGGGGATCCAAAATAGGATACGGACGAAGATCAAAGTATAAGTGGCAGGCAAATTTCTGGATACTATTCATCTTCGGCCCGACACGAACATCGTTCCAAATATAAATACAGAGGGTAGAACTTTCGGATTGATTTTGGGTTAGTTCTAATAACTCAAATAACTAAAAAAATGAATATCATAAAATATAAGAAAAAGTTACATTTAATAAATAAATTTCTCGACTTTAAATACAACTATTTTCTTAATTTTTTTAAATTTTAAATATTTATTTTAAAACATAATTCCTAAAATTATAATCAAAATATCATTATAATCAAAGTTTTATGCGTTCATGTCATTGATTAAATAATCTAGAAACAAGATAATGGCATTCGGTTAATAAATAACAAGAATTATAAATTAAATCTATAATACCAATGTATTGTATCAATGTATTGTAATATATTTAAATTTTTTAAGTAAACATTTTCGTGGTAATAACGGTATCGAAATGGAATATAAAAGAGTGGAATGTATCAACGTGGTATTTAAATTTCATACCAAACTTCCTTCAGTCTTATGCAAATATCAAAACAAAAACAAGAAAGTTATTAAATGAATTTTCAATCAGTATATTCATCAAATAAAAAATTAGTTTAACTTCATTGATACAAATTTAATGAAAGGTAAGTAAATTAATAATAAAGACAAAAGTTACTCTTTGAGTGTGTCCGAGAAGGTTAACTTTAATCTTAACTTATCAATAAACAAACATTCAATAAAATTTAATTGATTACATCACACCAAAAAATAATTAATAAACACCATTAAGAAATGTATGCTGTGGTTTTTCATAAGAATATACTAAAAACACAAAACTGGCGTATATACATACCTAAAATTCAAATTTAAGAGAAAAGAAATTAAATTTATACTGCATGAATTATAAATTTTCAACCTTAATTTATTAATTAAAGTAAAATAGAGATTAAATATTAATTAGAAATCCAACCTGTATGTGCTGATTCTTGTATTATACCAGAAAAATAAAATATGTTTTAAGTTTTCAAATCTGCAACATATTATTAATTTACAGGTATTTCGATTCCATAAAAAAAGAGATTTTTATAAGTAATGAAATTACCTGTGGTGAAAATAACCTGAATGAAATTAGAACGACGGTATCACTTCAAGATGTGAGCAGCAAGAGAGTCGGTATTATTTTTTTTTCTAATTATGTTACATTGAAATTATGTAAATTGACCATCGTGTAACTTTATGTTTGCATTTCTGTTTCAAAAACAGCCAAACGCTTTTCTACTTGTAAGATAAAAAAAAAAAAACCTAATTGTACGATCTTAGATATTTTTCGTTAAGATAGTCTTGAATGTACAGAAATTTCGTTTTTTTATTATTTTTATATATTATAATTGACTAGCAAATTTTTTTCACTATAAACCGTACCATAAAATATCTGTAAATTGTTAAAAAATTTCTAGACTATCCGATGGAACTTCCGGCTTATCGAATATTAGACAAAATGAAATTTGAGCGGAATTTACGATTGGCTGTCAATTTTTATCCAATTCTTGTGATTTAAAGGCCTTGTTTACCTCAAAAAATTGCTAAACTCTTATTTAAAAATGTTTTGCATGCCTTGGAGCATCTGACCTACATTTCGGTAATATGTATAATGCAAAAACAAATAAAAAGCTATACGGAAGTATATATATGTATATGTATATATATATATATATATATATATATATATATATATATATATATATATACATATATATATATATATATATATATATATATATATATATATATATATATATATATATATATGTCGTAACCTCCAATTCTATTATAGGAAAACCAATTTGGTTCCACAATTGTTACTTGTTTTCCAAAGAATCGAATTCGACTGGAAATCCTGATGTTCTGGTTTAACGGGATCGCCACTTGATTTTTTCGGTAAATACAAGAAACGGAGCTTTGATCTTTACTTTATTAAATTTTCGACGTCGTGTTGATGTTCACTTTTCCTTTTATTGATTTTAACTTATTGTTATTGGCTGTTAAGGTTTATTCTTTATTTACACTTTTGTTGAATTAAAAATACTTTGTTGATTTTTTATTTAATTATAATTATTTAGAATACAATAACAGTTACAATTATTAAAATAATGTATAAAATTCTAAACATTATTACTTGTTAAAATTAGACTAAAAACTGAACAAAGACTCTAAAAATTTTACTTGTTAAAATTTGATCAAAGACTGAATTAATTTGAAAAAATTATTTTATTTTATAATAAAATTAAAGCAAAGCTTGCAAAAATGATTTTATGAGAAAATAATGTTATTTCAAGGTTTTACTGTAGAAAGGAATTTATTTAAATATATTGTGAGAAAATGAGGAATCAGCATAATCCATAGTATGGAGATCTTCAGTTGTGGTAAATTCCAGTACACGACAATCCTCCCCTATTAAAAGAATTTCTGCAGTTTCTTCAACGAGGAAATTCTTAAAGTTTGACTTGACGGATTGGCCGACGACCAGTAATACTTGATGATTCTGATGGTTCGCGCCTTCGGGGTTGTAGAAGAACAGTTTCTTGAGTTGGCTCGTATACTATTTTCGAATCGTATGGTTGAACTTGATTATTTCTGTTTTCTCCAAACAAGCAATTATAGAAGTTGAATGTATTTCCATTTGACTTTTTGCATGGAAGTAAGCAGTTGACTGTTTTTGAGAATAGTGTTGTAAATACTTTGAAGATTCCATATTTGTAAGTGTAGTAACAAATGATTAATGATACCACACCAAGTCCGAGGTAGCATAGCCATGTGTAAATTACGTTCTCGTACTTGATTATAAATGGTTTGTTTAATTGTGTTTGTAGATTTTCATCCATTTTGTTCAGTTGATGTTGCGTATACTTGATTTCGTTTAAATCCAGATTTCTTAGTTTGATTGGTTTTAGTTGTTCTGGACTAAGTTTTTCTTGTTTGAATAGATATTTGCAACAATTGTGGTGGATTTGTTTACAAATTTATTAAAAGAGTTAATATTAGCATTTAATTCTTGTTCGGCGTCTTGTATTGTTTCTAAAGTTTTATTTAAGGTATTCATGGTATCTGAAAGTATTTTGATTTGATCTTTCATCATTAAATGAGTGGTTTTACGATCTTCAATTATAGAGTTAATTGAATTAGAATAGAATTCAGAATCGTCTGAATCCGGAGTGCCTACTAACCATTTAAGTATTTTAGACCCTGCATTAATTAGACCTCGACGTTTTCTAAGAAAAGTTTTTGCGGTAGTTGATTTATTTGGTTGTAAGTTATGCGATTGAACAGTATTAATTAATGATTTAATTTCAGTTAATTGTTGCATTAGTAACTTTTGTTGAAGTTTACAAGCTGCTGCGTTTGAATGATTACTTGGTATCATAAAACATAAAGCGTAAGATTTATGGTAAAAGCGTGTTGCTAAATTTAAATTATCACTAAAAGTAGTTGTATTTATAAAGTGTAGTAGAGTTAATTGTTGGTTACATAATTTTGCATTTCCAAGTCGTTTGAAAAACAATCCTGGTGATTTTTCAATTTGTTCCACCTGTAGTTCTGCCGTCGTCCGGTGGATTAACATAAGCACGAATAATATGAACATCATCTGAAATGTAATGTTTTAAATTATTTTCGTGATACGTCTTATTGGACTTTTTCATTTTTATGGTTACTGTGTGTGATTCAGGATGGACTGAAATGACTTTGAAAGGACCTCTGAAACGATTGTTCAGCTTCCCTGGTGCTGCTTGGCCTTCTTTAATTAGAACTTCATCTCCAACGTTAAATGTTCGAGGTTTGGTTTGTTTTTTGTCATATTGTGCTTTATTAATTTGTTTACTTTTTGTTAAGTTTTCTCGTGCTGCTGTCCTTAAGCGTTTTATTTTTTCTTGGACTTCTTTTGATAAATTTTGGTAAGTTTTCTTCGTTGTATTCTTTTCGAATGTTGTTGGGATATTTGGTTCTATTCCAAATACTAAGGTATACGGAGTTTCATTCGTTGATCGATTTTTATGACTGTTGAATGAAAATGTTGCCAAATATAACATTTCATCCCAATCATTCATATCCGCGTTGATATAGGCTCGGAGATAATTTTCAATATATGAATGCGTCCTTTCTAATGATCCATTGGTCTGTGGATGGTACGGTGATGTAAGTTTTTGTTTTATGTTAAATAATTTGTTAACTTCTTTTATTAAAGCGCTGGTAAAAACTGGATCTTGATCCGTGAGAATTGCTTTAGGAAAACCAAATGTACATGCGTATTTCAGGAAATAGATGGCTGTTGTTTCGGCTTTTCTATCGGCCATTGGGAAAGCTTGTAGATGTTTTGTTAAATGATCTTGAATTGTTAAGATGAACTTGTTGCCACTGGATGTGACTGGTAAAGGACCAACAAAGTCCATTGAAATTTCATCGTTAAAGTTTTCTGCCGTGGTAGTAATGACCATTGGTGCTTTATTTAAGTGAGAAGATTTTGCTTTCTGACATGTAGGACATTTTTTGATATAGTTTTCCACGTATGTCTTCATACCTTTCCAAAAATATTTTTCCCGGAGTTCGCTATAAGTTCGTGAAACACCTGGGTGGCCTCTGAGTGGTGAATCGTGATATTCTTGTAAAAGTCTTTTCTTTTCTTCATCAGTTCTGATGATGGTTGTGGTTGTTCCTTCCTCAGATATGGCATCCTCATTTATTTCGTCTTCATTGGCTTCAGCTTCGTTTGGTATGATGACAACATCATCATCATTTTGGTTTGATGTAGATGGAACAGGTTCCATTTGTTCATTGTTTTCTTCATTTGATATGCTCAGTTCGTCCAGTAGAATATTTTGTATTTCATCTTCAGTTAGAAGCGTACTGTAACTTATGTTTTCGGCATCGATCTTTTCGATATTATTATTAAAGTGGTATAAAAGTAAGTTATTTAAATATTTTAAAGTAATTGATTTATCTATAAGTTTTAAATCGACGAGGGTATTGAAGTCGGGTAAAGTGAGTGCCACTTCATCAATTGTTTAGTAAAGAGTTTTTTGATTAATTTTATAGTTTTCATGTTGTTTTAAAATTAATAAAATTATGTTTTGATTTACATTTTCTTTTCTTAAAACTTGACCTATGTTAGCATTTTGAATTTCGTTTAAAGAGAAATTTTTTAATATAAATGTTTTTAAATTTTCGTTTATGTTTAAATTTTTAGTACATGGAATTATTATATTTTTAATAGTTGATATTTCACAACCTGGGTAATATCGTATTATTGGGTTTGATTTTTTATGAAATTTTTGAAAATCTTCATAGGATTTTTCTTTATCAATCATCGCAACAAATATTGGGCGACTTAGAGTGTCTGCTGTGTAATTAGTTTTTCCCGGTGTATAGTTTATTTTGTATTGGTAATTCATAAGTTTGAGTCTCCAACGTACCAGTCTGCTAGTAGGGTCTTTAACCGAATTTAACCAGACTAGGGGGCGGTGATCGGTTTTCACCAAAAATTCTCGACCATACAGGATATGATGAAAGTTTTTTATAGTTTTTATAATAGCGAGGCATTCTTTCTCTATTGTTGAGTAGTTTTGCTCGGCTTTGTTTAACGTATAAGAGTAGTATGCAATAGGCAAATCTACCCCATCATAAGATTGTGTTAGTACCCCACCTATGGCTAGATTTGAGGCATCTGTGGTAATTGAAAACATTTTATAATCATCGGGATATTGAAGTATTGGTGCGGATGTAATTTTTGATTTTAAAGTTTCGAATGATTTTTTACAATTTTCGTCAAACACATATTTTTGATTTTTCTTTAACAATTTTGTTAAAGGTTTGGCTATTTCACCATAATTTTTGATAAATTTTCGGTAGTATCCAGTGATACCCAGAAAACTTTGAATTTGCTTTACATTTTTTGGTTCGTTTAAATTTAATATTTTTTCAATTTTTTCTTTTTGTGGCTTTATGCCTGAGAGGGTTATTGTATAGCCCAAATATTTTAATTCCTTTTGGAGGAATTCACATTTGTCCATGTTAATTTTTAAATTATTATTTTTAAGTATTCGTAAAACTTCTTTTAAGTATTGTATGTGTTCATCTAAACTTTTTCCGAGAATTATGAGGTCGTCTAGATAACACATGCATTTATTTTGTAAAATTTGGTCATGGAATATTTCGTTCATCAAAGTTTGGAACGTTGCGGGTGCGTTTACCAAACCAAATGGCATACGCAGGAATTCAAAATGGCCGTTGCCAACAGTGAATGCTGTCTTAGGAATATCCTCAGATTTGATTGGAATTTGATGAAATCCGCTTGCCAAATCGAGGGCTGTAAAATATTTGTTTCCTCCTAAGTTTGATAATATTTCGTCAATTCTTGGAATTGGATAATTATTGGGGATTGTTTTTTGGTTAAGCATCCTATAATCTATGACCATGCGATATTTTTTAACGTTTGAATGGTCCAATTTTTTGTCGACTATCCAAACAGGAGAGTTGTATGGACTTTTACTTTTACGAATTATATTGTTTTTTAGAAGTTCGTCAACTTGCCGTTGAGCCTCTTCGCGTAAATGTTTTGGCAATGGATAAATTTTATTTTTTATAGCAATATTCTCATCAGTCAATTTAATTTCATGTTCAATTTTATTAGTGCAACCCGGTATATCATTTTCTAATTTAACAATTGAATTATATTCCATAACTACTTCCGTTAGTTTGGATTTCTCTTGTTCAGTTAATTTGTCTGTATGTAAAAGTTTCAATATTTCATCCTTCCGAGATGGTTCAATTTTAGTATTGAAAATTTTTACGGGGTCTAAGCAGATTGAATTTGTTTTGTAATTAATTATGGCGTTATGCTTAAATAGAAAGTCCGTACCCAAAATTCCATCGTATGGAACAGTGTCACTGTCCACTAAGTGAAAGAAATGATGAAAATTGTGACCATTTTTTGTCATATAGACTGAAACAAGTCCGAATGATGTAATTTGTCCGTCTGTTATTCCTTTAATTGTTATTTTGATATCTAATTTTATTTCGGTTTTATGATTTGGGTTTAAATTATTAATTTTTAATAAACTAACGCTTGCACCTGTATCTATTAGAAAATTAAATTGATTGTTTCGAGAATGTTTAGAATTAAATATTAGTTTTTTATCATTCATTGCATTTGGAAGTTTTGTGAAGCCCACTGTGTTGATTTGCTCGTAGTTGGAGCTTCCACTGATCCGAGCGAGTTGTAGTTTAAAGAATTAGAAGTACTTGGATTATTTGAGTTAGTATTGTTTTCATTATTTGTGTTATTTGTGCCACTATTTGTGTGAGCTACTTTGGGATTTGAATTATTTAAATTTTCTATAAACCGTTTTTTACGGCATTCGTCTATAGTATGCCCTTTGAATTTACAATACGTACATTGTTTCACATTATTATTTGAACGTGATGTTTCTCCAGTACTATTGGATTGAAAATTATTTTTATTTCTACAATCTTTTGTATTATGATTATTTTTTCTACAAATCTTACAATATTTTCGTGAATTATTTGATTGATTGTTATTTAAGTGTGTATTTCTAAGTTGATTTTGCATACTAATAAATGCTTCTTCCTCACTAGCAATGGAAAGAGCTTCATTCATTGAATTACAATTTTTATGTCGTAAAATATTTGAAATTTCTGGTTTACAATGATGTGTAAACCGTCTTAAAGCCATATCTTCGATTAATGCTAATTTACCAATCAACATAGATTTAGAGGTAGTTTTTTCTTTAACTTTTTGAATTATGCGTGAATTTAAACGTTCAATACGCGAATAAAATTCTTTAATTGATTCATTAGGTTTTTGTTTGCATGTTTCAAGTTGTTCTTGTAAAAATGTTAAGCTTTCAGTTATTTGAAAGATTTGTTCTAATTTTTCTTTTAAATTTTCAAAAGTTGTGATATTAGTAGCATTTAATTTATTTTTTACATCTGAAGATACTTTAGAAAATATTAATGCAGTTAGCGCTCGTTTTTGGGAGTCTTGAGCTAAACTTAATGCGTTTTCAGAGTTTTGTAGAAAGTTTTGTAATTCGGATGGATTACCGTTGTATGGTGTTATCATTTGTGCGAGAAATGATACTGGAATTTTTTCAGGTAAAGAAATTGAATCGTCATCCTCAGGGAAATCAGGGACAGGAGAAATATTTCGTGATAAATGAGAGGACATTATGAATAGAATAGAATAAAAATTTTTTGCAGAAGTAAAATAAACATTCTCGCTTACCTTGATACAAGCTCGGCTATTGCTGCGTCTAGACCTGCACTGGTTTTTGAATTGTTTGATTGTAAAGTTGTAATTGTTGAATCACCGTTGAATTATTGCACAAGCACCGTCTTGACCTGGTGTTTCCAAGCTGGTAATGTTTGTACACACAAATTTTTAAGTTTATTCAACAATAACTTTAAATATGTTGCATCCTGGCAGGATCGCCAATTTTGTCGTAACCTCCAATTCTATTATAGGAAAACCAATTTGGTTCCACAATTGTTACTTGTTTTCCAAAGAATCGAATTCGACTGGAAATCCTGATGTTCTGGTTTAACGGGATCGCCACTTGATTTTTTCGGTAAATACAAGAAACGGAGCTTTGATCTTTACTTTATTAAATTTTCGACGTCGTGTTGATGTTCACTTTTCCTTTTATTGATTTTAACTTATTGTTATTGGCTGTTAAGGTTTATTCTTTATTTACACTTTTGTTGAATTAAAAATACTTTGTTGATTTTTTATTTAATTATAATTATTTTGAATACAATAACAGTTACAATTATTAAAATAATGTATAAAATTCTAAACATTATTACTTGTTAAAATTAGATTAAAAACTGAACAAAGACTCTAAAAATTTTACTTGTTAAAATTTGATCAAAGACTGAAATAATTTGAAAAAATTATTTTATTTTATAATAAAATTAAAGCAAAGCTTGCAAAAATGATTTTATGAGAAAATAATGTTATTTCAAGGTTTTACTGTAGAAAGGAATTTATTTAAATATATTGTGAGAAAATGAGGAGTCAGCATAATCCATAGTATGGAGATCTTCAGTTGTGGTAAATTCCAGTACACGACAATCCTCCCCTATTATATATATATATATATATATATATATATATATATATATATATATATATATATATATATATATATATATATATATATATATATATATATACATGAATAAAGTTGTGGTTTAAGTTATTTAAGTTATATAATCATGTGAATTTAAGAATAGACTTTACAAGAAAATAACGTTTTTGTGGATATGTCAAAAATATTATGTTAACATTTCAAATGTCCAGATTCCTGATGTATTAACTGACAAACAAGAATTCAAAAGAAACATTCATATTCTGATATATTGAAGAAAAATGGAGTTTAAATTTTATATGTTAATATTCCTGATATATACTAAGTGACAAACGAGAAGAGAAAAAAACATTCATATTCTGAAATATTGAAATAAAAAGAAGTTAAAATTTCAAATGTCAATATTCCTGATATACTAGGTGACAAACAAGAAGAAAAAAAAACATTCATATTCTGAAATATTGAAGAAAAAATTATGTTAAAATTTCAAATGTCAATATTCCTGATATACTAAATTGTTATTAAACAATGTTAAAAAGTAACATTCAAAAATCAAAGAAATTTAAAGAAAATATTCACAACAACAAAAAGGAAAACTTATCCTTGTAATATTGTGTAAAAAATATAAAATTTATGCCTCTTTCCAAAGCCAAATGGTTGTCACAGCCTTGGTAAAACTTTTAACACCTTGGTGTCTACAATTGAAATATTGGCCTTTACATGTTTTGAATATACTCAACAGACACAGTCAACCAAGTGCTAACTAAATTAAAAGAGTAACTAATTTTTTTTTTAACTTTCCGCTAGAAAATTGAAAATTTTTTAAAATCGGGAAGAAATCTCACCAGATCTCGACGTTTTAAGGTCTTAGGAAGCTTTCCTGAACACTCCTGAGATGTCGTCACTCCGTCTGTATGTGTGTGTGTAAGTATGTGAATCGCTTATAACTTTGAAACGGCTAGACCAAATCGAGCTCACCAAACGGCATTCTGAAGAGTTTTACCAAACTTAGATTTTCTGTTTGGACCGATCCGCACCGGTAGATTTCGAGAAATTTTTAAAAAACTATGAAAAAAAATTTTTTCAAAAGTGGTTTTTTGGAAATTACTTTTAAACGGCTTGACCGATCGATTACAAATTCTAATCACCTTGACCTTGTAACAACACGTCGATTGCCGCCAACCGGGTCGAAATCGGTCGATTTATCTGTGAGAAATCGTTGACGAAAGAAATCGCAAAAATCGATTTTTTTTTAAATAACTCTGAAACGGCTTAACTAATCCTTTTCAAATTAAGATCTTAACCTTGATAAACCACGTCGATCACCAACAATCCGGTAAAAATCGGTTGATTCGTTCGAGAGATATCGTAAACGAAAAATTTCATATAAAAGTTTTTTTTAACATAACTTCGACATTTCTTTTCGGATCGTTTTTTATGAAATAGAATAATTATTAAAGCCTTAAAAATCGCGTCGATCGCCGCCAAGAACGTAAAAATTGGTTGATTGGTTCGAGAGATATCGTTAACGAAATATTCGGTAACAATTGTTTTTTTAACATCTAAGCTCAAAAACCAAATCTTTAGCTCAAAAACATTATAATATGTTAAATTTTAAGTGCTTAGGTATGAAATTAGCGGGAAGTTGCAGGGATGGCCTTTAGGGTCAATCGTTTTCCAAATATTTTTTTAATTATTTCACCAATAGAAAATAATATAATATATTTTCAGAGCGCCACATAGAAAATAATAAAAGTCGTAAATTATTCAAATTAATTAGACTTTCCAAAATTTTAGACATCTAATCATATTAATGTATTTTTTTTCGATTGTGTAAATTTTTTTTTATATATCGATACAGCTAATTTATTATTAAATCTGAGAATATTACAATTATTTATTATTTGTTTTGCTTTATTTGTTTATTTTAATTATATTATAGTTTTATTGAAATAAGAAATAATAATACAAAGAAATAAGAAATAAGAATAAGACAGTTATTGATTTAACTATACATTTAATACGTTTATTTTAACAAAAAACTAAATAATCATCATATATACTATAGGATTCATATAGAGCTTATGTGCGTGCCTATACAATATGCACAAAAATAATTGTCATATAATGCTGGTCTTGAACTTACCAGTCTATAAGGCGAGTTTAATGTCAAATCTGTAATAATAGTTATTCAACCACATCATCCTTGATTTCGTAAAGTTTTTCAGCGTTTGCATCCGTTTGTAACTTTTAATGAATTTTATTATGTGATTTCCACGCGGACAACAGTAATGAAACATTCTGTATATTATAATCTCAAATGTGTATACATAGTTTATTTTGAGTAACACGTAGGACAAAGCAAGGAACGTAGATCGTTTGATGGCCGTTATTTCAACATGTTTAGAATTTTAAGCGATTGCTTGTGTATGTGGTTGCTGCTTTTCTTTTTCCTACTACCTACTGCATCCAGTCAACCAGTCGGCCAATGTGAGAAGAAAGCGAATGAGATTGTGTATAATAGTGAACTAGCTCTACGTTGTATGAATATTTGCGTTTTGCTTTTACGGTATTTTATAGAAAATTATATACTCCCTCTTCTGTTCGTTCGTTCAACTTATATTTTAAACCATTTTATTTAAATATGTGTACATATACTAGCTACATATACACGCTTCGCAGTACAGGGTAATGTATATTTATTCAGAAGTAATTATTGATTAGAGTAAATTACCTCGTAGCTTTATGTGCACCATTCCTTAATATTAATAAATAAGGTAATCATTTTATTCCTATTTTTTCTAGAAAATATTTTAACTGATAATTTTTTATTTATTTTGTCAATTGTAAACAAATACATTTGATAAAGTTTTAAAATATATTAAATGTACTTAGTAAAGTATTAGTGAATATAACCAGTTTTTATTAAATTTTAGAAATTCATAAAAATAAAAAGTATACAAATTATTATTATTGTTTTACCAAATATTATAAAAATTGCATATTTATATTGTTTCCATGATAGTAAAATTTTTATTTTTCCACGGGTTTTCTGAATTAACACAAGATTTATTAAATAGAAACTCAAAAGCAGAAATATGTACTATAAATTTTTAAATGCTACATTTGATTATTTTTATGTTCTGATTTTTATTAAATGGTAGAATTAATTCAAATAATTATTTTCTTGAAAGACTTTTATAACTTTTTTGCCTCGAGTTCGATGTAAGTTTGGTACATAATACTCTTATGAAACAATGTGGGGTATAATGCAAAAGGAGAGATATAGGGCTTTAGGACAGGTAGAGGCGAAAGGTTTATGAGTTTTGACAGCAAATTTGTTACTACATACATCTGTTTTAAGTGAATATATCAATTATATAGATTGAGATTCAGTTTAAATTTTAAAATAAGATTAAAAAAATAAATTTTATACGTTTAATGACATCTTTACTTCGGTTTTACTCGATAACAGTAATCTGACTTGATAAATAGATTTGAAATTATATCGCCAAAATGGGATTAACAAGTCGACTGGCAAACCGACGATCCGACAGCTAAACATACAAGAATGAAATTAAAATTTTAAACTGAACCAAAGTGAAATTTTTTTCCTAACAGGAACAAAATTCTTCCGATATCGACAGATATATATTTTTGAATGAACATATTTTATTACTAGCAGACCCCGCAAACGTTGGTATACAATATAAATTATTTCTATTTAACATTAACATTTTCTAAATATACACATTCTCGGCCACTCATTATTTCCAAATAATAAAGCTGTCACAAATCAGAATAAATAATGATATTCATTTCTATTTTAAATCAAACCCGGCCTCGCGTTCTTGAGACAATTGTTCTATTTGCTCATACAATATTACATCGAGAGTATGCAAAATTTGAAGTAGGTTGGATCCATACAATCTTTGTCCCATTTTTCACCCCCATAGACATATAATTTTTTTATTTGGTGTGGCATTTGGTATTTGGTTCATATACATACCTGGTATGTGGTTTGCCCCTTAGAAGTTTAAAGTTGAATGATTCTTCTCATTTTTTTCCAGCCATTCTCGAACTTTAGCAAGACAAACGAACAGCATTTATATTTACAAATACATACATATATATATATATATATATATATATATATATATATATATATATATATATATATATATATATATATATATATATATATATATATATATATATACAAAGATCTATACAAAGATCCATACAAAGATTGTATGGATCCAACCTACTTCAAATTTTGCATACTCTCGATGTAATATTATATGAGCAAATAGAACAATTGTCGTCAAGAACGCGAGGCCAGGTTTGATTTTATATATATGATTATATATATATATATATATAAATTATATTTTGAGTCGTCGAAGAGTGTTAAAAAAACAATCTTTATTATTTTAAATTAATTTACAATCATTTAATAAAATCACAAAGTTTAATATTTAATTAACAATCAATATAATTTTACATACAATTATTGTACGCTAATTACATGTAGTAACGTCATGGAATGTATAGCGAGCTCAAGTCAAAACTATCAATTATAAGAATGAAATGTCTCAATTTATATTGAATAATAATGTTGAATATTCACTTGTATTGGCCATTTCGTGTCGTCAACGGATGTTAGTTTGATGTTTGCTGGCTAAGCAAAAACGTGAACAACACCTGTAATTTACATTATTGCTGTGCTGTGTTAACGAACGGTATCTCTGGTGGTTGAGTAGATTCCGATGTTGCAGGAGCTGAAGGGGCTGGCGATATCTTGAGTTTTGGAGTTGAATATCTCCTATACACGATATACAATAAACTGCAAATAACAAGGATGATTAATATTGTTACATTAAGTCCTATGTGTAAAAAGTGTTGAATTTTAAGTAGTTCCAGGCTGTTGGTATCTTCCATATTTTGCATTTGTAATACGTCGAAGTCTGATATGTTTAATAGTTGTGTGATCTTCATAGAGTTGTACAAAACTTGTTCCATTTGAATATTGGATGTAGTTTTTATTAAGGTACCATAAACTATACTGTTGATGTTGATTTGACATTGTTGAAAGGAAATGTAAATTTTTCCAGAAAAATTGGTGATGTTTTTTCCACATGAGTTATTTATATTAATTGCTTGGTTTTGCATGCAATTATGTGATTATCTTCGACTTCTTCAATGAAGTTTTGTTCGATGGTTCGATTTAATAAGCATTTGGCTGGTTTATTTTCGATTATGCTTATTTCACATTTATTTATAGTGCTTGTATTTTGAATTGTTCGTGGATTACATAAGTAGATTGACTCTATCTGTGGGCAAGGCTTTTCGATGAACGCATATTGTGCGTGATTGTAGATAAGGTAGTTTGTAATGGGTTTTCTTATTTGGTTATTTTCGGGTAGGGGTCTGAGTCGTAAGGTTTTATAAGTTTGATTGGATATTTGTGGGATTTGGATAGCAAATACAATATTAGTTTCATTAAAGTAGGCTTTAAGGTGGAGTAATTCATAGATGTGTTCGTCGTTCAAAATGTTCAGTTGAGAGTCTATAGATTCTTTGACTATTTTGAGTTCTGATTTGTTTAATATGTGGTTTGATAATATTCCAAGTTTTGCAAGTTGAATTGAGTTTATTATTGCGTCAACATGGTCTTTTAATATTTGAATCTGTGATTGCATGGAAAAGTAAAATTGACTTTGAAATAACTGTTGTTCTATGTTGGGATAATCTTTAATTGATTGAACTACGATTTGTAGTTTACACTGCTCAGTATTAATAAAGTTCGTGATATTTTCGAATCGTTGGATCATTTGAGAATTCAACTTATGTTGTTAATATAGGTTTGATTTAATTAGTAATTCGTTATCCTGAAGGGATCGTATTTGTTCGTTAATTCTTAACGCGTCATCGTTATCCATATTACCTGAAATCTTTTTTATTAGGGATCCTAGTACATCTACAAGTTTTTTTATTGTATGGTTAATTACTAGTTCGTTAATTTTATCTTTTAAATTGTCTATTTGGGTAATTAGTTGTTCTGAATTGTAAAAGAAAGTACGATTAAGTTTTATATGGATCAGTGTGTGTTCCATGTTATTTATGGTATCTTGTAAACTGGTGATATTTATTAAATGAATTAAGTTATTAAAATGTGATATTATTTTAGTTTGTCCTAAGTTTAATACTGGTAGTCCTTTAGTATGGGATATGTCACGATGTGTTGACTGGTAGTTATTAAGCACCTGAAAGGTAAATGTTACTTTCTCAGTTTTAATTTGCCTTTATGATATTTGAATTTCTTATCAGTAGTGACTGTTAGTTTTTTTTGTTCGGTAACGTTAATTTTATCGAATGCTGGTTTTAATTTAGTATTGTGTTGGTTGGTCTTAACGTAGTTTGTGCCTTTAACAGAAGGTGGGGTGTTTTTAACTGAATTTAGTTTATTGTGTTTTTCGGTTAGCTTAATTTTGTTTTGATTTATAATATCGTTAATAATTTGGATCTCCTTTTGTCTTTCCTCATTATATTCTGTCAATGAGTTATTTTGGGGTGTAAGAATGGTATTTTCTCGAATTCCATTAATTATTAACGGCGTTAATTTGGTGGAAGTATGAATGGAGTTATTGTAAGTTAGGGTTGCCATATCTAATAGTTCTGGAGTGGTTAGTGAGGGTTGTTTTAATTTTAAAATTCTTATAGTTTCTAGCAGTGTTGAATGTACTCTTTCCACAGGTGAGTTTCCAGTGGATGATCGAGCTGCAGTACAATGGTTTTCAATTGCATACATTTTTAAGAAATGTCTAAATTGAATGTTTTCAAATTCTAATCCAGGGTCGTGAATTATTTTTTTGGGTATTCCGTGCCTAGCTACATATGTTCTCTGTCCTTTTAGTATTTCATGTCCGTTTTTATAAGGTATTATAATAGTTTCACAATAGTTTGAAAATTTATCAAATATGGTAAGTATGATTGTTTTTTCGATGAATAATACGTCAATATGAATAAGTTCTAAAGGTTTGTGGGCTTGTTCGGTTTGTTCTTGTTGCAATTTAAGTGGATGTCGTTCGTATTTACCCCGTGCGCACGTGTCACAAGTATTTATAAAGGGGTTAATTTTCGCTTTCATGTTATCGAAGTAGTATCGTCTTTTAAGGCGGTTGCGCGTTTCATCGGTTTCATCTATCCCTTTATGAATTGACAGTTCATGGTAGTCCTTTATTAATTTCGTTTGTTCGTCAGTGTTTTCAATGTCTTGGAGTTTTTTCATACAACTAATTAATTTGTATTTGTTGAAATAAGATTTGTGCACTTGGTCTATAAGTGAAAATGTTCTGTCATCAGCGAATATTGCGTTAGTTTTCGAGGGTGATAAGTATTCCTTAAATATTTTAGTGATATTTGGTTCGTTGAGTATGAAGACCTCAATTGTCTTTCTTTTCCGTGTTTTAAAGAGAGTTTTGTCACTTTGTTTGTCATATAATACGTCTATAATACGTCTATAATAAATTGGTTACTAAATTCGTTAAGCGCTCGTTCAGAGATATTTATTCCGTCTGTAATATTTTCATCACCTGAGTACTGTGTGGAGGCTTCTGCTTCTACTGATTCTTGGTCTATGTTATTGAAGAATTGTACTCGAGAAAGTGCGTCGGCATTAGAATTTTGTTTTCCCGGTTTGTAGTCGATGTTAAAATTAAAATCAGATAATTTGGTTCTCCATCGTATTAGTTTGGAATTTGGTTCCTTGAGAGAGAATATCCATTTAAGTGGTTTGTGGTCTGTTAAAATGTTAAATTTTTGTCCGTATAAGTAGGGTCGAAACTGTTTGCATGCCTACACGATAGCCAGGAGTTCTTTTTCGATCGTACTGTAATTACATTCTGATTTATTTAATGTACGCGAAGCGTAGCTTATGGGTCTGTCTTGTCCAACTGATCCTTGTGAACAAAACCGCACCAATTGCAAAATTACTTGCGCCAGTCGTTAGAATGAACTGTTTGGTGAAATCCGGATACTGTTGTATAGGATCTCCAGAGAGTAGAGTCTAACAGTACTCGAAACATTCTACGTATTTAGGGTCTTTGATGTTAATAGTAGTTCCTTTACGCAAGCATTCGGTCATTGTCTTAGTTATTTTAGCGAAATTATTGATAAATTTCCTATAATATCCTATGGTAAATCGTAAATTGTAGATATAGATGTCCTCTGTATTCGGCTATATAAAACACCTTCATTAAATCACATTAAGCAATACGTAAAATGTAATTATGTTTTATAGCTAATTAAATTATTTATATGTTATTTTTGACATTCTAATAATATGTGGATGTCACATAATGCATATCCTAAAATTTGTTTATTTCTTTTAATCATTTATTCACATTATTTACGAGTTGCCTACTAATTTGTATAATAAAATTAAATATTCAAAACATGTTTCTTTAAAGAAGAAAAATATTGTTAATACGTAAACTTGAACGGAAATCCGAAAGATTTCCGTTCAATATCGGTGAATGTTTTTTTTTTAATGGTGAAATATTATTTTTCTTTTCTTCCACAATAATTTTATATTTTATATTCCAGAATAATTTTATTTCTCAATTTACTTACCGCCTGAGTAAAATAGCCCAGTAGAATTGTGCAAATAATGTGAAGGCTATGTCAAATGAAGTTATTGATTTTATCTTATCAAAAATATATATATCTAATTGAAATATAAGTTCCAACATTTTATGTTTCCAAGCGTCAATCATCCCACATTTTTATTCATTCCATTGCCAGATTCTTGAACAATCTAAATACATTGGTCGCTCGACTTATTATAATGTGTGTATCACACAATGATGTACACACATTATTGACATATTGACATTGATTATCGACAGTTTATTTAATAAGTCATCTAAAAGTAAATCTAAATCCTAACTGTCGCTTTGGTCAACAAAATTTTATTATACGTGCTTTGTGCGTATATGTTCACAAATAAACGGTTTACAATTTCTAAATAAAGATTTGATATACATGCGTCTATTACTCTCATCATAATGTTATTGAGTGTTCATTGTTACAAACTACGATAGCAAACTAATAATAGATGTGTTTTCAACGAAACCAATCCAAGTTGTAAGCTTTATTTCAAATATTGAGTTAGGCAATAAATACGTTAATGAATTGAATTGTCACAAACGCTTCCGGGAATTATTTTTCTCTTACAGTAAGCGATCTGTGTCTACTTTTAATCAATAAAGTCACTAATGACTCTGTTTCGAGAATGTAAAAATTTCTAACTTAAATATTTATAAATTTATCATTATTTTGGAGATTTTTAGTTGTGAGGAAAAATATTAAAAAAACAGGATCGCAGGCAAATTCAAACTTTCTATTATGGCACTGCAAAAAGGAAATATGATAGGAATTTCAAAAAATTGATTCACGTATCTATATTTTAAAAACCAGCATTTGTATACTAGTAGATTTGGAACTTTTGTGAGACAAAAAGTCTGAAAAAAATTATCGTAGTCGTGGCCCGAGTGTCATCTTAATGTAAATTTGTTATTATTATTTTTTGCTCGGTTAGTTTTTTTTATGACTTATTGTAAAATAAAGTATAAAATCTAACAGATATATAGCGGAAAGACTAGAAACCGAGCGAATTTTCTGAATGAGGATTAGAGCAACAAATATCCATATATAAAAGAAAGTATAATATGTCTATTAACTAGAACCATTATGTGGAAGATGATTCGCTCATCATTCGCTGCGCCTGTATGGCGTATTTTGATATTTATTTATTTTTAATAGCCTTCCTGTTGACAAAACCGATTGAGACGTGTTTTGTCAATATGTATGTCAAATTTGATGACTATTCTCGTTGATATTGTATGGGCTAAGGAACTTATTCCATTTATTTTTTCTTTAAAGAAATAATTGATAAAAAATGTTTGTTAAAATTTACTGTTTTTGGCTCGCTTCACTCGAATTGATAAAGTGGTTTAGTCATGAAGCAAGTAGTTTTTTTAGTTAGCGTGTGTAAATAGCGACATTTATGTCAAGTATTTAGTAAAGTTACTTAGTCGAATAGTAAAATTCAACCTTGTGTATACAATAGTACCCACAGCACATCAAACGAAAACAAAGGAGGCTGTTTGATAGATTGCTAATAGTATACGCTTATCAAGTTTATGAAATATTTTATTATTTTTTGTGGTTCCAAGAGAAACAGCTGTAATACTAGCTTACTTGATTAACACCTATTGAAATAAATATTTTTGAGTATTTTTTACACACTTCTAGAAAATACCATGTCAAAATAGTTTAAAAAAATAACAAATTATTATATCATTTCATTTCTATTATCAAAATTCAATATTTATATTGTTTTCATGATAGTAAGATTTTTATGAATGTACCCATTAATTAAAAAATAAAACACCAGATACTTAAAAATCGCGACTAAAATCGCACGTCAAAAATACTTAAGAATATCCCTTAAAGAATTGTGGATGTTATTTAATTAGACAACTGTTTCCTTTTCTTTTTTTTCTCTGACAGTTTAATAGTATTTTCCTAAGCGACCGATAGTTTCGAATAAAATAAAGGTAATAACGAATGATGCCACCTACCACTTTTCTGTTTCCAATAACTGGAACGTTTCTAAAAGACAAGATGTACATGTATATTTAACTACAAAAATAACTTAATACCTAAATCTATCTATAAAAAAAAGAAAAAAAATCACCGTCTTTAAGACATAAATTCACCTGATAGTTCAATCAACAAAAATAGGATAGAAATTCTGAGTGATTTAGACCCGATCACTCTGTATAAGTCACTTTGTTTTTTGATCAAATAATCCTATTAAAGGGTTTTAATTTTCGAAACCAGGTTAATTTAGGCTAAATACAAGTTTGATTGTAAATAATTAGTTTTTTCGTTTCGAAATATTTTACCGGAAGCTGTAAGCAAAAAACTCTGAAATATTATTGATTTTTTTTTTCAAAATGAATACCGTAGCCTTGGTTTTTGTTTGGAAAAGGGTTCTACGTTTATAAACGGATTTCACTGTAAATTGAAGATTTTTTACAATAAAATACTATATAGTCGGATTTTATATAAATGTTAAGCCGAATTCTTAGACATAAAAACTGGCAACAAATATTGGTGTATTTGTTTTTTCGATATCCAATCACCGTAAACATAACCAAAGCCCCCCCCCCTCTTATCAAATGTCGTTGTCACCTAAACGGCTCGAACAAAAAAATTCCAAAATTGAACAGCTGATGAGCACATGAATAGCAATAAATTTTTTGTTAGGTTTCAAATATTTTTGCGATCTGTTGAGGTGTCTTGTTTTACATGTTTTATGAATTGAGTATACGGACATTGATTTAACCACATAACCATGGTTCAATCAACTTATTCAAGATATCCCAGCTGCTTCGTCATTATTTTTTAACCTGAAAATATAAGTATAAAAATTGGATAACAAGGAAGGATTTGTAATTTAAAGTAAATCAAGCCATCTACATATTAATTATTTAATATATTTTAAAAAACGATTAAGCGTAAATCTACATTTCCATTACTTATAATTATTATCAAAATGCCTAACAAGTGTAAATCTACTTTTACATATTAAAAAGTTATTATCAAAAGCCTAACTAGCGTAAATCTGGATTTACATAGATTGCCACAGCGTTTGACCAAGCAATAACACAGTTAGTCCAGTCATTATAGTAAGTTCACCTCGAAATTCGAGAAACCCAGCTGTCAGTCTGTAAAACCTTGTATATTGACATCCTTAAAGTTGTCCCAAAACCTACATATGGTAGGGTGTACGCAACTATTGAATTTCAAAGGTCATAATAATCGGTTTTTTGTTTTTTTTTTTTTTAATATCTCACTTCTGATGGGTTTTTTGCTATTTATATTTATTATCAATATTGTAGAATAAAAAATTCTCTACAAATTTTGTTACAGAAAATTTTTTATTATATATATTTTCATGAACAATTATACAATTATATGGGTAGGTAAGTGTTGTTAAATAAGTTAATACTGCATAAAAAGTAGATAGGTTAGGAAAAAATGATAAAATATAATATAATAGTTAATAGAAATTGGCAAATATTTATTATCATTGATTTATCGATAGTTTATCAACTGTATATGGCGCGTTTTCGACCAGAAACACCGGTTGACTTGAAGTGATGCTATGACCGCGCGCTCTCCGCCCTCTAAGTCGAATACGGTTCACCGTATAAAAAATTGTCTAAACCAGAATTTGTAGAAAATTCTGTATTCTACAATCCCTTACTATTATAAATGTGAATGTAAGTTTGTTTGTTACGCTTTCACGCAAAAACTACCTAACCGATCATCATGAAACTTTGCACATACACTCTTGAAGGTATTAGAAGTATTTACGAAAAACAAGAAAAATGTTTGTCAAAATATCGTCAAATTTAGCTACTTCAACGCCATCTAGCATCAGAGTAATGAAGTTTCAACCCTGAATACTGTAATACCGGCCCACTGTATTACCGAAGGTGACGACAATATCTAATTCAATATCAAATTCAATTGAATATAGTTTCAACTGTTTCTAATTTTTCTATATTTATTGTTATTTTCTTCTGTCGTTACATGCAGTATAAAACTATTCACATTTTTGAGGTTAACCGTAATTTTTGTGGTTAACTGTTACTTTATTATTTTAGATCTTACTCGCTGATGTTAATTCTTACTCTGTTTTTATTTGAAAAAATGCCTCGGAAGCGGAAATCTGGTCTATCCAAAAATTCATCGCGGGCCCGTGCCGCAAAAGTTGCACGAAATCAAGAAACTTCGGCTCACGCAGAGCTGAGAAGACAAGAACAAGCTGAGCGACAAAGAGTTTTGAGAGCAGCTGAAAATAGTGTTATAATAACTCGTATACCAATTATTCCCACTGACCTTCCATTCCAATTTAAAAGGGTTCATTTTCCCATCAAGCTTAGCTTTGCTGTTACTATAAACAAGGCACAAGGACAAACATAACAGGTAGCAGAAGTGCATTTAGAAAACCCATGCTTCTCTCATAGTTATTTTTATGTAGCCTGTTCACGTGTATCTAATGCCCGGAATTTACACATATTTGCACCCGACGGGAAAACATTGTCTATAAAAATATCTTAAATTAATACTTTGTATTTTATTTTTTTTAAATTGTTAGAATTCAGAATTATTTATTTTTGTTACGGTGAAATATATTTTAACATTTGTTGTTGCATTTCAATAAGCATATATTAAGGTGTTGAAACTTCATTGTCTGTAGTAATTTTTAAAAATTGTTGATCTCAGCCATGCAATAAAATTTAGTTATTATATTGACTCATTTCTACTATTATACCCTTTATCTCTCATACTTATTTTATTTCTCCACTGCGGGCGAAGCCGCGGATAAAAAGCTAGTATTGATAATAAATACAAATAGCAAAAAAACCGTTAGAAATGAGATATTTACAAAAAAACGCAAAAAACCTATTTTTATGACCTTTGACCTTTAAATTTAATAGTTGCGGACACCCTACCATATGTAGGTTTTGAGACAACTTTTAGGGTGTCAATATACAAGTATTTACAGCTGGGTATCTTGTATTCCGAGATTCTTACCTAATTTAAGCTTAAATGACTGGCGTAAGTATAATTATATTTGAGTAAACAAACACAACTATGTAGGCTATATATTTAACGTATTTCATGATTAATGGTTGAAATTAACTCAAATGAAGACTCAACCGTTTATCAAGTATATAAACAATTAGCATTTGTTAGTTGTTTTTATAAAATAAATAGCATAAATAATATTTTTTCAAAAAGATGTAACCAATAGTTTATTAGAATAACTAATAATATTATATAAATAATATCAATTTTTAAATTTAACGTAGCTCGTCCGCAGCAATTCAGCGGTAAAATTATTAGGTTTCTATCTCCATTTTACGTAACTATCTCACATATACTGTACCAAGAATAAAGGCTAAATTATTGTAGCTCAAATACATACAATATACAATGAATCTTTAAAATATTTACTCATTTTTGAATTTTTATCTTAACGATTCCCAATTTAATTTCCATATTATATTAAATGTTGATTTAACATTAAAGATATTAGGTACTTTATGCCAAAAAAATTGTATTAAAATGACTTGTCTCCACAACAGACCTTGTAAAAATTAAAACTTTGATCTCGTTGCATTTTTGGCAGTTCAATTTCAAATGGACATATATATAATTTTTTGTAATTAAGAACAATCAAGAGAAGTTTCATTAAAATCATTTGAAAATCATTTTTCGACCCAACCTTAAAATAGTAAACTATTATAATTAGTCGTCTATATCATTTTATTTGTGAAAAATACTATACTGTAGCGAAAGGAACGCCTAAAAACAATTTGATACACGGTGCTTTTAGTCGACTCTACCCGTTATAATCTGAAATATATGTATATAATGAAAAGCACCAGTACATTGTCCGTAATAATTACATTGCATGGATGCATTTAATAAATTATGATTATTTTTCTTAAAAAAAAAATTAAATTAAATAAAAGGAAAGAACCGTTTTACTTCATTATCTTGTTCACAGAGAATATTTTTTAACAAGAAATGCTATATGTACTTAAATGTGTGCAGTGTGTATAGATGAGGTTCGCTTGAGGTAAGAAAAGCCAATGTTCCCTTTTTCCAAATTAATTTTTGATTCTTAGTATTCAAAAATTATCCTGTTGAACTATTTTCTTTAAACTTAGTATTAGACTGAAAAATGCATCCTACATTTTTAATATTCGAAAAACTTGAATATAATATTCGATAAACTTGAATAAGTTCCGTACTGCATCAAAAAGCTTTTAATTAAAATAAAAAGATAAAAATAGTTTTGTTGAGGATTTAAGGATAGTTTAATACAACACTTAAGGATATTTTCTGATTTGGATATATATATATATATAATATATATATATATATATATAAAATAACAGATTAACACTGAATTTTAAATAAAAAGTAAATCAAAACCATATTTTAAAGCTATATACAACTAGTGAGCAAAATTAATCAGAAAATCACTTTGCTGTTACTTAATTAAATTTGGTTTTATTATAATCTTTTCATTCTCACCGAATAGTAGATGATATTAAAGACAAAACAAACAAAATTTAAATAAATCAAAATTTTAGTAGCATGATTTCATTCAAACAATGCAATAATAGAAAACTTGACCAGTAATTAGGTTATTAATTCGGGTTATATCTCATCACTGGTTAAACTGGTCGACCATTACCTCACAATGCATTGCTATTTTAGCTAATTGTTGGCTTAAAGTTATTGACAAGACATAATTTTTCTGGCTGAAATTGACAGAAAAATATTAGAAAATCATTAGTTCAAAATTTGATTCAGTCATGATAAAGAAATAATAATTTTAGAAAAAAAAAAAAACAAAACTAACCATTGAAGACCAACTCATGGTTTAGAAAAAAAATAAAATTTTACTGAAAATAATTTTTTGTAAGCGAATATTTGATATATTATTTTTTCGTCGTAACGATCATGCCTGCGTATTTTCAGCTAGATTGACGGTGTATTATTGAAAAAAGACACGGTTTTTTAAACAACTCTTGCGTGACGAATTCATATTATTTTGAAACAATTTTTAAAACTGATTTGTATGAAACACTAATTGAACAAGAGTAATTAAAATATACGAAAAACAAAAAAGTATTTTCTTGAAAATATTCAAACAGAAAAATATATTTTATATTTTTCGTAATATAAATGTATATTGAACTCACTATATATTTAAATATAATGGACTACCCATTTATTTATTGTGTAAAAGAATTATGCAAAGTAAATGAATAAACGTCATGTAATCTTTACAATAAAAATATGGGATAAAATTTTGTAGTTTAACTTATAACTTATAACTTTACAACTTAAAGATGAAAACATTGGATAAGATGAATATTTTATATTTCATTAGTATATTTTTGTTTCATTTTCTTTATCTCTTACCAAACAGGAATAGTCATTATATTCTAAATCATCAACTAATCCTGCCATTGGAGTGGCACACTACCATTCGCAATTGTAACTCTGCCACGTTATCATCCAAGTTGAGCAATCCGCAGCTTACAAGGCGTAAGTGCACCAGAGTTTTTCGTCAGTCATCACTGCTGACACTCGTTGCCAATAAATCAGAGATACACTTCAGGATTAATATAAATCTAGCTGTAGTTATACATTAGACTAATTTAGCTATGCGTCTATCATCCGGAAGACACTCATTGTTATGAGTTAGAGATACACTTCAACAATAAATATCGGCGATCTTTGTATACCTACTAGCTGGTGCTGCAGGTTTCAGCCACTGCCCTGTCGAGGCCAACATCAGTCTGCTTGTAACAACCCTGGGTACCGGGCTTGACAAGTAACCTTCGATGCACAATTTCTAGTCAGTGGCGGGTGGGCTCCGAGGAGTCTTTCTCGCCATCGCTGGCCATTTGTGTGGACTCGGAGACAGAGTACTACTCTTACGCACTATCTCTGGTTAACAAAAGCAATTCGCGTAATTAGTGTTGGTTCGGGGTTAGCAGGTGCCCAATTCATCAGCTCGAAAAATGTCAATGAACGCCCATCTGCCACCCGGGGACCCATCTGGTTGCAGCTTGATTGCCTCTGCCACCAAATATGTCCAGTTACGTCATTTCTGGCTATTTAGACACAGTCAGGTCAGGTATAAAACGAAGAATAAAAAATTATGCATTTGTTTTCTTTTGGTTAAAATGCCAAGTTTATTGCTCATGTGGATTTTAATCGAAATGTGTGTCCAACCTTTAATGATTTTGTACGGAATGACTTCATATCTTCAAAATATTAAGTTTCGGAAATATGAAATCAAGTGGGTTCTGTTTTCAAAGATAACGATTTAATGGATAACTATTTAATGATTCGAAAAAAAAAAATCAGTTCGAATTTTTTTTCAATTTTTTGCATTTTCTGGAATTATTTCTATAGTAATGTAAATTTTTTTTTTATACTATCAGAAAGTAGTGATTTTAACGAACAAGACTTTTGTAAAAATCTCATATTTTGACGCGATATTCGATTGAAAATTAGGCTGTTTTTTTTGATATTAAGTTAAAATAAGGCGAAAAAATTAATATTTTAAATCAAATTAATTACAGTGTATTTGGGACATAATAAGGTAAGTTTTCACCAAATTTCGTAGGAAAAAATTTTTATTTTTGAAAAACATTAAAAAACCAAAAACTTGATTCTTTGAATTTTTCACATAAATTTTGAATGAACAACTTTGCTATTTAACTTTTTTCCATAGGACTTGTAGATTTGCCAGAAATTGAGATAAACCATTTTCTATCCTTAAAAACTCACTCCGTACCACTTCTCGAACTCGAATCGCTCGTAATTTATTTTCCTTTCATTTTTATCATATTCCCCTCCTTTTCTTATAAGTTTCATTCTGCTGTTATTGTTTTTTGTTTCAAAAATTATCGACCCTGGTCTAATTTTATTATTTAATATTTTTACATAAAATAGAAAATATTTAACAATTTTTGATAAACATTCAAATTTTATTTGCAAATTTTATTTAATTATCAACGTAATAAAAATGTAATATTATTATGTTCCGGTATAAAATTAAATTGTTATACAAAGGAAGGCGAAAAAATGGCTACTTTTGTTTTTGTAGCATAAAAAAAATGTTTATGTTGTTGTAGAAATAAAATTGTCAAACAATATTATCTTACAAAAAAAAAAAAAAAAATAAATAAATAATAATTCTTATATTATCTTGTGACATAATAAAATATATATATATATATATAATATATATATATATATATATAATTATGTGTACAAATGATTAATATAACTTGGGAACAATTGATGAACAGTTATAGAATTTTGGATAAACTCATGCATAAAACTTTTCTTAGAAATAAACCCGTATACATAACCTTAATGTAGGGTAAATATATATGCTCATTTATTAGTTGAAAATGTAAGCACAAATAGGTTTTGGAGTAAGCTAACTAGGGTGAGTCAAACTGAATGCAGAATTTTATTCACACCTATGCGCATAGCTGTTTTTATAAATAACTTGTGCGTCTAGATTAAAAATGAGGTACGTATATGCACTAGCAAAATATTCCCTATGGACATTAGTAAAATAAGCAGATAATGAACCCTCATTATGCAGTGCTCGTTCTGTACAATATCAATTTTTGAAAACTATTAAATCAATCGATGTGCAGTTAAGGCAGTTTTTTATACTCATAAACAGAACTGTTCTTAGAATTAAACGTGTGTGCAAAATTAAAATAAAGCGCATGTGTGTAATTACAAAATATAAGATGTTTGTATACGCAATAGTCAAATAGGACTGCCATCTATGCGCAGTACTTATTTATTATTAGCAATTGTAAGTAATAATAAATTGTGGGGTAAGCTTACCATGATGAGTCCTATTGATGCACACATGGTTAAAATCTCGGAACAGTTTTCAATACAAGTAAATCTATTATATGTCAACTATGCATCGATTGATTTCAAAGTTGTTAGTTCACTGAAAATTTAATACTGCACACAATTGTTAATAATTAATGAGCACTGCGTATTAGTTATCTGTTTACCTAATACGCCTAGAAAGGTTAAATTTAACATTATTCTATATATACATATATATATATATATATATATATATATATATATATATATATATATATATATATATATATATATATATATATATATATATATATATATATATATAACACATGGACTGAAAAGTCCCGGGCGTAACTAAAGAAAACACAGTTTTTTGGGTTCAAAATTAGCTTTATTCATCAACCATTATTATCCATCAAGAGCAACGCAATCATTCCAGCGCCCCTCTAACAATACCACTTTTGTAGAACGATTTATCTTTTGCCTCAAAATAGGCCCCAGCCAGTTGCTGTCCTCTCAGGTGACGGTCGTTTTGATTCCGGAATGAAGTGATGGATCCATGTTTCATCCATTGTCACATATCGACGTTAAAATTCCGGTTTGTTACGTTTCAACATGGCCAAACACTGCTCAACACGTTCTAGTTTTTGGTCAACAGTGAGCGGCACCCACTTTGAACAGAGCTTTCTCATAGTCAAATGCTCATGCAATATAAAGCCGACACGTTATTTTGATATCTTTACGATGTCAGCTAACTCACGCAACTTCACTTTTCGATCATTCAAAACGATTTTGTGGATTTTTTTTGTTTTCTGGTGTTACCGCCTCATTTGGACGTCCACTGTGTTCTGTATCATCGGTGTCTCTACGACCACGTTTGAAGTCAGCAAACCAACGTTTTATTGTTGTTTCTGATGGAGCGGAATCCCCATAACACTTTTCATGCCATTGCTTCGCTTGAACGGTATTTTTTCTCATCAAGAAGCAGTGTAAAATTAAAACACGAAATTATTTTGGATCCATTGTTAGTATTAACTGAAAAAAAGGTGACTGCAATAAAACAAACACCATCTATATGTTACGCCCGGGACTTTTCCGTCAATGTAATATATATAAATATTAATATATAAATGCTAAATTAAATGGGTATATATATATATATATATATATATATATATATATATATATATATATATATATATATATATATATATATATATATATAAACACCCATTTTAATTAGCTAACAACCACTTTTTGGTTAACCTTTATATAAATGGGTTTAATTAATGATATAATAAATAGTGGATTAATGACAAACACTTCCACAAAATAACGCTCACTACAATTAAAACAACCCAAACCGAGCGCCACTTGTAAATATAGGTAAATATGTATGTATGTGTATTCTGTATGCTAAGCATGATGTCATCAATATTTGATGGCATCAACGTAGCTCCCTCTCCAACAATCGTGTTTCGAAACACGATAATATTTGGTATTTATTCTCTAAAAGATATAAATCATCGAATGCTGGGTATGTAGGACAAACTGCGTAATTTGTTTAGACAAATAAAAATTTAAACAAACATACCTCATTCTATAAAAACCTTCTGTTTTTTCTCGGAGTCTATATAAAAATAGCTCGTTTGGTAAATTTCGGTAGAATATTTCGTTATGCTGAGGATCATTCACGAAAAACCATACCTAGCCTCAAAATCGGTGGAACGCGAGGAAAGTGAGGATCCTATAGCTGATAGTTAGATCTTGTCGATGAATTAAAGGTCGAACTAAAGGTGGTAGAAGCCTTAGAAGCAGAAGACAAACACCCAAAAATCTATCGTTACTGTAATGTGTACTAATATATTATTATACATCGTCATCATAAAATGTACGGTATAAATTTGTCTAATAATACTCGAGGTATTATCATATAAACAGACTAAAAATAGAAAGACAATATATTAATTTATAACTATTACATTAAAATTTATAACCTCTGATATTTAGGTCGGATGAGAGGTATTAAATACACCAAAAAAAAAACATACTGTTACAGTAACACTATTTTATTGATTTGTAACATATTTGCCCTCGGTATAGATGTATAGGACTGATTTCGAAAAAGGGGCAAAAATAGATTAAGTTCTGTTCATTTTGAACACTCCTAATTAGTTATATCAAAAAATATTGTTGTACAAAGGTTCTGCATCTTTTGGCAGAGTGATTATATCCTACTGCGGAGTATTAACAATTACTTAATGTGTTGAGTATAAAAAAACGCTTTCTATCGTTGTTGTTTACCGAAGGGCACTTCTTTTAACTGAATAAGTACTGGAGAGGTAAATAATAGGAACCGCTTAATCTTAATTATGGACTGCAGTTTATATATATATATATGTGTGTATTAGTCAAGGCTTACAACGTATTAAAATGATTAAATTCGGTGATGTGCATCACATCTTTGAGCTATTAGAACTTGTGGTGTCTAATAATTAATTTTAATGGTTTCATGATATAGATGTAATATATTTATGTACTTGAATTCTCATTCAAAAATAGGATGTATATATATATATATATATATATATATATATATATATATATATATATATATATATATATATATATATATATATATATATATATTATAGCTCAAGTTAAGTTAAGTATATCATCATTAAGTTACTTATTTTGGCGTGATAATAAAATGTATTTCATTTAATGCTAAAGATGGAACTATTAGATCGTAATACCCAGCATTGTCGTATTACATACATTATGGTAATTGACCCTCTTTCTAAAAGTGACAGAAGCAAGGACCTAAAATCAATCCATAAAGCAAATTGGAGTAAATAATGTATACGACCCCCCAAATTGTTATTTTACACACGTATATTATTTATTTAGTATGTATTTTCCCCGTACAGAATGAGTTAATTAAAGTTTTGCTGAATTTTGCACCCAACTTTTCTTTTTGTTAATTCATATGCAAGGTAGCTAGACAGCATTCATCTAGGCCCGACATAAATGTCGTTTCAAATATGACGTGCAAACGACGGATCAGAGAATTGATTTAAGGTTTCTCAAGGATAATTACATTTTATGAAAAGATTATCAATATTAACAATAGTATTGTTGACAATTCATTTTGATTACTTCATATATATTTTATAAAAAATATGTTTAGAAAATTTTACGTTTTACTTTTTTATCACGACAGAAGTTTCCTCATCTGGAATATCTGCAATCTTGTCGCAAAATTTTTCAAATGGTAGGCACCCATTTGCAAAAATTTAGTAAAGTATTCATAAATTTTAGCTACTCTCAGTTGTTATAGCCTTAGCATATTTTGAAAGATTATTAACTTGATAGAGAATTAGAGTAGTTAGAAACACATTGTGCTGTTGACTTGATTTAAATTTTTACGTTGCATATTCAAGGAAAATATAATGTTATTTCGAATAATCTATCTATTATAATGCTAGATCAAAATGGTCAAAATTCATTAAATAAGAGCTTGGATAATGTTAAAGATTCGAATTCATAATTATTACTAAATAATATTATTTACGCTGAGCCCTTACGCAGTTTTCCTGGTTAAAAATCGCACAAGAATTCCGAGTATTGTAATTTCATCTACCGTGATTTTGAGTCAGGCTTAAACGCCTAAAATTTCTTTATTCCAGATGGTTCTTTTGTTTGATTGTGGGAAAAAACAGTATGAAAAGCATCGTTCTTCCCGAAATGTTTTTAGTTTTACAAAATACAATATACATTCACTCAGTCCGATGTTTCGAAACTTATAAATATATAGCAAAAAGATTATGCTGTAAATTTATTTAAAATTGTTAAAACTTTGAATTTAGAAGCAAATGTGAAGTCTGTCCTATCATGAAACCTTATAATAAGTCAACTTTAATTCAGCCGACTTTTATCCCCCACGGAAAATGTTTGGACACATCTTTATGTTGAGTATATTGGCTATTAATGACGTCTTCGGCGAAATTTCAGTTTGCTTTTGCTGCTATGGACGGTTTTTCAAAATTTCTGACAATACCTACACGTAGATCCACTACAGCTGTTACGATCAAAAATATAAATCCTACCATCTTTTGTCAGTACGGAGATGTTGATTTTGTCATATCGGATAACGGCCTATCTAATGTAAATAAGGATTTCTTAATGCAATTTGCAGTCAAGTCGGTTTTTACTTGTCCATACACTTTGAAGGAGGGCTCTTTGTTACTTTCATCAAAGCCGTTATTTTCAACTATTATTGTAGTTTCCATTCATCACTGCTACACATGCGAACGGTTTTCTTGGCTCAAATCAAGAAAACCTTCTTATTTACCTTAAAGTATTAATTTTTCGGAAGTTAAAAGTTTCAAAAGATATATAAAAATTGTCCGATAAAGTCAAACTTTAAGATAGGAACATCAAGATTAAAAATTAAAAACTATCATCAAAATTTTATACCGATAAAAAATTTTCTAAGCAATTTTCTGGACCGTTCACAATTTTAAACTTTTAAGTTTTGGAAGTGAAATATATCACCACGACACACTTAAAAAATTTCATAGTATCACTTTAATCCTACTTGTCAAATGGTCAATTCGCCATTTAATTATTGTATATGTTAACAGTTGCTTATAGTCTTAAAGTATTGGCTTTTGGATATATCTGATTATATAAAAATGAATCGCAAAATGTGTTGGTAAGCGCATAACTCGAGAATGGCTGGACCGATTTGGTTAAATTTGGCCTTGAAATATTCGTGAAAGTTCAGGGAAGGTTTAAACGAGAAACATTAATAATAAGTAAAGGAAAATACTATAAACGATAATTTAATTTTCGAATACAAAATGTTCCTAGCTGTGAAACATATTTTGTCTTTTTTTTTCTCACATGTTACAAATCATCATTTCCATAGAAACCAAAATCTAATTTTGAAATTCAAAATAAAACTTCTTTATCTATTCAAAATAAAACTTATTTATCTTTTCTCACTAGCAGTATGACGAACTGTCAACTATATGAAGTGTGCATATCGCATTGTTCAAGTATTACCGGAATCATTCTTGGTTCAGGAGGTCCATATACCTTTTATCAAGTGTATGTGTACCACAGCAAAAATTATCGGGTGAACGCGGTCCCGGGTGTACCCCAGCAAATACCAGGTAAATACCGGGTGGATAAAATGTACCGGGTGCACACTAAATACCGGGAATCGGATAAGAAAGGATTTAAAATTCTTCCCCTAAGGGTAGAATTGCATCCGCATGTAAACGATGTAATATCGTTTATTAAAATGTAAAAAATAATACAGCAACGCGTATACCGCGTGGGTATGCTTCAAAATATAAATTAATATCATAATTTATTCTGATTTGCCGCAGTTTCAATATTTAGGTATATACAGTTGAGAATATGTTATTATATTTAGGAGATATTGATGTTGATTAGAAATAATTTATATAGCAAAACAATGTTTACCCGGGTCAGCTATTCAAAGTAGAATTTATTTATCTCTTCTTTTCTATATTAGTGGTTCTGGACTTCCTTTTACTATTTTTCATCAATTATATGAGAACCACAGCACAATATACACGAATTGTGGGTGCAAGAGGTACCGGGTGCCCCACATCAAACACGAGTGTATATATAAATATTTCGTATCACGGGTATCCCACACCAAATAGTGGGCTCCACATCAAATACCGGACATCCCATAAGAAAAGATTTTACTGAAATTCTACCTCTAATGGGATGAAAAGCAGAGGCAAAGTTTGTATGGGACAACGGAATTCCTTCGTCCAATCTGCTTCAAATATTGCATGCAATCGATGTAATATCAATTGTCACCGCCCGAACACGTTGCGGTTTTAAAATTTGATGCTTTAAAATATATATTAATATCATTATTTATTCTAATTTGCCTTAGCTTTCAGTATTAAGAAATAGAGAAAAGTTGTTAAGAATATGTTATTATACTTAGAAAATGTTAAAGTTAATTAGAAATGTGTGGCAAAACGACGTTTGCCGGGCTAGCTAGTAAATATATAAAAATATTTCATTACACTTATTTAAATTATTTTATTTAAACATTTTATTTTGATGGCTATGTGAGAAGAAGGTCACTAATATTCATTCTTAATTATTTGATTGTAGTAATCTAATTTTCGAGTTTTGTCTTTTCTTGAACTCTGTATTGCAAATTTTATAAGGTTAACATATCTGTTATATTTGATGAGGAATTTGTGAACCTTTAAATAGTTTTCTACAAAACATTTTAGTCTAATTTTTAATTTTCTTGTTAAAGATTCAATACGTAGATTGTTGCGTTAAACGTAAGTTGCATATATATTTTCCATATATTTATGTACATTTTAAGATAATCGCTTGAGATTAGTTTGAGAATTATAATTTTCTAAAGATAATATTAGATGTTGAATAATAAATGTTTAAGTATGAGGCAGCAGAATTCTAAATATAATTTTGTTTCAAAATTGAAATTTCACTTCATTATTAAAATATATATTTTGGATTCACAATCAATACTTGTAATGGTAATTAAATCCTCAAGTATTGTGTACATGGTATTATGGTTATACTAGATTTTTTCTTACAAATGTACAATATTATACGTCTTAAATCGATAAACTCGAAATTCTATCTATTGACGTAAAAAAATTGATTCGGTTTTGATAATTCAATTAAATGTAGATATTTACTTGTTTGATGTGGAGTTTCTGATGATTCGTTATAGGATGATGTATATTATTTATTCATTATTAGTATTGAAATGTATTCTTGATGTTTCATATTGGTATATGTTATTACATAATTTTTTTCTATGCATTTATATCTGTATGATTTCGGGTAAGGCAACTTTTTCTCGAAGAATTTATAGCGGTTTTAAATTATAAACTTGTTTATTGATATGATTAAAACGTTGGTTTGGATTTTGGAATCGTGTTTTAGGTTAATTGAGACAAATTAGACCAGAGAATGATTAGTAAATTCACGATTTTGAAAATAATGTTTGACGATGTTTATTTATAACCTTATTTGCAGTTCAGTTTAGATAGAAAATTTATGAATACCAGTCTATATAAAAAAGAAATCAATCTTAAAACTTAAGATATGTAAGCTTATTCATTTGTAGTATTTTGCGGTCATAATAAATAATGATGGATGAAGTGTCAAACTTTCAACTGGACTTCATGTACATCATCACGTGGATAATGCAGTTTTAGTACTATGTTGAGAATACAAATACCGTTATATAGTTAACGATCAGAGATTTTAAGCAATATTAATTTGATTTATAATCTTAGACTATGGGTTTGGCTCTTTTGAGTAATTAATTTATGCTTGAGGAATAAATTCCTTTTGTGTATTGAGAAAGTAGGAGCATAAGTAAAAAATAAACCTGGTTATCAATGATTTAAACAAACTTCTACATTCTAGTACCATGTTGTTACAATGAATTATACTGGTAAGTATGTGATAAGTTGTAAATTCTTAAAGTATTGTTCACTTTTGCTGATTTTGCTGTACTAACACTGCGAAAAACTATCTAATAAACTACAATTTAAGCGATTTGGCATCATATAAATTGTCTTGTAAATTTTTTATCTAGAATAATTTGTTTTCAAAACTTTCTTCTTAGTTATATATTCAAAATTTGCCGGAAACAGATTTTGTTGCGATTATGATTTAAACTTGCTTAATGGGTATAAACCCTTTCATTTGTAATTGATTCGTGCGAATGGTATATTTTATATCATTTACAATGGTATTTCGTTTTGTATATGAAAATGTAATTAGTTAGCGATCGAACTAAGATTTTGATAAATGACTAAATATATTTTTTTCCAAATAATTTATATTTTAATATTTTTGTTTTTAGTTTAATTGTTTCTAAGAAAATAGGAATCATATGAAATTTGCTTATTCTTAGTGTGCGCTTAAACTATAATATCATATATCAGTATACTGGCTTAGTGCTTTACAATGATATAAAATATAGTTTGGTAAATTGTTTCGAAAAATGTTTCGGTGGAAATATTAAAAAAAAATTTCTCCTTTGTCTTGTGGTTCCGTAAATTTTGTAGACAAGTGAATTGCATAAGAATACACCTAATTTGTTAATGAACAAATACTGTTGTTCAAAGGATCTATTCCTTTTAGCGGAGTGTTTGTTCATACCGCGGAACAAAAAGTATTTTTTGTGTTAATTATAAAAAAATCTCTATTTCGTTGTTGCTCACCGAAAGGCACTTCTTTTAATTGGTTCGTCGGTGTTATAACTGGAGAGGTAAAATAATATAGATTTTTGATAGTTAACAGGAACCGCTTTATCTCGATTATGAACTCGCGTTAGTATATATGTGTATGTATTTTCCGTTTAAACCGTGTTAACATAATTAAATTCGGTGATATCCGTTAAATCTTTGAGCTATACATAGTACGTGATATCCAATAATTAATTTTAATTGATACATGATATTGATGTAATATAATAAAATATATTGGAAAGTAGGTAAGATTATAGTGAATGAAAAACTGTGGATGGAGTTGCTAAATATTTTTTGGTATTTATATATTAAAAAATTAATAAACGGTTATTATTAAGGTCTATTTTATTATTTAAATTTGTAAAATTTGTGTTTTTATTGAATTTATTGTTCTCCAGAGTTTCTAGCAAATTGTATTTTTGGCTTTTGTCACAACTATTTAACACCTCTGGCTTGTATTGGCAGTCAATTTTATGACCTGTATTGGTAAGATGAATGGAGAAGTTTTATGGTTATTTTTTACCCATAAGACGAAGGGAAGAAGAAGGTGTTTATAGATTATCTTTCCAACAATGCAATATCGCTTAAATTATTTAGTCTGGTAAATCATTTCAACCAGATACAAAAAGTGCATGCAACAACCATATAACTTCTTTATTCTTCTTGCCAATACAGGTCCTAAAATTGATAGTAAACACAAGCCGGACGTCTTACATATTTGTAACAAAAACAAACTTACATTTGCTACATTCCCTGGAGAATAAATTCAATAAAACCCCAAATTTTACAATTTAAAATACTTGAATAGATCTTAATAACTAACTGCCCTTTACTAAATTTAAATTATAACTATTGAAAAAATATTCCCACCCACAGTTTCTTCATTCGCAATAATCTTATATGCTTTCCCTATATAGTTCACAAAATAACAGAATAATTATTCATTTTGCGATAACGACTTAATAACGATAAGTGGCAAGTGCTCTCATAATTTTAAAAAATCTTTAATTGAAAATAAGATAATGTTAATAGTTTCCATTATTTTATAAAAACTGTTATTTCTTGTATAAATTGTCTCTTTGATGATTCCTAGTATAACATTCCAATTGTTTTTAAAAACATGTGTATTTTATTACAGCCTTAGGCTATTTTAATTTATATCAAGAAAATTTAGTGAAGCGTTTTCCCTTGATTATGTCGGCCACTACCAGGTTCTATTCTCTGGCCATAGCTTTAGTACAACTAGCTGTAGAAAATTCCAATTGCAGAAATTTGCTTCTTTTTCATTCGATTTATTCTACAAAATCGTACTCAATTAATGTAATATGCAAGTTATAAGCTTAAAGGGTACTGGGTTATTCTTTTTTTATGAATCTGCTGTATGGAATTTTACCGGTATCTCTCTATACGATTAACCTTTTTTAATGAATATTTGTTTCAGTTAATCATCATTCGCGTCTTTGGGTACTCCTTCCTCTCTCGACAGACTACAGTTCTTCTTTATTCATTTCTTTTTCTTAATCGTCCTTACTGCTGGTGACCCACTTTATTTTAAGTATTTCATAGATTCTGGATTAATGATATGTTATTGAATTGATCAATGTATCCCTTTAACGATATTTAAAAATTGTTCCCTCTAAGGACTAAATTTTCTTAATTTTCTTAATTTTTACGTCAGTAACAGTGTATCAAGAAGCCCAGAAATTGAGCGCTATTTGAAAATTTGATTTTTGTGTGAAGTGAAGTTTTAGCTATGATTTTGTAAACAGTAGGAAGAGTTATTAACAAAAATGATCCATAATCTTCAAAACTGATTCCCATGGAAATCAATTATATAAATAAACTTATTGTACCGTACGTACCTATCTCATGAAAATTGTCATATAATTGCACTTCCGCTGTAATATTTAGGCAATGCTGTGTGCTTTTCTCTAATTATTACCGAAAAAAACTTATGTCGTTCTTTGCAATATAAAATCTTTTAAAAGTTATAATCACTTGCTTTAATCTAATCGTAAGAAAAATAAAAAGAAATAAAAAACAACTAAAATACGAGGATTTGAATTTGATTTTTTAAAATACAATATAATTATAGTTACTTATTTTAATTTTTGGTGTAAAAAACTAAGGCTGGTACATTTAGGTCCTTTCTCTTACAAATAGTAAACATGTTCATACATCCCTTGTAAAGTTTTCTTCCAATTATCTTTTATTTCTAATCATTGTTATATTTGATTTGAATTTTGTATATATATAATAATTCTTTTTGTTGATTTAGTAAATTGTTAACATTATGTTTTTAGGTAAACTAAAAACAACAACCAGGCAACTACGGCCTAGTTGGTAGCATGTCCGACTAGACACATGGTCCCGAGTTCGATCCTCGGTGGAATGATGCTACATTATACACTTACTTACTTTTGAAGAAAGGCAAACAAATAATTTAAAATTAAAACATTTTAAACAATTTGTTGCCTTTCTTCAAAAGTAAAATGTATAGAATTTAAAACGTTTTACTTATCATTATTTTTGAGGAAATAGATGACGAATAAAAAATATCTTTGGCAAGAAATATATAGGAAATATACCTTTTTAACTCATTCCAGATATTTCATTAGAATTGACATTACACCTGTATATGTAACAATATTTCTTTTTCTTGAAAAAGAGAATGAGGGAAGAATAGGATTTAAATAGTTATCGGTTAGCTTTACTAATTTTACATAATAATGTCATTCATACAAATTATAAAATATAAATAGTTAGATTTCACTGTAAATGTCATTTCTTACTAAATCTATGTCACTTATAAAAATAAACTGTATCCATTTTGTGTTTTATTTTTCCAACTTAAAAATAAGGTCAATTTTAAGGTCAATTACATCTTTTAGGTTATATACACTGTTTTATTTAACCTATTAGTTATTATTCGAGTCGCATAGATATTATCTACCAATGAAATGTACAATAATGATTAAATATAAAGGGAATATATTGATATAAATTATAAAATGAAATTATTTCTGAATGAATTGTCATGATGTCATGAATTATAATTATGTCAATTAAATTTGAATGTAATCGAAAAATCTTGATCACACTCTGCGCAATATGAAATATAGGAAGATACATACACACAACTCAGTCTAAAGTTTGAGTACAGCCAGCGCCTTCATAGAATTCATCAAAAGGATCACTTGAGTCAATGGTATAATTTTAGGAACCTCATTTATTTCGAACTTGAAGTATTATTCGATTTAATCACATTTAATTATTATACACTCCTTACAGCCGATAAATAGTTTAATAAATATAGTTTGTGTTTAAAAAACAAACATTATTTTGTCTTTGAATTTTTCTTTTATATTTTGAAAATTGAGTGATGGATTTCATTGGATTCAATAAACCGATTTTGCCAAGTCCTTACATCGTGTATATGTCTCAAAAATTTTAACTTGCTCCGATCTGATGTCGGCAGACGACAGACGTATGTACGAAAATGGACTAATTAAATGATTTAAAGACCACCCGCACCAAAATATTGTTTGTCTTTTCAATATTTTTTATCGTTACAAACTTAAGAGTAAAATTAATATACTATGGCATAATATGTGTATGGCATATGTGGATAACATTAAACGTCTTTTTCATCCCTTTATGGGTTTAATTTCAAAAAATATTTTCTTAGTGTTCAATTGTGTTTAAATTTGATCCTCTATCAAAATTAGAAACTTTTGTGGTTCGTACTGTATTTTGATCTACATATCTAAATTAACACCTCCCTGTCAAAATAAAATGATAGAATTTAGAAAAAATAAATTTATGATATTTTTAATTTGTTTAACCTTGCTGCTGCAGAGGTACTGTAATTTTTGTATACTAGGAGCGTAAATCAGACTATTTGAAGTCAGGAGTATGATGTTATTTCAGATATTGTGAAGAAGTTGGAAGTAATTCTTTAAAATAGTGTAATTTCAGACATGGGAGATTCATGTATAACCGGTTCGTGAAGCTTATCAAAATCAGTCTGTGAGATATTTATACCGTAAGTTTCTGTTAAAAAATTAATACATTTATATTTTCAGCTGTATATAGAATATATATGCAATTTTATCAGAAGTTTTGTATTTACATAACAGTGGATAAACAAATTACGAAGTACATTTTGCTACTCATACGTTAATGAACAAAATTAATTGTGATTAGTGTAAGAAAAGTATGTTAACGGAAAACACAAAATAATTTACATAATTATAAAATGCAGAGAGATAAAGTTGAATTAGCTTATCTATCTCCTGATGTAATAAACACTTGATCGGAAAATCGAAAAGTGAATTAAAAAAGACAGCAAAAACAATTTTACTCCAAGAAAATACAATAGAATATTTTTCACAACACAATTTTACGATATTATCCAACTTATTATAAGAACATGTGAAAAATATTTAAATATAATAATTTATTTTATGACAACAATTTAATTTACAATTTTTACAAAATTTTTATTTTATTGCTGACAAACGCCAATTATTTATTATATAAAGTTTTTATTTTCAAGTAAATAAAAATTGAAAGAAAAAAAATTTGCAATTTTTATTATTATTCATATCATACCCCATGAATTCCCCAGGTATCCCAAATACAATTTTCCTAGTTTGAGTGTTGTTATAATAATTTTATAATAAATATAAGCGATGACATGTATACTTTATAGTACATTCAAAAATTTGTATTTCTTAAATATTATACAAAGGTTTAAAAAAATTATCTAAATATTACACTGTAGTCATTACAAAATAGTAATTAATTTTAAAAATCAAATTAAAATATTTAACTGTTAGAAAAGTTATAAAATACACATACAATGTTTATGAAACGTATTAAAATTTAAAAACATGATATAACATCATTTTTTCGCAGACAAAAAACTTAAAAAATACTTATCCAAATGTTATGGAATTTGTTATATACGCTATCTTGAAATAAAAAAGAGGGTAAATCGTAGTGTTTTTTGCGGAAACACATTTCAAAATTTTTAATCAAATTTTGGTTTTCATTAAAAAATTTTTTTTTAGGAAAACTCTTTGAGTTGCCCTCTGTTTTCATGTCAATATTGTGCATATCGAATTTCATTACATTTGGATAATCCTTTGTGGGTTACTTTTCCGCGTAAATAGTTCGTTTATTATAGAAGTTTCTATCAAATCCACACACCGCGTTAAATTTATTTACTATAAAATGTCTCTGGACTTAAAATATACTTTTCAAAACTAGTGTAAGAATTACTGACAAAATATGACTGGAAAGAAATATTTGATCTTGTCTTAAATCTTACATAAAATGAAAGAAGAACAGTGTAATTTTTATTCACATGAGTTTTATAAATAGCCTGAAAGTTAAACTGGACAAAAAGTTTGTAAGGATCGTACATATTAAAAGCACTCACAAAGATTTGGATATTCTTAGAATCATTTAACTTGACGATTTTAAGCATGATCTCTCAATTATCTTAATAATCAAATAAAACTAAGAGATTCGAATGATATGGGAATTGAATTCATTGACATTATAGATTATTAAATGATAATTATGGGGATGTGTCACTAAGAATGAAACATCCATGAATAAACACTTTTTAACTAACCTAAAACGAATCTTTGTTTTCATGTTAAAATTGTAAATCAAAAACCAAAATATTAAAAAAAGAGAATACATTTTTTAAATAGATTATATGCGTTTAAATTGATTAAATTGATTTATATACATTTTTATTTATAATTTTATTCATTCCAGTCAACATGGTTATAGAGCAAACCGTTGAATTTCCACTGTTATATTCGATAATATGTTTTTGGATTGTTTTTGATAATAGTTTTGCTTTTGACACTATGAATCACAACTTTCTGTTCTCTTAACTTCGTAGAATAGGTCTACGAAGTGCAGTTTATCATTTAATATGATACCGTTTTAAAAACAGGACATTTTTCGTTTACATAGACCATCAACATTCTAAGACAGAATTTACAAATGTTGGAAAATAAATTAATTAATTTTCATAAATTAATGTAATTTTCGTGAATTTTTCGATTAATATCGAAAATATATATCAATAATTTGATATCATAGCAGAGTCTAAGCCGCTTGGATTAGAAGCTTGAAATTTGAAGGTGCCGTACATTAAAAGTGAGAACTAAGTGATTTTAAAAAATTCGTTTCTAAAGAGGGATAAAAGAGGGCACAAATGTTGATATATCCTTCACTGAGTTAAAAAATGTCAAATTAAGAGCATAGACACCTGTTTATATGTAAGCGAGACCAAATAAAATGGGAGACAGTTCAAGCTGCTAGACTAGAAAGTTTGATATTTTAAACAGATGACCCCTTTATAATTTACTTGAAAACGAACAATAATTTTTTGAAATTTTACCGAATTTTTATCCCTTAACGAATCAAAATAACGATTAAAGTGGTTTTTCAAAACTAATTTGGAAAAACACAGCATTGCCTCTTTATCACTCTGTACGAACGCTTTGAAAAACGTAAAAACGTCTACATCTTTACATATATAAAGGTAATTGAAAATACATTTACAGGCCAAGAAGAAAATGCGCTACTCTGAAAATAGAGAATAAAGTTGTAACACAGAGTGTTTATCAATGACTTGAAACGATGAGGCGATTTATTTTTTTTTTTCAAATATTCGCAAAAACAATATACTTTCTACTCTAGTCTTTAATTTCCTTATATTTCTTTGGTTTTTAGTGCTTAAAGAATGAAACCGTAGAATTTTGTTTATGACTTAATCGCTAGATATTAATTGAAGTAATTATTTCCTTCCAGTATAAAACAAACAATAATTTAAATACCCTTACGCATCTTTAAAAAAAATAAAAATAAAAAAAATAAATAAAAACATTCACAAAAAATTTAACTTTTGACAAAATTTTAATTTTGTTTTATTGTTTCAGGAACTTACTTCATACTGTATGATTTTATGGATTATTTTGAAAAAGATGGACCAAGTTTTTTACAACGTGAAACATTTCATGAAATCGTTAACACAATATTTAAAAATATGAGTCGGTTAGAACGAGAAGCGATCATATTTCAGGTAAATATGTGCAAGTTTTTTTCAATTAAGTCATGTTTTATTCAAATATTTCTATAAAATGTAAAAATAAACTAGTACTAAGCTTGTTAAACATACTTTTTAAATATATTTCGAAAATGAATTTTCCGAATAAGGCTTTTCTTGAGAGCAGTTGATAAGATAATTTTTTGCAAGTAAGGCTTCACACGAGATCTTGTTCTATAACGAGATCCACACGAATCAATTAATAATTACCTTGGATCGGAAAAAGTAAATAATTTTATCATTAAATTTTGTTTATAGTTACTGACTAACGGCTATTAATAACAAAATTAATTTAGGTTTACTTTCTATAACAATTTTAATACTTCCACAACAAAAAAAAAAAAAAAAAAAAAAAAAATTAAAATTAAAATTAAAACTACGAGATACTTGATTAGCGACTATATTTTCTGTATTTTGTTGTTGTGTTTGTTATTCACTATGATTTGTTTGTGTTAAAAATATTTTATTGCCAAAATATTTTGTGTTGTCAGGAAATGTGAAATGTTGAACGATAAAATAATGGTTTCTTGAGGCTCTATGATATTTGTTAAAATCTCGCTTAGCCTCACCTTATTAACGAGCAATCTATTGATAGAAGCATTCGATGTTTATAAGAAGTTCCTTTTTGAAAATTATATTAATATTTTAAATAAGAAGTTTCTATTTAGAAAATTATCATAAATCAGACAGATATGCAGATACTACTTAACGCGAGCATTATTTGTAATTATTCAGAAAAAGAACTTGTGTAACCAAAAAATAGCACATATGCCTTTTTACGTTCTATCTTAAGACTTAAGCTATCTAACCACTTCAATAACTCAAAAACTAGTATTCGAATAATAAAACTAAGTAAATGTTAATTTTTTGCTAGAAAAGTCCTAGAAGATAAGCCTAAGTACATGAACTTTCAAAGATGAAATGTAGCTTTCACTTATCAGAGCCTCCATAATAAAATAAAATATAAAATAAAAACTAGACCCGTTAGAGAAAAACTAAAGTTATAATCGAGTTTTTTGATTTTTTTTAACAAAAAAGTAAAAAAAAAAAAACAATGCGGAAAACAAGTCAAAAACCCGGACTTTCTAACTTATATATACTTCTTTTACATCAGTAAAATTATAGCTATAAATATTGCATAAAGCAAAACTCACAAAACATTAATATAAGTACAGTTTGATATTAAAATTGACTATTTATCTCTTTACATATAGAAACTGTAAACGTTTATAATAAATTTCTATCCTTTAAATAATATTGAATGTGTCATTGTTTTCATATTTTTCACAAAAAGCACAACCAATTTTTATATATCCACAGGTTGAAAATATAGAAACTATATTATACTGTTTAATCCGTTATAAAAACATGGTACATTAAAAATGATGTTATTTTATTATTGTTTTCTGCTTTTTCTGGATATTTGAATGCAATTTTTAACGAGAAAGCGATTTAAAAAACATGACATTAAACAGTATACAAGTAGCATGACACATTTTAAAAGCCAAATTTAAAAGTAAATTGATATTTTCTTCAACAAGGAAATATGTACTGAAAAACTTCTTTACAAAGAAATTTTATATATATTTAAATATTTAAAGCATTTCCCTTGCGATTTGGTTTTGTAAAGCAAATATTTCAAAGAAAACCGATTCAAGGTTGAATTTATATTTAGGGTATATCCAGGTCTAGCTCGATAATTTTTGAAACCAAAAAAAAATTATAATAGAATGAAACAAACCCATCGGAAACGGAAAAGACAATAACAATAATGAAAGGAAAAATAGTTAGTAACGTAACGTAACGTAACGTAAATCGATTTCCGGAAAAACTACAAGTCCTATGGAAAAAAATTAAAAAGCAAACATGTAGGTAGTAAAAACATCTACAACTTGAACACATAACCTCAATTTTTTTACATAACCTCAAATATTATATGCAAAATTGAAATTACCAAGTTTAAGGTTATTTATTTCTTTATATTAACAAAAAAAAAAAAAAAATGCATGAAATTTGGTGAAAACATACTTTTTTATGTTTCAAATACACTGTAATTTTTTTGTTATAAAAATTTTTTTTAGCTTATTTCGAATAATTATCGAAAAAGCGCCATATTATTACAGGACTTTTATGTTTGCCGGAAATCGGGATAAACCGTTTTATCCTGACATCAGATCGCCCGTAAATTATTTTTCTGTTCATTTTTGTTACATTCTCTTCCGTTTCCGATGGGTTGCATCCTATTATAATTTTTTTTTTTAATTTTTACCATTTATATTGGCTTCTGCCCTGCTTTATAAATCAACTTTAAATATAAAATATTTTGAGATGATGAATTTTAATATTAACAACACCATTGATTTGATGTTAATCTGCTTCCTTACAGGATGTCAAAATGTGCATTCATAATTGTTATTTATTTTTTTAATATACTTGATAAATTTTTATATTGAACGGATATAAAACAAAATGAAATTTAAAATAATTTATTGTATAATTTTATGTCCCACTTCTATAAAATTCTGTCAACACGCTTATCGCATTCTAGAATTTTTCCGAATAGAGAAATTTCATCCCATTTATAGAGATAATCTTCAACAATATAAAATTTCTCATTGTATTCACGCTAGAAACATAAAATGATTTTATAATGTAAAATAGTAAATTTTTTTATCTCCTGGACAAAATTTCAAAATTACTAAATTTTTTTTGTATGTATGCTTAGGAAGTCATAATGATATTATTATAGTTTTAATTTCAGAATTTCTCTGCCAGTATGATATCACGGCAGAAGTGCAGCTAAATGACTCAATTTTTTTTTAATGAAAATTTTAACTCCTCATCTAAATTTACCGCCCCTAAAAAGCATCTGATTTTGAGCAAATTTAAATTAAATTTCGAATACTTTTTTCTATTTAAAGATGACACTGCTAGCTTGATACTTCTATTAGCAGTGATATATGTGAGTGAATATGTACAGTAATTTTTGTTGTAATTTTGTTTAAATTGATTAATTGAATACACATCATAAAAGCACCAATAAAGCACCTAATTCTGGTACTTTCAGTCTATTTTAGAAGTTATTTCACAATTGAACTGCCTTCGTGATTTCACTTCAGCAATGCATCAAAATGATTCAATTTTCTTAATTAAAAATTTGAGGATATTTTACTTCATTCTTGAGTACTTTGTTCTGCTTGAGTAATATGGCGGTATACATGACGTTTTAATAACTTACTTTTATTACAAAAATACATGCAATTCAAAATGTTCCAAATAAAACTAAAAAACCATTCTGAACTTTGTTTATATCTATTTCACGTGAAAAGATGGTTGTTGGATCTTCTCTTGACTGATTCAAGTACTGAAGCTCGACTGAAGCTCTGTATTTCTTCCTTTAAAGGGTTTCTATTTTAACATTTTATGAGAATTTTTTTCAATTTGTTTTTAAATGATTTTTTCATAAACATTGTATTAATATATTTAATTTATCCATTTAATCAAAGATCTTAAAACAACGAAGTCTCAAAGCCATCTCGTGATCGGCTCTATCGATTTGGATTAAATTATTTATAGATAGTGTGTACATTCCTACGTTCATATTGTTATATACTGTCCTTATTGTTCTAAACTGTCCGGTAGTTTCCAAGAAAAAAAAAAACAAAAAAAAAAAAAAACATAAAAACAATCAAAGAAATCAATTTGTTCGATTCTCTTTTCGACTATGTAAGCCAAAATCATTACGACTTACGGCTTACGCCAAGACTGATAGACGAAAATGGAGCAACTATGTGGTTTTATAAGATGGATATCTTTATATCTTAGTTAGGGGCTTCAATATTTATAAATATTGCACACTTGATATATAATTTAATGTATAATAGGGACTAACCTCATCCTTATTGTTGAATACACATCCCATATAACGATAATATAAAAACGTATTTATGTTTTTTCGTACTTGTATATTCGTACCAGTTGATATATGTATAATAAAATTAGAAACTTATGGCGTCAAAAATATATTCTTATGTTTGAAAAGTTTGTTCATGATATAAGTTTTTAATGTTATTTCATATTTTCAACGCCTCGTCAAAACATTAAGGATTTGTTTGAAATGAACTATATAGACTTGGATAATAAACTTATTGCTACTGTTTGCATATCATTTAGTAGTGAATCATAACAGTTGATGATTAAATTTTGTAAATATACTGTATTGTTAATTTAACTTCAGGGAAATATAATTTTTATCGAAATTATATTTAATTATGTAGTATAGTTAGTAACTAATATAGTACCAATATATTAATGAGTCGGCTTAGTATACCTACTAAATTAAAATATAATAAATTAAAAGAAAAACATAAACTTTGACTAAAAAACTTTTAATATCACATAAAAACCATGCATCGTCATCCAAACTGTGCGCATACTGAGTTTCAAAATTCACCCGAACAAACATATATACTTTAAATAAAAGCTTTTAAAACTTACATAGTCCATACGTGTATAAGAATTTTGTCAATTAAGAATATTTATTATACAGAATATTCAGAAACTAAGTGACCAAACTGCAAAAGTTGTATCTACATATGGTATACGACAAAAATATAATATTATGTCGAACTTTTTCTAAAATCGACCGTTCTAGAGAAAATCCCAATTTCCAATATTTTTCAATTATAGCGTTTTTTATGATAGAGTACCCTGTAAATGAAATAAAAGTTCATACCTAAAACAACCATCAATATTTTGTTTGAACTTGATTTGGTTTTCAAATATCGAAAAGTTAAACATTATCAATTATTTTTTCTAGAATGATTTCATTTATTGACTTGGCTTTGTTTTTTGATTTATAAAAGCAGTGTTAATTTTTGAAAACTGTGTTTTCTTCGAACAAAAAAAGTATTTGTATAATTTTTAAAAGTAAAATTGGTTTCCTTGGTAGTGCAAACTCAATCTTCACCTCCAAAAATCGCCTTTTATATCGTATTAAAAATCGGAACAAAATTAGTAAGATATTGGTTTTTATAGTTTTTATTAGGTCTACCTGTTACAAAATAAATAGAAAATTATATAAACTCCAGTATACACTAGAACGATTTCTTTTCGTGTATTTATAAATCATTTTGTAGATCAATGCCGTATTCAAATTTAAGTTAGTTATGATAGAATTTTTACGACCATTGCTTACAATTCATTTTTCCAACAAATTTAAACGAAGTTTTAACAAAGGTTCCGATACTAACTGTACCAACTTCTGTATATCCAACTTCTAATTAATTTTTGGTTTGAAAAACTGAACAACTGATAAGAACTATAAAAACGAGTATCAAGATGGCGCTTTCTTATTTGATTGCGGGATATTTTTTTACCCGACTTCCGTAATGTCACAAGTATGCGTTAAATTTTTTTCAGTCTATATATGTATGTATATGTATATTCTACCATAGCAGAAATATTGAATCGATTTTGATGAATGAGGTGTCCATCGATTTGTTATTACAGTCTGGGTTTTATAAGCTATGTATAATCCGAATGAAATCAAAATGGTAAAAGACATAGGAAAAAGTGAAGGTTACAAATAATTTTTTCTTTAAAATATGTCATATTGGGTATCAAACATTTAGTACATTAGTACATAGTACCTGGATGACCGAGCTGTGCTCTGTATTTTTTTTTTTTTATAAATTGTGTTTTTTGGAAATTATATTACGTCGAGGTGGAAGACGAGTCCAGCACGCTAACACTTAGCCACTCCAATGACTTTAAATTTGAAACAAATATATCATTACATTATAAAAAATTATACAATTATAATAACAAAATCTTATTTGAAAAATATTATTCACTTTATTGTGTTGTTTTGTTGGGTTTGGTTGGGTTTAAAATGTAAAAAAAAAATAATTTTACACGTCGGTCGAGCCAGGATTCGAACGCGGGATCTCTGTATAAGAGCATCGCACGCTAACACTTAACCACTCCAATCACTATATGACTATAAATATTAAAAAAATATATCATTACATTATAAAAAATTATCGATAAAACACGAATAAAATAACATTTTCTAAAAATGATTCCTAGCTAGATCGATTTATCGCCCCCGAAACCCCCTATATACTGAATTTCATGAAAATCGTTGAAGCCGATTCCGAGATTCCAATTATATATATATATATATATATATATATATATATATATTTATATATATATATATATATATATATATATATATATATACAAGAATTGCTCATTTAAATATATAAGATATCAAAAACATATTTGCCGAAAAGATAAAGATTAAACTAAAGTATAAATTACAAAAATGATTTTATGATAATCTGTTCCTGTATAACTTCTAATATATTTATCAAAAATCATTTACGATATGAAAAGATTTAATGAATAAAAATTCAAAACTCTCGTGACCGTCAATAATAGTAGTTTTAGAAGTGTATCAAGTGTTTATTAGGCACCAAACCTTTTTGTTTCTATTTCAAAACAAAAGGCTAGAGTATATACTTCAATGGCAACTGCTGAAATTTCACCAACAGATGGAAATTTGACGTTTCTAGGAGCTTCGATGATGATGGTATCACCTGCGGTGCCAGATACAAGTGGAAGGTTATTGAGGAGGCGAAGTCAATTAGTATATCCTCAAGGGCTCAATTATAATTAATTTGAAGTTACTTTAGTTAAAATTTCTATAAACCATTCAAATTAAATATAGTGTGAACTTATTAGTAAGTTAAACTTTTTAGTAGAATTATGTAGTGTTTTTAAAAAATGTGCTGTGAACAAAAAGAAAAAAAAAAGCAAGCGCTAAAAGAAATCGCAAAAAGTAGAATTTATTTTCCGTTACCAAAGTTATAATAATATAAAATCATAAAATTTTTGTTTTACAAAATTACAATAAATGAGTATAAGATTTAAAACTCGCGTGATCGTCAACTACAGCAGTTTTAGAATCTAGACCAATTTAAATCGAAACCAAAATGAATATATATATATGACAATGAAAACTACTCTAAAAATTTGTATTTTTCGCACTATGTTGCGAGTTATAAACTCATAAAACTTTTGTTTTGTAAATTAAATATTACAATTTTTACAATTAAACATATTTTTAAACAAATTATTAGTCGGTAAATGCCTTTTTAATTAAAATGTTTTTTTTAGTAATCTGAATTTTCATCTGATTTGTTGTTTCGATTTTTACTTTTTAACAAAATTTACTTTGTATTCGATTTAAACAAAATTTAAATGATACTGTAGAAGTCATTCATATTTGTAAATTGACACAACTGTTATTGAAATATAAAATGTTTGTTTAATTGTACCATTCGGAAAACCTCCAATCTTGATTCTCAAAAACTTAAAAATATCCTTTCAATAATATCGAAGGCTCGCACATTTGATTAAATGATTTTAACAGACAGACAAACACACAGCACAAAATAGTATTTGCTTGGGAGGTTTCAGAACGTTTATATATAGAAATTTTAGAAATCAAAGCAAATTTTTCTCATAAACGAATGCAATACTTCCGGTAAAGATAAATAAATTTAACTACTTTTATTAGGCAAGAATTATTTTCTCTAAACGAAATAATTTTATATAAGATCGTCAATTGACATACTATATAAATTTGAGTGTCGATTATAATTTTGTTGTACTCGACAAGTCATCTCTCTGAAATAGCAAGATTTTCTGAAAACACACACATATTCAAAAATAAAGACGAAAATTAAATAATTTTGTCCATGTACATGGCAAAGAAACAACTCATTAAAATTATTGTATATTTCTATATAATTTCATTATTATCACAATTCTTATAAACATTCGAAAATAAAAATAAATTTTATAAACTAAAAACGGACTACGGAAATCCAGCACTGAAAAGTTTAATAAACAAAATGGTTTTGTCTGCCATTCTTATTTACAAGAAAAAAAATCTAATATATAACCAACTTACATACATATCATATAGCGTGTGTTCGCCTAGTAGCTATAAATTATATGTGTATTATTAATTTCTAGTTATTATAAAAGTTAAATACTTGTGGTGGGTATCTTTGATAGTTTCCGAGCAGTGAGGTATCAAAAATCGGGGTTTTCTTTAATTCAAGGATTTTTACGCATTTTTTTAAGCTCACGCGATAAGTTTGGCATATTCCAGTGTAGCAAGAATAATGCGGTTTGTTTTAAAACATAGAAAACCACCATCATAGCTCCAGAAAAATACAAAACTCAGTTCGCCTTTTTTTTTTTTAATTGCAATCAAACTCTAGCAAAATCCAGAAGAGCTAGAAAAATGCAATTGGTCTGAAAACATAGTAGAAATAATTTTTTAAAGGGACCATCGAATTTCATTATTTTCAATGAGAAATGGAAAATTTCGACATTTGAAAACACAATGTTTTTAAAATATTTTTTAAATTTAAATTGATATAAATGCCATTTTACTATTTTAGATTGTTTAATAGTTACATATTATTCGTCAATACAAAATTTGTAAATTGCATAAATATGTAAACAAATTATTTCATTTTCATTTCACGCTAGCTTTTGTTACGGAAATATCGAGGCTATTTTACATTCTATGTCTAAAACACTAAAACTTGAATGAATTTTCATCAAATTTGTCATTATAACATTATATTCTTGATATTTATTCTATAGTTTTTAGAATCCCAGAATCCCAGAAAATGTAAAAGTTTTGTGAGATAAGAAAATGTTGTTTTTTTCATAAGTTCTTTACATGGAAAAGCTTCAGAAACAACTTTCTGCCAAAAAGGTGGGAAGATGCGATTTTTTCCTATTAATGTAAAATTTTGAAACGTGTAAAAAATTGGCAAACCCAAATTGAAAAAATCGACTAAAAATTTGTTGTAAATAAGGGGCTTTTTAGGTGCTATTTAGGTGCGCAAATCATATATTAGGGGCACCTATAGTTTTTTTGGAATTCCAAAAAAAAAGAGGTCTGCCAGGTTTTTAAACCTTGGCAGTCCCTTTTTAGTTGAAAATGATTTTGGATCTTTGTTTTACATCAAAATTAAGTGCTAATTAAGTGCAAGCGATTCCTGTCGATAAAAATTATATATTCAACTTTTAACTGTCAAAAATTCTATGAATGACTTTTGTTTCAATGAGCTTTCTTAAAGCGGTGGCTAGTGATAAGACTGATCCCTGTTCCAAGGTCAAATATTGTTCAAAATTGATTTTATTTTTATTTTGTTTCCAAACCAAAAGTTTGGTCTGCTTGCTTTTGATATTTCAGCAAGCACTTCCTTATCTAATCATTTTCATTTGATCAATTCGTGATTCAAAATTCTTCATAGAATTAGAAAAATTGCATCGATTTCAGCCAATCACGTGAATGTCGGTCGACTCATTCAAATTTATGGCATCAGATTTATGGCAGCTCAAAAAACAGAAAACCTTTGAACAGATATCGCTTTGAACTTACAGTCGTCACAAGAATAAAAAATTTCGAAAACGGTCGACCTCAACGGCCATCCCAGCAACTTCCCGCTAAGTTCAGTCATTGACCGTTTACAAGTTTATTATTTTGAACTTTTCGGGCTCAATAATAAAACTATTTGATGCTTTTGACAGACTTAGACCAATCAATAAAGTTAAGCAACAGCATTCACAATCTCTACATGGATGGGTGACCACCAAGCAATATTGTGTACTGCTGTTGTATAAAAAATAATAATAATAATCCCCTTTGGTTAATGGCTATATAGCTAAAAGTAACTGAAGCCAGAAACAAAAAAAAAAAAAAACAAAACAAAAACAAAAAAATAAAAAAAACTCATTGTTTAAAAGATATTATATGCGATTGACATACCTGCTTGCTGACATATCAAAAGCTAGCAGACCAAACTTTAGGTTTGGAAACAAAATAAAAATAGAATCAATTTTGAACAATATTTAACCTTGGAACATGGATCATTCTTTTCAATAGCCACCGCTTTAAAAAAGCTCATTGAAACAAAAGGAATCGCTTGCACTTAATTAGCACTTAATATTGATGTAAAACAAAGATCCAAAATCATTTTCATCTAAAAAGGGACTGCCAAGTTTTAAAAACCTCTTTTTTTTTGGAACTTCAAAAAAACTATAGGTGCACCTAATATATGATTTGCGCAGCTAAATAGCACCTAAAAAGCCCTTAAATTACAACAAATTTTTAATCGATTTTTTCAATTTGGGTGTGCCAATTTTTTACACGTAATTTTGAATTAATCTTTATGCATTACTGTTAAGGGATCAATTTGTTTGCGGTAGTAAAATATATTATTCACATATGCGCACTACTCACATAAACTTGGCGCATATTAACTTGTTAAGATTCATCTAGTTAAACAATTAGTTCATATATTAATTAAAAGCAAAATATCAAATGCAAGCAGACCGAATATGAATATCGTGAATCATATAGACATAAAGAAAAAACATAAAAAACTGAGGTAATGAATTTGAATTTTGTTTATTGCAGTGACGGATTTCGGTTAAATACCGCTCTGGCCACATTTGCATACCCCGCCACTAAAATAATTTAAAAATTAATAATTTAATTATTAATAATTTTAAATTTAGTATTCATACAATTTTAAAGAAAATCAAATTCGTAATTTTTTTTAATCGCCTTCCTACAAATTTTTTCACACCAGGTTCTGGTTGCTCTGCTTTAGTTTAATTTATAAAACTGAATTCACTGTGAGTATTGAAAATGAATTATTAACAAAGTAATTTAATTTATCTTGCCTGACTTTTTAATTTTTGTTTAAAAAAAAAAATATTCAAAATTTTGTCAAACAGTATTCAATTAAAAAATCCAATGTATAATTTCCTTTTATAAATATTCGGACACTTAATTGATTTTACTATACACGTAAGTATTAGTCGACTTAGACGTTTTTTTTTTCATTATTTATCAAAACTGGCTTCAACTAATTCAGCCATACAGCCTATTATCTTGCAAAAGATAAAGCGTTTATTTTTATAATCTTTGAAAAGATACATTTTAAAATATACATGGATAAAAAAATACATAATCGCATCAAGTGTAGTAATTAAAAAACAACATAGAAGATAAAATTTGACAAGATAAAATACATAATGGACTACACATTTAAAAAACAATAAAATAAAATATAAATAGAGAAACAGTAAAATAAGTGTCAAATATCACAGTAAGAAATATCAAGTTTTTAATATCACATAGGAATCACAAAATTGGCACTGTACACACAAAATGATTTATCACAGATGGTGGGGGGAGGGTGGCTCAGATGTGCGGGCCACCATGTACCATTGTTCTTGGTTATGAGGGCTGATCATGATACTGCCTCTGTCCGGTAAGGTGCTCTATGTAGATGTCTCGTGACCATCGGATCGTGTCTGATGCCATCAGTCTGACCATGGTCTGCGCATATTTGTTAGCTATTCCCAAAGACTTTGCAACCCGGTAGTTCTGTGTTAGCCAGGCTTCGAGCGAACCAACGATAAATGCATCCAGTGAGACCCTATAGCCCTTCGAGGATAACTCAGCAGCAAGTGGTTTATATTTTTCTAGTTTTTGCTGCCGAGCAACCTCTAAGGCGTCTGGGGCACCCACAAATGGAATGCATTCATCGATGATTTTTACCTCCTTACTAGCCTCATCCAGAACCACCAGATCAGGACGAAGCGTACTGCGTACTCCAAGCACTTGCCTATTGATGTTTAAGACAGTACCCGGGGGGAGCCGTGCTCCGCGAGCAAGACGATCTTGGACGTCATTGTGTCGACGTTGCCACGCTGCTGAATAGATAGTACAATGGTTCAGTACGTGTGGTAATGTTTCATTAACATAGCCGCAACGTCGACACCGTTTATCACCGTTACCGAATCGACGTGCACCATTAAGTGGGACAACGCCGAGCCGGGCACGGTGGATAAAGCGGTAGTCACAGAACCGAGTGTACCTGCCATTCAACATGAAGTGGTTGCTCGCTTCTCTTTGTGATGTACATGAGTACGCCTTTCCCTGATCTGGTTTTCCTACAAGACTAGCAAGGTAGCCTGCTCGAAGTGCTGAACGTAGCATTCGAACCACCATAGATTGCGCCGTCTCCGGGATAATAATGCGCTCTGGTGTTTGCCCAGGCCGATTGATGACAACGGGCAGGTCACATTTTTCGATACACCAGCGGAAACTCACTCCGACTTTGTTGTTCAGACGGCGGCACGCATTTCTAGCCTGTGACCACAAACTAGAAATGTCTCCACCGTCACGTGCTAAACGACCTTCAAGTGAGCCACTCAAATATTTGGCAATCATTTCTTCATTCGGATCGCCACCGATACGACGCCTCACTGCACGTTTTAGGCAGGACCACGCCGTTTCCCTGACAATGATGTCCTTGCAGGTCAGCAGTCTAAATGCGTGCACCAACGTACTTACGTCCGCGGAATCGGCTAATGGTAAAAGATTTGCGCCTCCCTGGTATGATGGAATATATAGAATTTCCGGAGAGCCACGTTGTGGTAGGTTCATCCATTTCTTGGCCAGTCTTTTAATAGTTTTGTCTGCGTCTGTTAGTGGACCTTTGGCGACATTGCCGCCCGCAGTATAAAGTCCAGCCGAGAAAGGATGAACATATTTGTGGCTTCCAGTTTTTGCCAGGGTGCGAGAAGAGACTCGTGTACCTTTTGTACATCCTCCTTGATAGCCTTGATGGCTTCAAGGGGGGTTTGTGAAACACGGAAGCCTAGTTTTTTTTTATTTTATTGTGAAACAGGGTACACCTAGGTGTTGGTACTCTTCTCCATCTTTTAAGACCGTTAGTCCTCCTCCTTGAATAGTAAATTCAGTGGGAAAGACTTCCCGTCGTCGCCTACAGTCGACGTGCAAAGAGGCACATTTCGGCGGTTGAAACTTAAGTCACATCCATTCAGCGGTTGATCCTACTGCATCCAAGAGAATTCTCAGGGATTCAGCATTTTTACCGAGCAGAACGATATCACCTGCATAAGCGAGAATTGATATTGTGTGATCGTGAAGCCACCCTCACGATTGGTTCAATAGCCAAGTTGAATATTATTGGACTTGTTGGACATCCTTGCTTTACGCCCGCACGAATTGGGATTGGGCGGGTTTCCCCGTCTTTTGTGCGGACTGTGGTTGTCGTATTTGCGTAAAGCTCAGATATCACACTATGCATCTTGCTGGGTAGCCGCAATTCTTCCAATACCCGCCGAATATGATCATGGGGTACAGAGCCGAAAGCATTGGCTAGGTCAAGCCATGCGAATGCGATCTGTCTGCCATCTCGGCATACATCATCCAATGCACTTTGGACCATGAAGTTGTGCTAATAGCACCCTTCATACTCCAGAAAACCTTTTTGCATCGGTGAGATATTGTTTGAAAGCTTCGCCCAGCAGCTGACACGGTCGGCGATAACGCCGGCATATAACTTGGCAATCGTCCATCCCAGAGTGAGAGTCCTCCAGTTCGACAGCTCATCACGGATACCTTTTTTAAACAGGAGAACAGTGCGGGTGTCGGTCCACGCCAGTGGTGTTTTTTCCTCACGGAAGCAACGGTCGAAGATCGCAGAAAGCACTACGCAACCAGGATCGCATCCTTTAAGGCACGAGTACCTTATACCATCCTTTCCTGGCGCGGTATTAGATGTTTTAGCCAATCGCGCACAAACTGATTCTTTGGAGATGGAGTCCAGTAGGAACGCAAATCGTTCGTCTCCATACGCGCCCTCATTTTGATCAGATCTGAATATTTGCCGGAGTTCTTCAGGGGTAGGTGTTCGTTCCTGCTCCTTAAAAGCAAATATTATATCCGTGTCGACCTGACAGAATGATTAGCTACCTGGATCATTCAGTATGCTGGTCATGGCTTTTTTCTTGTTAATGCGATACGATTTTTGGACCTTCGCCGCGTCCGCAGGGTTAAATTGTGCGCGGTGAGGGCGTTTCCTAGTAGGCCGAGGCCTATTTTGGAACCGCTGCGCTGATGGTGGTGGTCTTTCAGCCACATGGCCTTGGTCGCCCCCCGCAAAGTCTGCAGTTATTGCAGCTACTGCCTTCTCGAACTCTTCCCAGCTGGTTGCGTTATTTAGCGATTATCTTGCAAAAGATAATAATAAATTATAAATAATTCCAAAATTTGTCGAGATAATTTTACGAAGGAGATATAACAGTGAATACTAGAAAGGGGACCACGGAAAGATTAACAATAGAGATTACGTATAGGTTAAAAGTAAAGAAAAACAAAGTACAAAAATTAAAAATAGTTTCATGTAAGCAAATTAAATTTAAATAAGGATTTTGGACTTGTTAAGGAAAGTAAAAGGAATAGAAAGCATTTACTACTTAGAGATAGATTATGAGAAAAAAAAAAGGACCAAAAATACTTATACGGGCTAGGGAACTTAGAAACATAGGTCTGTGTTGATTGAGAAGTGGGCAGGCGATGGTGCTGTGATTTATAACACAGAATCGGTAGCAAAATTTGCATCTAGAATTGCGCACAACATGAAGACGTTGTAGATGCGTCCGTTCTGATGCGGCATAAAATTGATATATGTAACCTGTCTACGTTTGATTAGTGGAACCATGTTTGAAGAGATGGAGTAGGTTGAAGCTCATATCAATAGTGCCCTTTTGTCGATTTCCTCCATATTTGGTTCTATTCTTGTAACATAGACCTTTTGCAATGTGGCCAAAGATTTTGTGCAGGTGGAAGTGATATATCCACTGTTCCATTTTGAACTGCATCCTTAGCCAACATAGCAACAAATTTTCAAGCTCAGAATAAAATAACAGATAGCTCAGAAAAAACACATCGTTCAATTCACCACTATTTATGATTTAATATAACTGTATACATTATCGAGATTGTTTTCTGCCTCGGTCTTTTCTTTACCCCCAGTATGTCTCACATTTTGGACTGACAACATTTTCAAACTTATAATGATATTATGATACATATTTTTGATGGAAATATAACTATAATATATAGATTATATAATGCTTCGTTGGTTTTCTTTCATATAATATTAAATGAAATATAATATGTATGCATACATACATACATACACACACACATATATATATACATACATATACATATATATATATATATATATATATATATATATATATATATATATATATATATATATATATATATATATATATATATATATATATATATATATATACTAGCCTGTTGAGTTGTCGACTTAAATAAATAAACAATAAATACATAATGTACCTTTATATGTTCTAATTATTCATCTATTTTATACCTACACGCAGTATTCATTATTATCAACTATTAAAAATAACATTAATAAATAATAATTAAATAAAAAAAGTTTTTAATAAACCGTATTTCTATAAGGGACAAAAAAGTATAACATATTTTGGTTTAATTTTTACTTTTTAGTTATTTCTGGACAAAACGACCATTGTATGTTGTACAACGTTTCATATCATTTAGATATAATAAGATATCTGCTTCAAAATTGAATTCCAAGCATCGGAAGTTGGCCATATTGAATTTAGATTGATTTTACTCTATTTTTTCGAGTTTTTCCTACATAGCCATTTAATCTGATACTCATATTGTAGGAGTGCATGATCAATCAAAAGTCCACCATTTGGGGTGCAGCAGCTACGTTGGATTTAAATAGATGTCACATAGTAAACCATACATTGTCATCCACACTAAACACCGGAACAAATTACATACATTGTATGTTAACTAAAGGCTTTAACAACAGATACAGTGGATGTTTTTAATCTCAAATTAATTTATTGGAAAATTAAGACATAAAATTAAACAAAATTACTATATATGCTTATAAGGTATATAAATTGACCGAATAAACTTGCATCAGGTCTTAATGTTGCATTAATGCCAATGTACTAGTAGTGTAAAAATATTATATATAAGTGCCGATGACACCGCAACTGTTAACCCCAGGCGATGAAAGTCATTATTCCGATGATCCATGTAGGTATAAGGCAGGCAATGACATTGGTGTTGATTACATTCGCGTTTTAAAATTTGTGATATACACATTTTATAATTTTATATTGCTTTGGTTGACATCCCGTGAATTGAGTCGATTACGCTACCCAATGCACCATGGTTGGTTGACTGATCATACATTACACCATCATTTTAAATAATTAAACTAAAAATTATCGATCTTTGGATTTGGTTCTTTTATTGCATAAATGAAAAATTGCCTCAAACATAATTTTTCATGCATAGATGCAATACATACAAAATAGAAAAAATAAAACCCCTAAAAAATGGGACTGAAGCCAGCAGATAGCCGAAATACCATATTCGTTTGTTTTTTAAATATATTTTAAAAGTTTTTAAATGATTATAACAGTGAATCTAGTATATTGATATTGTTTTAATTAAGGATAAACCTTTTAAATAACGTAAATAATAACAAAGTACAATTTTTATCTTAAATTATCCTTCATTTTTTATCCTGAATTTCCCCTTCATTTTTGAAATTAATTTATATTTATAAACGGGTAGGTAAAATAATAAAAATAGCTATATCTCTGTTTAAAAATACTAAACTTTGTATAATTTTGAGTAAACGATTTTAATTACAGAATCAGGAATAAATTTCCATCCGTGATACCCATCGCCGTCACTTTAAACAATTAAGTTTACTTTTAAATGGGATGGTTAAGTTATAAAAATGGCTGTCACTATTTTAAGTAACAATAGATTTTATTATGATTATTAAAATTATTAATAATAAATAATATTAATAGTAATTAATAGTAATTAATAACATTCAATAATAATTAATAATTAATAATAAAAATAAATAATAATAATGAATAATCATGAATAATAATTAATAATAATTAATAATAATTAATAATAATTAATAATAATTAATAATAATTAATAATAATTAATAATAATTAACAATAAATAATAATAATTAATAATAATTAATAATAATTAATAATAATTAATAATAATTAATAATAATTAATAATAATTAATAATAATTAATAATAATTAATAATAATTAATAATAATTAATAATATTTTATAATAATTAATAATAATTAATAATAATTAATAATAATTAATAATAATTAATAATAATTAATAATAATTAATAATAATTAATAATAATTAATAATAATTAACAATAATTAATAATAATTAATAATAATTAATAGTAATTAATAATAATTAATAATAATTAATAATAATTAACAATAATTAATAATAATTAATAATAATAATCTGAAACATTTCCTTAATAATCTGAAAAAGTTTCCTTATCTTGAATGCAATTATAATAAATCATGAATGATGTATTATTTTTATTTCTCAAGATTTTATAACACATTAAAAATTTAAAATTTATTAAACATTCCATAAATGAGTCATCAAACAAGTCGCATATCATAAATAGTGTATTAAAAGGCAAGTAGTATAAATTATAAGAGACATGAGATAATTTAGAAATGATAAAAAAGGACTACATTCTTGTCAAAATGTATTTTACATTTTCATATACAAAAAATAATTATTATAAATTATTAATTATTATTTTTTTATATTTTTTATATTTTTATCCGTTACTTTTAATAGAGTAGTCTGATTTTGATAATTTTCTTTTTATGGGAAATATTTACTCACTGATTGTAATACATGACATCGAATTTTTATACAGTAGTCCAATTCTGATTATATCTTTTTTGTTGGATAAGGTGGATAGCGGAGATGATACCATATAAATCTGAGAAAAATTCAATTAACTTACATATTTTAATGCCGAATTGTATTAAACAAAAATTAAGCGTGTAGCAATTAGTAGAATATAGCCACAAAAAATTATAAAATAAAAACTTTTTAACAACATTTAAGCGGCAAAAAAATTGAAAAGCAAAAAATACTTTTTAACTTTTTTATTTAATTCCTAAAATGAAGTTCTTAAACTAATGTAAGCATATACTTTTGTTGTTTCAGTTTTTAATTAACCATAATTAAAAACAAGCGTCCCCGACTCAAAATTAATACGGTGAACTTACAGTTTAAGAACTTAGCTATTAGGTTAAATTAAAAACTCAAAATAATTCAAAAGTATATACTTTCGTGTACTTACATTAGTTTAAGAACTCAGTTATTAACGTTAAATAAAACAGTTCATTATTTTTTATTTTTCAATTTTTTCAGCGGTTTAAAATAAAATCTAACATGCGATGAAAAGTAGATTACTTTCTTACTGTTAATGACATTTGTTTAGATTAGGAATCGCTTACAAACTGGTTAAAAAAATTTTTTTTCTCAATACATCATACTTTTGCTTAAAATATTTTTAAAATACTATAAAATTTCCGATAAAGCAATCCTGTTTTAAAGGATTATGAAACAAACTTTCTGTTTAATTTGTGTTATTTTACCTTCTTTTCTTCATTATTACCAAAAAAAGAAAATTTTAAACAAAAGATAGTATTCTGATAAGAAAATTTGTACTTTACACAATTTATATTTTTATCTATTATTATTCATAAAACTTATATTCACTAAGCAAATGCCTGTACATGCGCAAAAAATAAATTTTTATTTCAAAACAGGCATCCCAGTATAGCCAACCCTAGAAAATTCATACCTGTAGAAAATGAACAATAAAATAATCAATTTGGTAACTTTTAACGGCTAGATAGATACAATAATATGCTTACACGAACAAGGAGTAAGAAAATTCTCTAATATGTTTTTAATAAATCAAGAATTTTTACAATATTTTTATTTATTTATTTTTTACAAAAATTATCTGTTATTTGCAGGGTAGGTAAAATAAATTATTATATATTAATAAAACATAAAAGTATGTATTATATATTTATATAACCTCCAGATTAGCTTGTTTATCAACACAAGATCTGACTACCAGGTATAGAATCTCAAATTCAGATTAAATGTTTTTGTAATTTAGTAGAATTATTGTAGTTTATTATGTTAAAACTATAACAAAACGTCTGAGTTATTTTTTGACAACATTGTTTCTGAAATTAGAAAACAAATTTTGTACGAGATGTTTAAAAAAGGGTTCCAGGGTTAAGTGTTAGTTTTGTTGAATACTTCTTTTTTTGAAAACCTTAACAGCCTGGCAGTACACATTCTTTAAAGTTTTCTCTTGCAGGAATCAGTATTATCAACCTGGCCTTCTAAACGTCTCAGTCTTAATTCGGTTTGACAAGCGTCAGCTTTCTCTAAGAGTATCAATTTAGGAAGACAAGAATGTTTCTAATTTATTTCTCCCTGTATTCTTTGCTGAGTGCGCGAATGGAATGAATTTAAACTTTCAGAAAATCTCGTATTAGGTATTGTTATTGGAAATGAAAAACGTTTTAAGATACTTTTACAGCTTATTTCACATGATATTAATTAAGTATATCCATGCAAATACACATATTTAGTATTAAAATAAAACTTTTCTCCATATAACGATATGTGTAATAAATATATGATAAAAACATTATATTCATAGAATTGTTTTTATTCGATTTTTTTATTATTAACTTGTAACTGAACCATAAAACATATCCTAAGGGTATTTTTGATTTTATATACATGCCTTTATGATTTTTCTGATTTGTTGCCTACAGTTTTATTTCAACATATCATAAATACATGTTGTATACATACAGGAATGTTTTAAATATTGAAAGCGCCATGATTCAGTAACTTTGAATTTATTTGACAAAGTCTATAGATGATTTTATATAGTCTGTATGTAAAATGTACCCATTGATTATGAATATTCACCAAGAAACCAAAGAAAAAATCGAATGCGATACGTCACAGAACTTTCTTTTGATACGAGTACTATATACCTTTAATAGGTTTATTTATTCATTTTTATATTTTGTAATAAAAAAAAAAAAAAAAAAAAAAAACAAAAAAAAAAAACAAAACGAGAAGCAAAAAGCAGAATTAATTATAGAAATAATTGAAAAAAAATAACTAGCGCCAAGTTATTTGTTTTGAAACTCTATATATGTAGCTATAAAATACATATAATTATTAAAATTTGTATAGCAAATATAATAAATATGAATTTATTAGGTAATTAATAGCTTAAAATTGTGTGTGTACGTTCAATATATTTTAGAGTTACTTTAGATTAAAAGTAATATACTTTGACAAAATATACGAATATAAAAACTAATATATAAATGACTTAAAGTGTGAATAGTATTATGTATAAGTAGCTAAATATTATTATTTAAATTTTTTTGGAGAAATGTCTCTAATAAAGTATGTAGCTTAATGTGTTTTATGAATATTACTACGATAGAGGAAAATCATTACAGTTTTTATCGTGGTAAACGAAAAAAACACTGAAAATTATTAGAATAAAATGGGGCGAAAATTTGTTCAGAAGATATTGTAACGACAGGCAAACATATAGGCAGGCAGACCAATTTCTGGAACTATATTTTATACCTTAAAACTTTCAAATGAAAACTAGATATTGAAAAATTTACCTGAAACATTAAGTCCTTTTACTATTGTATAGAACGTAAAATGTTAAAATATGATTTGCTTATATACACTTAAATATAATATACTGTAATATACTGTATTATTAAATATAAATAAATACATTGATATTCAAATAAAGATGGGAGTTCAATAAATAATTTGTAATGTGTCAAGATTCAGTAAATCAAATGAACCTTGACTCGCATTAGAATGTTAAAAATTTTAGACCAGTTCCATATTACTGGACAATCGGATATAAAATGAATATGAAATATATATCAGTCTGGAAGAAAATAAACATTACTTACAAAATGGATTTACTGATGAAAAGGTATGCAATATTTACAATAGAATTAAAATTCAAATCCTAGTTGGAGTCTAATAGTTGACTGAAATTTATTTTTAAAGAAATCTATTCATAAAAAAAAACTATAATCAATTTATCAATTATGACCTGTATTAATCCAATTATTTTATATTATTTAAATACTCAAAATAAAAATAAATTCAATCGGAAAATATTCTTCATATTCTTGTTATCAATTAAAACAAATTACCGTTTGAAATTGAATATTCACTGTACATTGAACATTTAAATAACTATTTCCCAAAATTTTAATCATTGAGGACGACATCATAAGCTACCTTTCAAAATTCACTTGCGTTCGGGTAACATGTCTTATATATTAACAAGTCTTAGCTCATCACAAGTTTTCACTTTGCTTTAGTCTAAAACTTAGATTTATCGTTTCCTAAAATATTAATATCAGAGAAAGCTGTGAATTATTTTAATCTTTGCTGAAAATAAATTGTCTTAGCTCATCACAAGTTTTCACTTTGCTTTAGTCTTAAAATTAGATTTATCGTTTCCTAAAATATTAATATCAGAGAAAGCTGTGAATTATTTTAATCTTTGCTGAAAATAATTCACAGCTCTTAACGTTTTAGGTGTGCAGGTAGAGAGTTGTGTCCCGTTCTGATTGAATAAGCGGCTTGTAATTTATATATGTTTCCTGCCCACGTCCCATCATCAAAGTTAAGCAACAACAGACAATACCAGAACATGGATGGGTGATGTTCTTGGATAGCTGTGTACTGCTGTTGTATAAATTGAATATATACCCACTCTAGTCACAATATGACTTTAGTAGTTGAAAAAGTTGAAAAGTGACTCAAAATAAAAGAAATATTAAACAAATTTTTGGTATTTAAATTTAATTATTTTCTGGTTAGAATTATACTAAAATATAAATTAGTCATTTTTAGGCTCGTGCGCACAAAAAACATTTTCGGCTTTCCATGAAAAATGATTTGAAAAATAACTATTTTATATACGTATAATACGAAAAAGTTGCTTTGGGCGTGAAAAAATTCATGCATTTATTTTCAGAAATGGCATATGCTTTAGGACATGTACAATAATATTTTTAACGTTAGACCTACGTAATCTTCATAAGGGAATACTCTTACAAATTTACTTATTATTGACCGGATTCAAGACTTTCCGACTCTCTAATTCAGTCAAGTCTATGGTATCTTTATGTCTACTCAAAATTTCAATGCCACTAATAATAAAATTATCTCTTACAAGCAGGATGTCGAATTTCCTTTTTTTATCCATTCGCTTCACTTTGCACTAAACGTTTGTACATCGTTGTTCATTGTACATATTAGAGGTGACAAGTAGCATGCGATAACGCTAATCCTCTGAATATCACTATGTCTAATTTCCAAACATCTTTTTTTGTTTCGTGCTTTTAAGGGCATATTATCGTCGTAGGATTTTATTTTTTTCTTACTTTTTTTTTTTCGAAGCTCTTTATGTCAAATATTTTGTGGTTGATGAAAGATTATAGTCAATGTAAATATTTTTTTACTGTAATTGAGGGCTCTTGCATTGCATTCCTCCAGTTAGAAAAACTCCAATTAAGAAATTGGTATGCTCCAACTTTTGGATCACCCGTCATACTGCTTTTCTCATGAAATATAGATTAGGTTTTCCGGATCTTAAGAATAAACCGATACATTAAACGTTATGATAAACGTACATCCATCTTTGCGTATGAATGTACATACTATATTCACATACATACATGCATACACTACTAAAAGTTCCCCTTCATGGGTTTGCGTAGTGACGATATTTATTCAAAAGCAATTTACGGTTATCATTTTAACATTACTGCTTCAAAATGTAAATTAAAATTATATGAGTACCGTATAATTTAAAAACGAAACATTTTATAATTTTATCTAATATTAAAACTTGAAACATTGACGAGTGCAATCACTATATTTTTTAGAAATGTTTTGATTTTATAATATTTTGATTTTGGTATTGATTTTGAGCTGATTGATTATTTGACAGTTTATCGCAAAATTCCCGGTGAAATTTTATAAATGCATTAACATTTTTTTATTCTCGTTAATTTTTTCTTGAAGAATGGTTTTAAACAAATTAATATTAGCCAATTTCAAATTATTGTTATTTCTATTCTAAACTGATTTTGGTATACTAGTTGTTGATTTGTATCCCTGTGTATTTATCCATATGTTTTCTTTTTCTTCGATTTCTCTTACAAAATACATTTAACATTTTCATATATATTTTGAAAAATATCTTTTTGATGATTAATAATATAGTGTGATATATTATATGTATGTTCATATTTCTTTTTTTTCTGTTTCCATTTGACAGTACACGGATTGGGAAAACGTGAATGATGGATACTTGAATCAGAAGATGATTGGGGATGTCGTTGGGGACTATTTCTTTATATGTCCGACTAATCATTTTGCACAGACATTTGCTGATCATGGTATTAAAGTTTACTACTATTTTTTTACACATGTAAGTAAAGTTGTTTTATTATTTTATTTATTTATTGATTTTTCACATCAAACTTTTATTTGTGCTAAATTATGTATTTTTACAAACTGTTTCTTTGAAATTAAAAAGCAACTCTTTGGATATTCGGTTTATAGGGTTTTTGGCGCTATTCATTCACGTTATAAGTCGTTATTTTAGTTACGACAAGCCGAAAAATATTTTCTAAATGCAAATAATCACAAATTCATAAGCATATTTTTCGACTGTAATAAAATTTTCGAATATAATCATAGAATTGATATTTTCTAACACTCGATAAAATTTGGTATTTGTTCGATAGTTTAAAATTCAAAAATAATAGCAATTTATGAATTTATAATGAATTCTATGGTCACTGGCCTCAAATACTGTTAACGAAGAAACCAAATGTTGTACATCTTCAATTAAGTTGCAACCTGAAGACATTTGAAGGACAAAAGTTAACATGTATTTTCTAGCTATTTGTCAACAAAATGATTGAAAATATGCTTCTCAGGAAAAACTGATTCGAATTGACTGTGAAAATCAAAATTCGGTAGTAAAAATGTTTAAACATCACAAATGTTATTCGGCTATTGACTCTACAATGTAAAATACACAGCCAATATAGGATACAGAACTTCCTCAGGATAATTTTTATGTAATTTAAAGACAAAATAAATGCCTGACCAAAATCCCCATTTCATTTCCTCCTAAGCGGATTGGTAACAAAATTCCAAAATAAAATGTTTGATTGTTTTAAAATAATTTTGTAATCTGCAGATGGGACTAGGTAAGCATGGGTATAAAATATGTTACATTTACAAATTAAACAGATATTCATAATAAAAAGGACTTTAAATGTTACCTATGTAAACAATTTAAATAAAGTTCAATCACTTTTGTTATTATTACGCCCTTTCTTTTAAATTGCAGTGTCTATCTATAAAATTTTTTATCGAATTTGTTGTATCCTTTTCCTTTCATCAATTGAGCTGAAGATTTGCAAACAGACTCGTTGCAACAACAAGAAAGATATGTCAAAATTTCGTTTCAAAAAAGAAAGCGAGTATAAATGTTTTTTATGGGTTTTAGTTTATCTGTAATACATCGTTGATACGAGTATATCTACCTATTACTATCACATTTTCCTGTTTAGTCACATTCAATATTCAGTTCGGAATCCTCAACCCAGAATCCTGTATTCTTATTCTCATATTTTCTGCCTTGGGAAAACAATAATACATGATACCCTCAAACACTCTTTCACTATTCACTTTTAATTTGTTCTCTCAAACATATCTTCCCAGTATTCAATTTGCGAGCTCTCTGCATATTTATCTACCTAAAATTAAGGCGCTCCGTATTAAAAATATCATATACTTGATAACTCAAAAAATAATCATGGCCTATAATATAACGTATTACGTGTCGAATAACTTTTCGCTTAAAATAAATAAATTTTAAATTTTACTTTAGAAATTTCTTTCGCTTAAAATTTTCCAACACGTCTTTCTTTTTTATCAAGATTATGTTTACGAATTTTATAACATGTAGAGGATTTTTTAGTTATTTGTTTGCGAATATTGAAAAAAAGTCATGTTTGTTTATTGTATCTAAGAGAATACGTTTATTGTAGAGATCCCATTTATGTTGGTAGTTATTAAATATAATAAATATAAGAGAATAAATAAACTACTAAATGTAATTGAAATTTGTGTAAAATATATTGTGATCTCTTATATATCCTTTATAATTTTATGTAATAATTATAAATTTTAATGATTAGAAATATTGTAATAGTTTTGGCATGAGTTGCACACTTCTACTAACCTGCTGTTGGCGCCAACCTTCAGTTAACTGAATTGAAAATTTTATTGGCTAACTAACTACCTCTAACTTTCAAAAAAAAAATGCAACTCAGCGATTCTTATTTTATTGAATAAACCTTTACTTATTAAGTATCGTCGAAATGTGTTTCATATGATAATTATTTTATTCTACGGTCCACTTTTAGTATAACTTTCAAATGGTTAAGCTTTAATTTAAAAAAGCATTAATTAAAATACCAAAAAAGAGATTAGAAATCTATTGTTTGTCTTATGAAAAAATTGATTAACGATGCACTTTTCTTCTGATTTAGTAATTTGCATAAGTCGCTTAGCTCAATATGAGCCCCTTGAAAATTGGAAGCGTTGTCGCTTAATATCTTTTGACATATTCCTCGTCTTGAAATAAAACGTTGCAACGCATTTAGAAAATTTTTTTGTACATAGCAGATACAATTTCTAAATGTAGAGCTTTTGTTATAATACATACAAAACGATACATGCGGATGTATACTTTTGTCACCAGTGTTTTCCAAATTTGAGCTTGTTTGGTGGCAATTGGATCTCCAAAATCAAACCTTACATGTAGAAAAAGTCTAACGGAAGATACACGAACGGAAGCCAAATCAGCCATAGTTTGATAAGATTTGATGATTTTGAGACCAATGTGGACTGAGCTCCCGAATATTGTAGTCTTTCATGTTCTCAACTTACCAAAAGTTTAGTAACAGAACTTTTGTAAGGAAGTATTATGGGAAATTCTTGTTCCATCGAAATACGAGAACAATTTTTTAATCTACACCTCAATGTATATTTTTAATCGAGAAAGGGACTCGAAACTGTAAGTTTATTTGATTTAAACTTTAGGCTGACATTTACCATTTTGTTAGTCTCTTGATATGGCATATATTTATAATTGATTAGACCTCTAGTTCACTTTGTCCCATAGCTTTGTTTTTTTAATAAACTGTGATCAAAATAAAGAAATTTATTTTTGTATGTAAAACAATTTTATTAATTATTGCATGAGGGTAGTTTTATGTACCAGTTTCATAATTCATATAACAGTATTCGCCAATCTAGGATAACAATATCTAAAGTATTCGCCAATCTAGGATAACATTATCTAAAAACTCTAATTTGTTATAAGTTTTCACAGAGTGAAAAAATTTCGTTATTCGTTATATATTCTCATTAAATCGGGTAGTGGGTCACAGCCTGCAAAAAAAGTGGGATATTTTGAGTACGGTCAAACAAGAAAGGGATACTAATTACATGGCGGGATGGAGGGTAATCTCGCTTTTCTTATTCTTGCCGTCGATTCGATAAACTATCAACCGCCTTATACGTTGTGTTTTAGACCCTACATGCCTTGCCCCGATACTGAGTTATGCAGTTTTTTGAATATCAAATGCTACTAACTAAATGTTAATAACAAAACTTAAACAGAAATGAACTTATACACTTCTTTAAAATCAATTAAAATTTGAACAAAATAAGTAAAGGAATAAATAACGAGTTAATTTCTTGGATTTTCGACATGTGATCGAGGATCAATGTTTAAAATATTTTATTCACTTGCATATATAAAATAATCCAAATATCTAGTCTATACAGTTATAAATATAAATATAATAATAATAATATGTATTGTAGTTATAAGTCCGTTAAATAGTCTTAATTGTGGCGAATTCATTCATTGAAATATTTTCTTAAAAAATGTTATGGAAGTTTTTTTTTTTTAACAAACTTTTTTATTTCTAATTCCTCTTTTATAGTTCCTAAATTGGGTCCGATTTTGCTTATTCACGAACTAAAATTAAATTTTAAAATACATGATACTAAAATTTCAGTTCTTTTTAAGTTATCTATTTGGCAAATGGACAAACAGAAATGGGCAAATACTAATATACTCTGACATTTTCTATATTTAGAATATAAAACGCATTCAAAATAATGGAAAAATTAACATCAAATTTAATAAATATAATAAAACATTTTGTCAAAACAAATGCATATTTCAAATGGTTTAAATTATAATAATTTAAATTATAATATTCCACATTTTTTATTACTTGATATTTCATCCTTTAAGACACTATACATGGATATTTTAATTATTAGAAAATAAACAATCCCCTTCTTCAAAAAACTTTAGATTGTCGTTTAGTGATTGCTACACATAAATTGTTCCGTGTGCGAATAAAATGCTGTTATATGACAGAAATCGGTGATTTCACTGAAAACGCTCCGTGTGCGATGTGCCTTACACTATCAAGAACCAAGGTATTGTGTTGACGACAGTGCATAGTACATGAACACGGACCAGAGATAAAGAGAAGGACTTGTATGTGTTGTAGAAAAGGTTTAATTGTAACTAAAGTATCAGCAAACAAGTGGCCAATGATGATAATAACATATTCAGTGTACTTAGTATACGGTTTAATAGTCAAACGACTCTCAATGTGCCTCGTTATGTTTACTACATATAATAATAGTAACAGAACCATAGTATACCTCTATTTTACTTTTTATATTATATATAGGTTGTTCATGTAAAATTTAATATTTAAAAACTGAAATTGAACAAGAAAATTTTACTGAAAAAAATATTTACCTCTGTATATATTTACTTAAAAAGCATAGTTTCTGACAATATTATTTAAGTAGATAAGTTGAATTCTAAACACAATTTCTTGTATTCAAGCTTTGGCTACCTAACTGGATACCTAAGTTACATATTCCTGCCACTCATAAAACAAATCAGCTTTTAAGTGAGACAAATGAAATTTACAATGAAACTCGGCTAGGTCCGTTTATACAATTATTAGCAATTAGTAATTCGCTTACTGTTTTTCTGAATAATAAACCACTTTATTTGGATGTTTATACGCTATTTTAAGATTAAGGAGCGTTAACGTTATAAATATGGACGAGGATTATAGTGCTGCTATAGAATTGAATTACATTGCAAAACGCCAGAGTAAAATAGAATGAATTTAAACCTGACTCATTGATCTAAAGAACAAAACTAGGTTCCTCTATCAAATTTTCGTCAATATTTTTTAACGACGTTCGATAGACAAATTTCATGGCGGTCCATTTGTCAGATCAACAAATCGCTTTGAAAATGTAAGAATAAGTTGATTAAACCTTTTTTTGGTTCTTCTTTTAAAACGTATTATTTAACTAATGCATGTTATAATTAATTAATTCTTTTTTTTTTTTTGTATTCATTTTCTTATAAAAAAGCAATTTTTCATTTGACATTTATTACGATTATATGAGGAGATTGATTCATTACTTCTGATTTAGATGTTGAAGCAAATAAATCAGGCTGATTGTTTTGTTGACATGATTTAATTGATAAATTTTTTATTTTGTTATTTTAAAAGGACATATATTTATACTTTGGACATATAAAGAGTTTGAAACAATTTTTAAGTAAAATAAAATATTATCATATAGACATTGTATTTTCGTGACAATAAATAACTGCCACATGGCCTCGAAAAATTTGACATGCGTGTTAGAGATTTAAGCCTAAAATCCACAGCTATTTCTTCAATTAGTTATTAGATGCCTACCCACTTTAACATATACATTATTATTGTTAATAAGGATAAAGGAATCGGTATAAAAGGACCAGGTAAACGTACTGAGGGACAAATATATTCAAGAAACAACAGAATTTTGCGCGTAAGCTATTCGACGTCATCCAGATTCGGTTGACGATATGAAAAAGGAAGTTTGAGCAACTTATTATCACAAATAATCTTCAGATGAAAACCCTGATCATCAATTTAGTCCAGAATGCGAAGATAGTTGGTGTAAATGGCGTAAGGCAGAAGCTTAGAATGAGCCCAACCAATTTCATCACGATAAAGCACCTCTAACACCAGAAGTACAAGTAGCTATCAATCCAGTTTCCGAAAATTTATCGAAATACGAATTATTAACTCGTTGTTTAGGAACAGAGACAAAAAACAATAACGAATCTTTGAATTCGTAGATTTGGACTTTTGCTCCTAAGCATCTTCATTCTATCCCCAAGATAGTTGATATTGCTACCTACTTATCAGTTATCATCTTTAATGAAGGTTTTGAAGATATTTTAAAAGTAATGTCAGTTATGGGATGCCCCATTGGCCGTGAAGCCATACTTATGTTGAGAAACATGATAAAAAGCGAATCTAATGTTCTGAGCGGCGCGTAAGTGATGTCGTTAAACAAGCCAAGATTAACTCAAGATTTGAACACTCTGCTTTAAAAGAGTTTCAAGAGGAAGAGAAAGGAATAGTCTATAGACAAGGCATCGCCAATTGAAGGTAAGTTGAGATTTTCAAAATTTTATGCGGACTTGAAACTTTAAACGCGTTTTCCTCCATCGTATCTCAGAAACGGCTTGACCGAATGACTTGAAATTTATTTAGATTTTTTTTATAGCAAAAAACAAAAACAAAAAAAACGCTAAATTTGAAACTTTTATTTCAAATGTCTGCCAAAAGTCCAATTTTTAATAGGCATACAGATTAAAACCGTTTTTTTTTTTTTTTTTTTTTTTTGTTGTTTGTTTAAGATTAAACAATCAGACAGAATCGTGGAGGAAGTGCGAGCTAATTATTTCGAGGCGGGGGTGTCCAGAACGCTGAAACTCATGTTCTACGCAATATTTTTTGCTTAAAATTTATATTTATACTATCGAAATAAGCTTATATCTGTTTACTGGTCGTAGAAAAAAAATTCTTAAAAATACCTAAGAAACACGCCGTCGAATGGGATGACCCCCTAAACTTCTTTTTAATAAAGTCGCTAAGTGCACACTGTATTATTTTACTAATCTTTAATAACAAAAGGGTTTGAGAGTCTTGATTAAATTCACATACTTGTTGATTTTCTATAAAAAAATTCCATAAATAAATATAAGTTATAAATGTATATACAGTGTGTGCAATGTGAAATAGGTTCTCATTTAAAGAGTGTACTTATCCACGATCAATATTGCTCGCTAGACCAGGATGGGACAAATAACCATATTGACATCAGATAAATAGTCGAGATCGGACTAAGATGTGGGAGAATAAATCATCAAATATAGGAGTCAAAAGTAAGAATCCATCTGCAACAGGCATTCGTAATAAAAAAAATACTGCCGTATACACAGTACATACCTCAAACGGGTATGGTAATTTATTAACGCACGATGAACAAAAAACCACTCAAACCTCAAATCAATCAACAATCCAACCTCCACCCTTACTGGTTTATAACACTCCAAACCATAATGCTCTTATTAAAGATCTAGAAAATCGTACTTAAGTAGAATAATGCAATAAAAGTTATTGAAAATATAAAGTTTACCGAAGAATCAATCGCAGATTTTCGATATGCAACCAACTTTTTCGACACATTGAAGGTCAAATATCATTCCGCTTGTCAACCGTTGTTAAAGATATGACCATTAACACAATATCTGCAATTGGACTTAGGTTGTGTTAAATCTCTTAAATGACATCATTGTAAGCAAATAATCACGGATTACCCCTAAATGCGGATAATTCGGATACCCCTAAATACGCCAGCTGTGCTCCGGTAAATCATTTACGTTGTGTACACTTCCAACACCTCAAATATAAGCCTTTAAACATTACACAACATCCCAAATACAAATACAATACATGCAAAATATATAAGATCAGCATCTTCAAGCAGCTACTAACAGCACAAATCGAAGGAAAATTAATGCTGACGTTACCTAAACTAATAAAACTCAATTTACCCAATCTGTTCAAATAAATTCTTTATTGAAAAAATCTATCTTTTTTTAAATATTCATAAACTTCCTTATTGACCTTAAGAAACTACATATTGAATCCTTAAACACCCTATTTTCCAAAAACTTACAACTGTGAAGACCTCTGAAAATGAACTGTGGCTGGTAAAAAACAATCAATAATATAAAATCTTAAATTTGAATCCTTATGGACTCAAAATAAAAAGATATAACTCCTATCCATGTTGCAAACGGAAAACTAAAGATCGTGTTCATAACTGAAACACATTTAGTATCAACAGAAAAAATAGTTTTCCTGAATTTATATTCCTACATATAAACAGAAGTTTCTATAAAAACATAATTTTAATACTACATTAAAATACCTGTAAAAGGCTTATGACTTAAAAATTTTAATGGAAAATGGGTTCTATGGTTTACCATAGTTTACATTCTTCTCTTGATTCATTCTTGATTCATATTTAGGGGGCCATCCCATGTGACGGAGGATGTTCTTGAGGAATTTTCAAGGATTTTTTTTCTATGACCAGTAAAGAAGAGCTTTTAGTTTATTATAATTTATTAACATATATTTACTTAAACATTATAAATATAAATTTAAAGCTAAAAATGTTGTAAAGAACATAAGTTAAAGCGTTCTGAAGATCCCTGCCTCGAAAAAATGAGCTCATACTTCCTTCACGATTCCGATTGTTTGGCTTATATGAAACAAAAAAGGTTTTAATCCGTAAGTCTAAATGCACAGAATAGAGAAGTTTCATGCACATACCATATATATATATATATATATATATATATATATATATATATATATATATATATATATATATATATATATATATATATATATATATATATATATATATATATATATATATATATATATATATAAATATATATATATATATATATATATATATATATATATATCTTTTTTTTCAATCAAACATTTCTAAAATTTCGAGTTTTTTCAAGCATGGTCAAGCCTATTTTGAGATACTATGAAGGAAATGTTGACAACGCAGTTATGAGAAAACCGTGTTTAAAGTCCGCTTAAAACTATGAAAATCGCAAATTACCCTCAATCGGCGATGCCTGGTTCATAGAGTATTATTTCCTCTTCCTGATTCAAGCGGACTTGCAACTTTAAACGGGAATTTCTCAAAACTGTGTTTTCGAGGAAAGATTACCGCCATCGTATCTATCGTTTAAACTTATATATGTATAAAAGGGTTCCAGTATCAATATACAGGATTGGAAACATTACAGGATTTTCAACGACTATTTGCATAAGTATTTTTATCAATGTATTGCAGGTGCTCTGGAAACTTAATGCCATATAAAGTATTACTAATGCATTCATATTTTAATGTTTTTTTTTTTTTTTTTTATAAATTTAAATTTTTTGATCATGATGAGTTGATTTGTGTGCTAGAAAATTTTTTGGAGTATCAAAACAGAGTATCTGTAAGTATGAGTTTTTAAAAATTTTTATTTTGATTTAATCAGTTTTCCTTACGATTTTTATATTTGTATAGTACATTTATATTTTTGTCATGCCAAGAAGAGTGACTCTAATGGATCAGACTGAGAGACAAAGGCGTAGAGAAAGAATGCTTTTGAAAATGGTTAATGTTTTAAGAGATGAATTTGAATATGCCCTTAATGTAGTTCCAATAAATTTACAATAGATACAATTGCGAATTAATGGATCTAGAATGTAGAGTTTGTATGGTAACATAGTTTACTGCGGAAGTAACTTAACGAAATATAATGTCTTTTACGTCATGTTGCCCATAAAAGGAAAGTTAATTTCATCCCATTGACTCAGAATTTCTTTTTCAATGAATTGTATTGAGATCAAAATTTAAATGATTAAATGATAAAAAATAAATCAATTACTTCGAAATATTCGTCCCTTTAATTCATCGTTTTCAATGATGTTTATCATTGATACGGGCCAAGTGACTCCTACGTATGGTCATGATATGCTCATCTATATTTTCATGACATTGACACTACAATCGTGCTCTTTAGAATTGGAACGCTGTAATCCTTTTATTCAATCTTCTACTACAATGAAAATTAATATGTAAGAATAGAAAATGTAAATACAGAAATTTGCTTATAACAGTTAAGCACCATTTAGACCATTGACGTTACAATGATGCAATGCAAACTGATGTTGCCTTAATTTTTAGCACAATTGATGGTGAGCCGCTATTTTGATAACCTTTTCGTAAATCAATGATTGAGTGAAAAGCTTATCCAATTTAGATTCATCATTGGGCCCAATAGTATATTCATTAGTGTTTTCAAATGAAGATATTGGATAGCATGCTAATTTCTTTCACAACAAGCCAAATATTCCGTGTCCATAAATAAAGTACTTAAAGTTTGTTGGCTACTGTCTTTTGTTATCTCAACTGTTTTGTTGAACATTTATTGTTTAGTTCATATTATATTATCCTGACTACTAATTTCTATATTTATGCATACAATATATTTCTTTGATAATTATCGTTATTTTTTGTAACATTTTGGGTACGCGAAGATTGATGTATAAATGTAAAGTTTTTACAATCTATTACCTACCCTGGAAATTTTATTCATTTCGGTGAAATCCGCATTAAAATCACAGAGACAGACTAAATTTCGAATAATTTTGAAGTAATTTCCAATATATAGAGTTTTATTTTACGTAAAGGTTATTTATATTTGATGTTATTCAGTGTTGTATTATTGGCATTGTAAATTTTATCGAAAAGCACGCGACGTTAAAACAACTTTTGTCTACATTTTATTAACAAATTTCAATTCACTTGTAATTCACGTTAAATAAAAAGCAAAAAATTTAAATTAAAAATACAATGACCATAGTAGTTTTTCATTTATAATATTAAATGAATTTTTAAAACAACATGAAAACTCATTCATTCTACTTTTTAATCATAAAAAAACATTTTGATGTATAATACATCAATATAGAAAAATGAATTTTAAAAAAGATCCTAAATTTTTAGATCAAATCATATGTTTTCAAATTAATCCAGTTGAATGAAAGCCTTGAAAACTAAGGTGAAAATAACACTTTATTGTTATTTTTTTCAATTCCCTTAGCTAATTAATTTTATCGATTTTTGAAATATTAATTATTATTAAAAAATATACAGATTACATTAGTATAGGGGTATAAAATATTTAATAATACAATCGCATGTATAACTGATCTATACAAAATATTTTTGACTTAGATTAAATTTTCATTGTTTAGATGGAAATGGATGAAAAATTGAAAAACTGTTTTTTATGGGCATTGAACCCACAAAAAATTGGATAATTTTTAAAAATTTTACAAAAGTATGCAAATTGATTTCAAACTTTTAGGCTACCTAGAATGGTGAGGTTATTTTCAATCCTTATTATAGTTTTTAGGAAATATGGAAATTAATAATTTTTCTGCAGATCCCCGCATATAATTTGAAAAACTAGGGATATATTTTTTCATTTAAAAGGTTATAAAACCGGTTCTAAGCATTCTAGAGAGATGTTGTTAAGCAATTGCATAGATTCTATCGCGGGCCTTGAGCGCGGGGACCGAATCCAGAAATTCCGTAACGAAAAAAAATGATATGTTACAAATCAGCATTTCCATAGAAACCAAAAATAATTTTGAAATTCAAAATAAAACTTCTTTATCTATTCAACATAAAACTTCCTTATCTCACTAACTCACTAACAGTATGACGAACTGTCAACTATATAAAGTGTGCATATCGCATTGGTCAAGTATTACCGGAATCATTGCATAGCTTCTATCGCGCAGCCTTGAGCGCGGGGACCGAATACAGAAATTCCGTAACGAAAAAACCTCACGCTCCCCACTCCGACGCGCAAGGAGGTGTGGCTTGACGAATCGAGACGAACTGCTCCGAAATCGGACGAATACATAAGCAGCTGTTTATGAGAAAGTATATAGGTGTATAGGTGTAAGAGAAAGAAATACTGCATGAATAAAATAAATAAATAAATAAATAAAATTATAATTGCATAAGTTCATACAAAATGCTATGCAATAGCTTTACCGCGGCAGTCATATATATATATATATATATAATATAAATATATATTTATATATTTCTTCAAATGAAGTTTACTGTAACTACAATAATGGTTTTGTAATAAGAGATCAGACAGATATTTCGGAAGCGTTATAAATACATGATTTTTATTACAAAAAAGCCAAGAAATATGCTTCACAATGTCACATATAGGGTCTTTTTGTTATGTATAATATAGACTGATTGGTTAAAAATACTCCGCTATAAATATTATAATTTTGTAAAAATAAAATAGCACATATTTAAATCATTTCTGGAGAATTATTTCTATACTCGACATATTTATGAATATATGAAGATATATTATATGTAATCAAAGTTTGTTGCTATTTTGATGGTTTGGAGATTTACTTTGTGAATTTACTGTGTGTTTGGAAAATATGGAAGAAACAAAACCAGAATATACGTTATGAAAAAACTATTATTTCAAACAAAATCGGTCAATTGAGCACTATTTATCCCCGACTTCTTTTGGACCAAACAAGAAAAAATTTTCGAATAAAAACATTAAGTGCAGTTTTTATTGCGAATCCTTATAGTCTTTATATTTGTATCAAATTATATATTTATTTAAAAAAAGTTCGGCCAGTATATATTGCATCGCTTTAGTTAGATATAAAAAAAAATAAAATATATATATATATATATATATATATATATATATATATATATATATATATATATATATATATATATATATATATATATATGCATTTCTAACGCAATAAAAGTGAAACTTTAATATAAAGAGACTATTATAGTATTTCTGAAGTAGGTTATAGTTGTGGGGCTTATTTTTCGTGATATTGATACGAAGTAAAAATTATCGTCCAATTTATTCTAATGTTTGTAGGCTTTGATAAATAAATGAGCCACGTGTTTATTCTAGAATGTATTATACTACATTATTGTGTTATAATCACTAAATTATAACAAGAAGTAATTCTCACAACATTACCGTACATCTTGCATACACAGAGGGAGTCGCAATCCATACATGATAGATAGTCAATTGCGTATATACATATATCACAGTTATGATCTTGCGTTTTCTTCCGCACGTGAAATTGTACAAATACTTCTTATCCCAGTGTTGGTAAGTAACAACTCATCTGTCAAAGAAAACATAAACATCAATGATACTATAATTAAACAAATTTTGTCAATACAAGATTATAACTAGCAAAATCCTTCAAACAAAAAAACATCAAAGATCAAATCGTAATACAACAATAAAAATGAACAAGATAACAGATCGAAACAACATTTGAATCAAATGTGATGATAATGAACAAGGATTTACTACCCTTACATAAAAAAGGACAGCAACGGCATATAAGAGGAATAGGACCACGCTGTACGAAAAAAACTAAAATTAGAGATGTTTCAATTAATAAACCAAATTCTTGCAATTCCATAAATAATAGCTTGCGACAGACAACGAAATAAAGAGTTACCGTATACGATCAAAATACCATGTTTTCGAACCAAACTAACAAAATGAGACATTGAGCTACGTAAACATACGGAAAGAGATTATTGAATTTTGAATATCTAATTTTTGACTTCTTTAAGCAGGGTTCTCGATACTGTAGGTCAAGTCTATTCGTCGAGAATATTACAATTAAGTTCAATTTTGAAGTTACTGTGATACCTATAAAGGAATTAAAAGCACTTATTGTGTATATATAGGGCTCCCAAAAGTGACTTGAACATTTTCTTCAATAAATTCTCTAAGCTTATCGAACAAATGTCTAATAACAATAATTTATTTTCAATAATAGTGTGTGGAGATTTTAATATGATAACGAGTCAAATAAAACTACAAAATTTAAGAATATTTTAAATATGCATTTGAGTAGTGTTACCGCACCAAAAAGAATTACTCCCACTAAAGTTTCCTGCTTAGATAATATTTTAATAAACAAATCTAATGAATTTAACAACTATATATGCAATAGCGGTTTATCAGTCCATTGTGCACAAGTTTTAGAAATAAAAACAAATTCAAATTTCAAAAACACCTTAAATAATAAGTGTCAATATATAAAAACAAGACTATTTAGTGACAAAAATAAAAGTATTTTCATTTGAGTGTTTGGAAACGAAAATTGGTCCGAAGTTTATAAAGAAAACGATAGTCACTTTCTATATATTTTATAATATTTTCAAATTTTATTATAACTTTCACTTTCCATTTGTATCATTAAAAAGTTTAATCTGACAATAATTTTACAATAAATAAAAACTCAAAATTTCACGTAAAATGAAAAAATTAAATTACAATATCACAATTATTCTTAATTTACAAAGCAAAGAGTACAAATGAATGCAAAAAACAATTTTGTATTGAGTAATACTAATTCCACACAAAGAATATGGCTAATCATTTTCCGAACACAATCAATTTTTCCATGCTCAGAAATACTATTCAATCTATTCGAAGCAACGATCCTATAATACAAGTTAAATGGCAAATTAACGAAGTATTATTGATTTATCTGGAATTTAATTTTCATTTGCCCTAGAGTCAAGTAAAAACTATGAATTAAAATTTTCAAAATAGTATTTTTTTTTACCAAACTAAAGAAAATAAGTTAAAAAACAAAATTCAATCACTAAATAATACAAAATAATATGGTTGGGACAATATTCCATCGTGAATACTCTAATTTTCAGCAATGTTTATAACTAGACCACTGGCAGTAGTATAGTCCAGCCGTTTCTGGGCCAGCTTCCCGATTTCACCACCAGAAAGGCAAGTGGGGCTAGGGTCCCTAGGTTTTAATCCAGTATGGCGAGAAAGCAACTATATCCATTATTGCATCGAAATATTAAACCATTGCTAAACGATGTTTGTGATTCGTCATTATGGTAAGTATTGAATGGAGGACATACAAATTTATCTATACTGTTCACATTGAACTCAAAATAGCTAATGATTCAAATTTTAAGTTTAATTTAAATATATAGTCTCAGTTCCGCTAACTTAAATGTCTTTGTAGTACCGTTTATATAAATAACTCTTAATACAACATCATTTAACAGGTTTGTAAAAGAAAAAACAGCTTTTGAACTACTTTAAACAGATCTGTATAGAAAAAAGCTTTTTGATCTGTTTTACGATTATCTTTATAGAAACAGTATATAAATTTAGTATATTATATTTTCTCTACGCAATTCCGAAAGGACACAGTTTATTTTATTTTATTTTAATGATAACTATTTCCGGCTGCGTGTATTGAATATAATAAGCGCAATCTACTAATTAATTCTGTAACGTCATTCCAAAAAATCATAGTCTATGGGATTGCTAGTTATTCTTGATATAGTCACTCCCTTACCAGAAACAAGTGGACATAATTGTTTTCTACTAATATTTCGGTGTTTGAAACTGTTATTGCTTCGAATTGAACCATTTGACTCATATTTCAACGACCAGCGCTTGTTAATCTAACAATTTCTATATAGTTATTCATATCTTCTTCGGAATAGTTTTTTGGTGCTTGTTTGACCAGAAATTCATATAAACCTGATGTACCATTAAACCATTTTTCCCTAATTTGTTAATCGTAATGATTAATGTGTACGGTTGTGTTATAATTTACCAGCAATTTTATCATTACGTAAACTGTAAATATTATCAAAGTATAAAATAAATGTATTTGCGAACCATATTAATGTAAGTTTCAATAATATATATTAGAGCTTGACACGTTAGTTTTCACGTTAATTTTTAACAATTTGGCACTTTAATTTTCGTAAAATAGATAATTTATTTTATACGTTTATTAAAAAAAAATTCTAATAAAAATACGATATTTGATATTGTACAATGATTGTGAAGTTCAATACATCCTGCTTTCGATACATTTTGATTTTGATGAAATGCTTTTGCTCCTTCAATAAGAACGGTTTTGTTGATTTTTATACCAAATTTTCAATTCATATTTGTTTCTCTGTGCCCTTACAATATATTACATTAAAAAAAAAAAAAAATATATATATATATATATATAATATATATATATATATATATATATATAGTTACGATACAACCTTTGGACTTACCATCATTCACGACGCAATAAAGAGACTTCTAGAATCAACCAGCGTTATTCAAATATACTAACTATAAACATTTATATTTACATTTAGATTAATATTTCACTTTTATAATTTTTGTTTATACTTACTAACCATTATTATTAATTATATGTAACTTAATCCAAATACTTCAAATATATGCAATATATTTATCAATTAAATTACAATTTATATACGCTAGACTCACAGTTACAAGATATCATGAACGCAATTAACCTCGCGAAATAAATGTCTTACCCAAAAATATTATAGCCCCAGATGAACTAACGCATGTATACCAAATCCTAAAAACACAAAACCTTCCAATCAAATCAGTCGAACAAATTTACGAATTATTATCCTTTCAAGCTTATTACAACCATACTAAAATCATATTCAATGTCAAAATACCTCAATTCAAAGAAAACAACTATATGTTGAATTTCCTAGAAACCTTATCCACAACCACACTCAAAACCATCAAGCTTTCCCACCGTTACGCCCTCATAAATTCAAAACAAATGTATTTCGTCGAAAAAGCATGCCTGCAGTTAGAAGATCTATATTTATGTACCGATCAATCAGTCTTAAAAAGGGAAATAGATAAATGTCTATTGAACATCTTACAAAATAACCAAGCAAGCTGTACCTATCAAGAATACACAAACCATACAGAAATTAAAAGAATATTAGACGACTACATCATTATCAAAAATTCTTATGGAACAATATTGGACACAACATGTGGTATGAAATATTTAAATATACTTGCAAATTTGTTATGTTACAATGATCAAACTGGCTAGAATTTGCTTAATGTCGCGGTCACAATCTGTTTGAAAGCAAGCAATTACATAGGACATTCAACACTTGTTTTGCCACTTCAAGCATGTCTATCAATTTGTGGTAATTCTGGGATTAGCAATCATTCCATTTATTTGAACCACAGTTTTAAATCTTCATTTTGATCAACTATATTCTATAATGTTACACGCATTTTATCAGATACTTTAACGTATGGTACACACACACCATTCTAATTTGTTAATATTAATTTTTAGTTTTACTATTTCAACGTTTAAATTAAAACAATTTTTATGATCAATTGTACGAACAATAACGATTTCTTATTTCATATAAACATACATTTTTTTATGGTATACGAGCACTGAAATAACCAGCGGTATCCTTTTTAAATTTTTCACTAAAACCAGCGTTCACTAATTTTTTACTTTGCTTACGTTTAAAATTAAGATATTTGTTTAATGGGCTAACGACTCCTACATTATTAATATAATCAACTACTTTTCCGCCAATTTCATAACGAATTTGTTTTATTTCCATCATCAGCAGTTATTTGATCTTCTATACTTAAAATACTTGCGCTAGGTAATACACATATTGTGATGGGATACAAATTCTAATTCATCACTCGGTTCAAATTCCAATGAATTATTAGCTTGGTGACTATAAGTATTCTAGTCCTATGATTGTATTATTATCTTCGGGTTTGTCGGTTAATTCTTATATTTTTGCTATTTTTCCTCCTAATCTCTTCACAATTCAATTTTATTATTGCAAATGTAGCCATAATGTTTTTAGTTTAAGTTCAATTGATTCAATAAATTTTCTATCTTAATTTCATAACCATTATTACTAACAGCTTAAAAATCAAAATTTTCAAAAGAGTTTAAACATGTTAATATGGTCGTTAAATCTACTTGAAGTACTGTTAATTTACAGTATGCCATCAAATTTTTAACTGCTTCTGGTATGGAAAATACATTGCTGTATTCAAACAGTCTTTCACATAACTTTTCAAATCGTGTTTCTTTAAATATTCACTCAAAGATTCATAAAATTCTGTTAATTTAACAATGCCAACTGATTTCAATGATTTTTCACCCAAACATAATACTCTTTTTTGTGAGTTATTAAATAACTTATTATTATTGGATTATAAATTTCTTTGTTATATTCCAACAAATTATCCTCACCAAATTTCTCATTTATCAAAGATAGATATTTTTTCAGAATTTTATCCTACTTCACTTTTCTCTTTCTTGAAGCAAGTAGATAAAATGTACATGAAACCATTACCAAACATCTTTTTAACAATTTTTTACCTTCTTGATTCAGCATTTATTTGTTTTTAATTATCGTTTAAACTCTTGAATATTATAAAGTGAATTGATGTTTTCAGTACTTTAAAGCGCCTTTTTATATGATTACCACCACTCCATAGCAATAAAAGAAAATTATTATCTAATGCAATTAGCTAAAATATTAAATATACTCCAATTTCTAGAAAAAAATACCAACTTGTTCTAACAAGTCTACAGATTGCGTCATCCCACACTCTACCTAGTTCAAAGAATTAGACGAGGTCTATGAGATAACACCTTCAGGCTAACTTTTAAACACTAAAATTATTACCCCACCCTTCTACTTAAAAACGCACCTTAAAACAGTAGACACTTTTGTAAAAAAGAAATTAACAATGTAGATGATTTTATCTTATTTACGGGCCAAACTAACATAATAATCAATAAAAATGCGTAAACGAAAGTGTTCCTGTCAAAAACCTATTTTAAATAGTATTCATAGGTAATAATAAAATATGTCTTAGAGATTTAATTTCCTTCTCCATTGGCCATTCTCTGTTTGGAATAATATAAAACATAACAGACCTTTAAAACATTGAGGTATAATGATTATTTCTATTTCGATACTTTTTATAATGTTTAAATAAAAAACAAAAACAAGTTTAAAATATCAAAGTTTATAGTATTATATAACAATTGCACATAAAACGTATTTAATCTACCAAAGCTATCGTTTGTATACAAACGATAATAAAACGTGTACAAAAAAAATTAAAAATAAATAATAAAAAAAAAAACCGATTTTCTTTCCTGTTATAATTTTAAAATGGATAAAACAGAAGAATTTGATTTTAGACATTGAATTTGTTATTCAAAATTTGGAAAAGTGAAAATTGTTATTACAATTTTATAAGAATGTAACCACCATTAAAATAAAATCTATTAAATTTTACGACACCTTGTAGCTTTAGTTATGTTCTAACTAATTTTTTTATTATTATGTGTATATCTATCAATGTTTAGAAACAAAGTAGTAAAATTTGAAAAAAATTTTAATTTCATATGCTAACAACCAAATTATTTGATCACATTCAAGTTTCAAGTACAAACTATACAAATATTTCTACGTTATGATACAACTGTAAGTTTTTGTATTTTACGTTACAGTAACATAAGATGTATAGTAACTGATGCAGCCGTGTCAATTTAAGCCTATAGTATGTCAACAAAATGTCAATGGAAAAAAAATCGTTATAGTAGTGCTATTAGACGGTAGTAAATATAAACACAACAATATACAAAAGTAATACATTTTTTGGCGAGTGTTTTACTTTCGCCCTGAAGTAATAATGGCCAGGCCATACTCTTTAGTAACTGTAAAAGATTTGATCGGAACGATGTACAATCAGGACATTATCATCATACAACAAAATTCAAAAATACAATTAATAACTTGATCGCATATTTAAATGTCAGGTTGTCAAAATTATTCAGAGGTGGTCAAAATAGATAAAAGTGGTTTTAATTGGCGAAAGCCTCTGATAAATCATTTGACCAGTACCGCTTTATTGTTATTGTATTATTTATGGGAAGAGTGATCACACCGGTTGAATTACCTGTAGCCTTACTACTAAAATACCACTAATTACCACTAATACTACTAATTCCAAATCCAAACCTATAGCCAAACTATAAGTAATTATTAAAGCTGAAATTGGTGAGGAATCTTATGGTTTAATACAAAAGAAACAAAACTTTAACTTTTATAGAATATCTTTGAACCCATTAAATTATTTTATAATGAAAAACTACACAAAAAATTTAATGAGAACTTATGCATGGTTTTTGCATTATATAAAAGTTCAACCGTAATCTGGTTTTAAATAAAAAGAGAAAACACAAAATCGTACTGTCAAGAATTTTCACAAATAAAACGATGGCTTTGGTATGAAGCGAAGAATCAGCGGCTCAGAAATCTTCATACGAATAACATTCTTTGGAGAATTTATCTTACTACCCTATTGTCTTTCTAATCCTAAAAAGGATGGTTAATAATACTTAGAGTTAGGAGAGATTTTAAAAAGTATTTCAAAATTTCTGTATAAAACACAAAGAAATGTTTGAAAGTAAGGGATTATGTCGTGTTGTAAATATAAGATCGTCTTATTTTATGAACATAATAGAATTCACAAATTTGTTTCGGGTAAGTTTCTAATTATTTCCATTACATAAACCACACCAAAAAGATATTAAAAACTAAATACTATGTAATAAATACGTTTTTAATAATATTATTATAATGATAAAGAAAATGAAAACGATAGTGGAAAATTACTTCAATATGGGTTGGAAATTACTGTAATTAAAATGTTAGTACATTTACGTTTATGACCGTATTTATGTTATTTAATATATAAGCGGTGTTCATAACATAACCAACGTCTTGTGTGTTCTGTTTTAATACACTATCAAAATGTTTTTGACATCAAATTAAAAAGCAGGCATTTTTATTGTCTTTTTTTTCGTGTGTTCTAAGAAGCGAAACAAGTTTCCTTGTTCTTAATTTTCTGTTTAATTATCCTATTATTATAATAAATGAGGGCTGTTAAGCAAAATAATAAAAATTTTATCTTTCAATTGTTTGTATTTTCAACAACTTTACAATATTAAAATGTTCATCAAACCACGAATTTATTTAGGAGAATTACTTGTAATGGCGTTACTTTTTTAATGATATGATGATACTCCAGTTTCAAATTACAGCCTGGAGTAATCCAAGGTGGTGCTTCCCTTGAGCAAAAGCTAAAGGAGAAACAGCTGTCAACATCAAATGTAAAAAGCTACCCATTTAAAATTTAGATATTGGAAAACAATTTCTCTTTTCTTGAAACCGTACGGATGGTCAGAGATTTTTTATTTACGTAAAATTTTGTTTTATTAAATATATACATCGCTTACATGGCAATGGGAGGAGATTGCGATATCCGTGGCGTCTCGATTTGACGATTACTTATGGTAAAACAAGACGAAAATGAAGAATACCAATTTTCTGGTATTCGCTTATTTTTCGTCTTATCGAATTTTTTTTTTCGAAAATATCGTGATAATTCCAAATTATTTTCAGAAATTTTAGTGCACATAAAAACCACAATTTAAAACGTTTCACAAGATTTAATTACTATTTATTGTTAATTTGAAATTTTAATTTGCTTAAAAGAAATAAAAACTTTTATTTTAATCACATTTATTGATTAATGAACGCCATTTTAACATGAATATTTGACTGAAAAATATAAAACGTTTATAAATAATAAGTAACATTATTTTAACATTACTATGGTAAACATAAAAAAAAAAGTTACTAAAAATGAATACAAATGTAAGTTTAAAAAAATTAATTTTTCGCTATAATTATTGGGGATTATTTTTTAAGACATTTTCTATTATTATAAAATATTACCATTCAATCGCACGTTCAACCTGTGATTAAGCTACCATGGATTTGTTGGGTGTAGTTTGCACGGGTCGGGTTGGTTTTTGGCTCCTACGTTCAACCTGTGATTAAACTGCCCATGGATTTGTGGGGAGTAGTTTACACGGGTTGGGTTGGTTTTTGGACCCTACGTTCAACCGGTGATTAAACTATCCATGGATTTGTGGGGTGTAGTCTGCAAATTTTATAATCGTTGGGTTACAATTGAGAATATTGACCGTAGACAATATTCTAACTCTTATAAGCTATGGAAGGACTTACTGAGCTACCCATAGCGCATTCTTCTTTTAGAACACAAAATTATCATTGAAATATGTAAAATCACAAAAATATCCAGAATCAAATCAAAAGACTCAATAATACACGACTTTAGTTTGATGGACTCGAAATTGTTTTAGATGGTTGCTAACATCTTAAATAGTTTTTTTTTTTTTAATATTTTTTTATTATTAAAATTTTTTTATATATTTTGATTTTTTACAATGTATTTTTTATTTATTTTTTTAATCTATGAGAATGTGTAATATAATTATTAAAACTTTTTATATTGCCTTATGAAGCTGAAAATAAATGAACGAAACGTCTTAAAGAAGACAATTAAGAATCTGATTATTTTCACTGTTCAAGTTCCCAAATATATATATATATATATATATATATATATATATATATATATATATATATATATATATATATATATATATATATATATATATATATATATATATATAATTTTTTAATATTTTCGCCTTCAAAGTGTTCAACTTCTCCATTATAATACTATAATCAATTTTTATCTGACATTTGCTCCTTCATTTGCTTCTTTTATAGGAAGTCACATAAAAACTGTATGTTAAATATACTTGGTAGGAATATATATTAATTTAAATCTCTGAGGCGGAATTTTTAATTGAAAATTGAAATGTTTAAAAGTAGAACGTTATCAAAATACAATTATATAAAGGCAAATTTAAGTAAACTTTATTTTCAGAAATTGATACACTCTTGAGTAAAAACAATTTTTTTCAATCGCTTGTTATACAGTTTTCTTAGCCACCTATTTGTAGAATATTTGTATTTATTTTTAGTATTTATATCAGATTGTTTTTATTTTATTTTACCAAAATACATGGTTTATATATCGTTTTTATTTTAGCACAAAAGCGTTTAAAAAAAAGAAAAGAAACATGTATCATGTATGAATGTATACTTTAACAAAAATGCAAGTAACTATACGTCGGTTTATTTAATAAGGAATCCTTATACTGTGAATTAATGCAGGAAGATTCAGACATTATTAATTCAGTTTTCTCAATTATTATACCAATCAATTGAATTCATGTACTGTGACATACTTGAGAAAACATATAACTTGTTTTGACTGTTGCACACAGTTATTGTGCGTGGGATATTTTTGGATATATTGCATTCAATACAGTCAGAAATAATCAGAAGTGTTACAAACTATACCAAACATATTATGTCAACAATAAATATTTTATGTGCCTATCATGTAGAGTATTTGTTCTTTCAGTCTAACAATTTTATATATTTGTATATATAGTGAGAGCTATACAAAAACATGGCCGTGATTAATTTATAAATTATTTAAAATTCGCATAACAATTTTTGTTATGACTATGTGGAATTATATTCACTCTAGGTTATTTTATATAAAATACAACATCGTTAACATTATTACAGCGACAATAATAAAAATATATTGATAATTTAGCTTTAATTATTATTTTTGAGTTAATAATTAAGTTTTTCTTTAAAATTTATACATGACTAAAAATTAATTGTAACTTATTTTACAACTTATTATTAAGTAGTAGATGTATAATAAACACAGTCAAAAATAACGTCAAAAATAATATCATGATGATATATTTTTATTGTACAATTTAAATTGATCCATTAAAACTTGTTAATATCTTTGTTAATCCCCGTGAATTTGAATGTGTATTTAATTATTTTGTAAATAGGAATTCCAATTTTATTTTACTTTTAATTTTTGTACTTATATTTTCCGTAAATGGCATTTATTGCTTATTTTATTTTCTATTCCAAATCAAACCATAGTAGGAATTTTAAAAATATTTTACATTAACATTTTTAAATTATGACAATTGTATTTAATATTTCGACTTTTTACAAGTTTTTTTTCGAGTTTTTACAACTTATTGATCTTATTAAGTCTTTTATTTTTTGAAAACTTTCAATCAGTGATTACAAAACTTATTTCATTTTGAAAAACTACCATTTTCGAAAGGTTTTTTTTTATTATTTAAGAAAAAATTTAAGAACCGATTGTTATGTTGCTTTCATCATTTATTATGCTTTTTAAATACCTAAAAGTGTCCCATAAAAATTTTTTTCGAACAAAAGTCTAGTTTTATTTTATTTAAAAAGACACCTTCTATAACTTGAACTCCCATTAAGAGGTGGTCCGACTTTTATTTTTAAATATCCATTCTTCTCTTGGGCAGTTCTATTTTGACTATTAAATCTAATATTTTAATTGAATTGCTTAATACGGTATACTAAAATCTAATGTTAATTGGAAATATAAAACACTTGTACCCCTGATGTGGTACTACATAGTGGAAGTTTAAGCTTTTCGAGGAAAAAGGCTTATCTATTTTGATATATTTATTAAAACATTTCATTTCATATAATAAAAATTTTTATTCATTAAAATTTATAATTGTCTCATCTATTTTATAAAATACAGAATGCTGAGAAAATGATGCTAAAAATAAAAATTTTGTTATCATATAATATATAACAACTTAGGATCCATAGTAAAATGAGCAAGAGTACGAATTATTTTATTTTCAAATTCAGAGATTTTACAAGTTACTATGTTTTTTTCGTGATTTATTTGGAAACGTAGTTTAGTTATCTTAGTTTATGAACACGCATACTTCTGTACACAGTTTATCATTGGAACGTCGCATTATCCTAAAGAACTATGATGGGGTAATATACCTTAAATTTGCCGGTTAAACTCGAATGCATGAACACATGACTTTCCTAGTTTCAATACCTTAAATACAATTAAAATATCAGAGAATTTTTTAGAGCTTGATTATATATATATGGGATAATTGTTTGTGTGTTTCATTGTATTCAGAATGTCTCTCTCTCTCTCTCTCTCTTTAAACATATATTGTCTGTTTGTCTGTTGTGAAAACTTTATAGCAAAATTTTATCCTTCTCCAGTGATTAATCCAGCTGATAATAAAATGGCAGTGTAGAATACTTGGTTTTTATGGGTCAGTTTTTTAAGTGATAACGATTTTCTTAGTATCAATTAATATATAAAGTAGTAAAGTAGTAAAGTAATATATATATATATATATATATATATATATATATATATATATATATATATATATATATATATATATATATATATATATATATATATATATATATATATATATATATATATATATATATATATATATATATATATATATATATATATATATATATATATATATATATATATATATATATATATATATATATATTATATATTATATATATATATATAATTATATATACATATAATTAAATGTAATAACGTGCAATTTTTTTAAAAGTATTATTTGTTATTATACTTTCTGTTTTTTTTTTTATTTTTTTATTTATTTTTTTTTTGCTATATTATCGATGCCTCAAACCCCAAGCATAGCTGACGAAGTTTTTATTACCTTAATTATAACATGAAGAATAAATTCCCCGAATTCTAATACAAAAGTATAAAAATTGAAAAGAACAAAAATTTTTTTGTTCTTTTTAATTTAATTTTTAAAAGTAAAGTGTAAAAGTGTTGGAGCTTAATTCATGGATGATGGATAATTATAGTTATTAGTATTTTAGAAAACTCATATTTCTAATAATAATTAAAAATCGTACTAATCAATATCGTATGAATATAAAATAAGTAAGTGCGGTTCTTGGATCCCCGACAACAACGAAGTTTATTATGTTTATTTTATCAACTCTAAACGTGATTTAATTTGTAGATTTCAATTTATGTTGTTCGTTTATTTTTTTCTCCCCAATCAATAAATATCATTTAAGGAAAAATAGGCATTTATAAAAATTAGAATGAAAATAATGAATTATAAATATATCATTTTAAATAAGAAAAAACATTACCGTTACAATGTTCCACAAGTCAATATAATTATTGATTTATGGTAGGTATGGTAACTTTGTAACGTTTTTTTCTGCCATTTCACTACCTGTACTATTTTAAAAGAATTTCGTTCTAATAATTTTTGAGACGAATCTGACAACTTTGTTCAGTGAATTTCTAAAAATTAAAATCTTAACATAAAGTCAATATTAAATTTTGATTGAACTCATAATAAGACTACAGGATGCCTAGTTAGGAACAAATATTAAAAATATACTGCCTATAATAGACACATAACTTCGAACGGCTTTTCCGATTGAGTTAAAATATATAAGCCACATTTTCTACATGTATAATGAACATAAAAATTTAATAAAAATAGATTAAATAATTACGATATGCATTTCAGTGAAAAAAGTAGTTTGAGAAGTTTCAAGCACCAGAACGGAATTTGCCAGGTGGGTTTTTTCAAAAAGGATCCGTTGCCAACTCTCCGCTATGGCTTACCACGAATTTGAAATAATAGTAGTTTAGTAGTTTTCAATTTATTCACGATCGTCTGAGTGAGTGCCATAGACCGATAGATCGACGGATACGAAACGAAAGTTGCTAAACAAGTTCCAAAATGTCAACATGAAAACTTTTGAAATAGGAACAAAATAAATTTTAGTTTTCAATTGGCAACACAAAAGTTCTGATATCATATAACAAGATTAAAAAAAACGAAAAAAACAAATAAAAAGAAATTACGTAGTAATTTGTACGCATGTAGGTCATTATATTTTTTAAGCTTGAAAATAAAAACGTTATTTTATGCATCCAAACAAATTTGAATAAATAACAAATTAAGATCAACATACTTTGTTATAATAAAACTGCAATTAACCTTTTCCTTTAAAATATTTTTTTTTTTAATTTTCTTAACTGTTCTACACTAAAATCAGTTTTAATGATGTGCTCCAATATCATTCAAATAAATACTATCAGTATTCTCCCATACTTCCTGTATATGTGTGTACAATAATTATTTATTTTAACAATTTTAATTACAATATTTAATTTTGCTATTGATTTAGCCTTGCAGTGATAATATTGTTACAACATTTACCATCAATAATTTAATGAATTTCACAAGAGAAATTATAATGCCTGCAAGCAAACTGTATGTATATAAATTGGTTTTCGAGTCAATATATATATCTATATATCTATATATCTATATATCTATATATATATATATATATATATATATATATATATATATATATATGTTTATATATATATATATATATATATATATATATATATAAACAAATGTACACTCTACATTTGAATAAACACATACCGATATTTGAAAATATTTGTGATCGGGATCTTTAATTATTCAATGAATTAGTTATGTGTGCGTCTCATTAGTTATACTAAATAAATATTAGTTAAACTTAATTCTAAATAATCATGAAAATCAAGAATAAAAGATAACATCATCTGCCTTTCGAATAAATTGGTACCTACAGGTCAATTTTTACACACCGGCGGGAGATATAAAAGCGATGTTTTTGGTTGGTGTGGATACGATTAAAATTGAATTGATAACTTCACTAAAAATTTTAATTGGCTTCAAATATTCATCTTGGTTGTTAAAATTATTATAAATGACTTTTATATCGATTTCTTATTTCAGGTGAGTTTATCGAACGTTTTAAATATATTTTGAAATTCATGAAAATATAAATCATAAATATATTCTAATTTTAGAGTTAATCTGTTTTGTCTTAAATACCAATTAACATCGACCACAATATTTAAGCGGAATCATCTTAATATTACATTTAATATACTATCGTATATGTATTTTAATATTTTTCCTATAAATTAATAAAATCGCACAGGTTTATTATTCCGTATTTTGATTTGGAAGATATATCGAAGTAGCATAGCAATAAACTGAACAAGAAACTAAAGTTTATACAAGAGATTCGAATACTTGTTTAAAATGCAAATAGTTTATTTAGAATTAAGTATTACTAATTTTTATTTAGTGAACTAACGAGACGCACACAAAACTAATCGATTGAAAATAATTAAAGATCTGGATCACAAATATTTTGAAATATCGGTATGTGTTTAATCAAATGTAGAGTGTACATTTATATATATATATATATATATATATATATATATATGTATATATATATATATATATATATATATATATATATATATATATATATATATATATATATATATATATATATATATATATACATATATATAAACAAATAATCGCTTGTACCTTACCCAGACTTGAAATTTATATAAAATTAAATTGTGATACATAACATAAAAGATCACCTGGTTTTGAAACTGTCCTTGCTTTAATTCTTAGATTTGTTAATTGTTTGTAGACTATTTTCTAGATCAAATTATTTTGTATTTTTATAAATACGTATTTCGACTACAAAGTAGTCATCCTCACTATGAATTGGCTAGTTGTAATGATTCTCTGAAGAGATGTTACTCGTTGCTAATTTGGTGGCGGTTTGCATACATGTTTGATTCTATTAGTTTAGTTTTAGTTTAATAATTCTTTATTTGCATCAAAAAATATATAAAATACAAGTCGGCTTATAACTATAGCACCTAGCCTAAGCTTTATCTATAATACATCATCTTATAAACTAGTTACATCGAGATTAAAATTTCTCATTACATCGTTTTAATAAAAATGGAAAATTTAAAAAAAAAAAAAAAAACCATTTGAAAATACTTAACCTATGTGGATGGATAGGCCATCCCTATAACTAACTTAACATATAAAATTAAAGAAAAAAGATACTATATACATTTAAGATTACACCGGAACTAGGTGCAATCGACATCGTGTGGCATGGGAAATCTTTTTCTAAAAAGCAGCATCGTTGGGTCAAATTGACCCAGTTTGCTGATTTCTGGGAAGGGATTGTTGCGGGAAGATTGAAAAAAGGATTTTGAGGTGGAAAGGATAAAGTTTGGAATAGTTGGGTGTCCAGTTTCGCGGCAGAGAGCTTCAGACGGAAATCTTAGGGGTTTTTTCGAGATGACTCAAAGGCAATGGTTTTGGAATTGCTGCATATTCGTGATGAGCGAAGATGCAACGTTAGTCCAAATAGGGGCTGCGTACGTGAGTACTGGGCGGATGCATGACTTGTAGTTTTATGTAGTAGTCGATGCTTTAAACGTTCGTCCAGTTTACTCTTGGGGCAGAGTAGTGGGTACAATCCTGCAAAGGATGCGTTTCCCAGGGCCAGGCGGCTTTTGGCGTTCTATGTCCAGTTCATCTGCCTTTGGAGGATTATGCCCAGGTAGACAACACTATGAGTTTGATGGATTTGCGTGTCAAACATTTTATTCTTTCGAGTGAAGAGAATAGATTGGGTCTTTGAAGGGTTAATTTTGATTTTCCATGACACATGTTTGTTGGTGTATGCGCAATTTATACTTTCCAAGTATCTATCAAATTGCTATGTCTACCAATCAACATCAATCACGTGTTTAGTGTTCGGCCAATGATATTGAAGTATTGGACCACGTGGTTTTGTCAGTTAAAAAATCTCAAACTGAAAATTGAACGTACAAAATTAAAAATGAATTATGAAATTAAATAATTTTAATTTCAAATACTGTTTCAATTCTAATAGTTTAACTTCAATTTTGAAATCATTATTAAATCAGAATTTGGAATTGGTCAACTTAGAAAAAGATCTAAGTTTATCGTGTCTTTATCATATTTTTTAATGTAGGTGCGTTCATATACATTTAGTTCGGTGGAGTTGGATATTTTAAGAGTTTTAAATTCGATTTGTCGATTTTATGGTTATTTTCAATGACATGAGAAGCTACACATGATTTATCGGTTCGTCCAAATTTTATGTGTGCCATGTACTCTATGAATCTTGTAACAATTTGTCTTCTACTTTGTCCTATATATTTCATCAAGCAATTTTGACATCCAATGCTATAAATTCCTGATTGCTGTTCGTTGTTAATTTTGTCCTTTGGATTTCTTAGTAGCTGCTTCAATTTGGATGTGCTGATGGGAGCTATTTTACAATTATGTTTCCCAAGTTTTTTCCAATTTTGTTGATGCATTGTCGATATTATGTTAATTTGCACTATTTCTATTTATCGGTGTTGTCCTGTTGTAACGTTGTTGAATTACTTCTTAAGATTTTAAAAGTTGTTCTTCGAAACATATTGGTGATTGTACTTGGATCAAAGCCGTTAAATATTTTCGGCTTGTTCTTCTAGTTTTGTCATGAAGATGTTGCTCAAGAATGGGGATTACGGGTTGTATAGATGTTCCAAATGTTTGTTTGAAGTATTCACCTTCGGAGGTATTTCCAATATATCATAGCCTCTTTTATAGCCCTACACTTAAGGTACATTTCTTTTTATTTTCTTTTTTGCTGGCCTCATTTTTTTTTTAAATTAAGCAATTGGTTCAATATCATAAGTTTTAAGATTGCCCCAAAACCATCACCACTAGCATATATAGCTATATACTGGTCAATCAAAATCATATATCTTATATCAATCTTAATATAGGACTGGAACGTAGTTATAATTTGACCCTCTGAAATGCTATTTCGAAATTATCACACCAATTTTCCTACTAAAGTATGCATTGGCTCTAATGTTTGAACTGCATTTTCTTACTATTTATTTTTCCAAGAAATTGACATACATGTTTTGTTTGTTTTTGGTCTCGGTAAATTTTTAATAGCTTTGAGATTATTATTGAGGTGGCGAATGCCATTTTTTCCAATCACGTGCCCTTAGTATTTAACTGAATTCTTGACAACATACATTTTTTTCTTCTTTAGCTTAAAACCAGTTTCTCGAAGAGCATAAATTATAGAATCTATATATTATAAATGTTCCTTAAAGTTTTTTTGAAAAAAATGTAGTTAATATGACAAGCAAAAAATCCAGAATATTTACGTAAAATATTTAATATTGTTCGTTGGTAAATTGAGGATATCTAGCCAAAATGAAGATGTAACAAAAGCTGTTTTGCGTAACAAAAGCTGTTTTTATTTTGTCTTCTATTTTAATTAAATGGACTCTGAGTTTACATTGAGTATAGTTTACCATTCGCAATTTTCAGCTTTTACCATTATATCTATTCTTTTGAATCGATTTGTGGTTCCGGAACCACATATTTATTTAAATCTCGAACATAAGCAATCGATACATAGGCACATAGTATACAAACAATTTTATCGTGAAGTGAAATTAGATAAACGTTTACACCTAATGCGAATGTTCTTTGAAGATATGTTAAAACAAAAAACTCAACTTAACTTTACAAATGTAACATTTCGAAATCCTCAAGTTTTTGTGGCACCATGTAATCAAACATTTTAAATTTTTGCTCCAGTTTTACATCGTCACAATTTAAAGAAATCTTTTGGAATTTTATTATATTTTTCACCTTTCTCTCAATCAATAATGAATCGAAATATTATATTATTTTGATTCATTTTCACTTAGCCAGTTGGAAATAGAGGTTATTTATTCATTTAAATGCAGCCAAAGTCAATTTGTTTCGAAATGAATTGAAACTCAAAGCCTCGTGGTATACAAGCAACGTAATGAATTTGATAAGTAATAAAAAAATAAGACAGATTCACTAATTTATTTGTTCTCTTAATAGATATCTTTGATCGTATAATATCTTCATTGTGGTGTAAGTAAGATCTACTATCACTCAAGTCTAAAACATAGTCGTTCTCTTGCACTTCTTTCAATCTCTCACATTTTATTAGAGTTAAATTATTGTGTAAGAGTGATATGTTTTTTAAAAAACTACTATTTATACTTTGCAGTTTAATTAGACTTCAATAAGGCGACAATCATTTTCGTTTTGGTGGTGGAGATATTGAGAAATAAGTGACGTATGATGGTTAGTAAATATTGTATAACATTTCGTGGCGAATCTAAACATTTATCGGGAAAATGTTTAAAATAATTTTTATAAAGCTAAACAAAAAATAAAAAAATAAAAAATTTATTTGTTTTTTGAATTTTTATTCTATCATTTATGATTTAATAGCTAGAACATCGGATTCATTGAATCAAATAGACCCAAATACCCATTCACGAACTTAACTTCACTCTTATGACCAAAAGACGAGCGGATTTATAATATTATTAATAATGTTATACTTGAAATGTCCCTCGAAAGACTAGCATAACTAGAAGTTAATATTGTATATCCAAGGTCTTCAAATTATTTCTGTGGTCATGTTTGGAATGCATCTAGGTGCGTTAAGGTGAAAAAGCCATTTTTTTCAATAAGTCTTGACTTTACTGTGTATTCATAAATGAGTACCTTTCTTTTCTGACAACTATATAAACTTCAAAAATATGAAAATATGCCACAATCGGCTAACATTTTCACAACGCAAATCAGCACTAGAACCAAAGAACCAACATTTCACTCTCAAATTTTCGAAGCAAAACATATTTTTTCTTTTTTGTATTCATATTTTTATCCAATTAATTAGAATTTGATATCAGTATCTTTAGGTCTGTAGCATAACTTTCTTGTTGCAACCAAAACTTTGTATTCTAGAGGAGTTGGGAAAACAATTTTTTTCGTTGTTATCAAAGGAAGTTTGAACGACGTAGTGAAATAAGCAAAACGATTGAAGTAATAAAATCTCTTTGCCTAAGGCATTTTCACAATTATATGCTAAAATTATATTAAAGTTTCTTCAAGAAATAAGTGAAAACAATACTTGACTATGAATATACTCGGTATTATTTAAAGTAAAATGTTTTTAGTCTTTTAGAAGTAGAATCGAGAAACCATACCTGTTGTAGTAAATTGTTATACATAATATTAATATCATTAGCTAGAATAGAATAGTAGTAATCCAGTAGAAAATTGCTATACCGTCGTTATCTTTAACGTCCGAAACATTTTCAACTTTCTATGTACCAGTTTAGTATATATTATTATATATTGTTTGTGAAATATCGAACTTGTATATTTTAATATCAAGATTCAAGAGCATGGTCTACTAATTATGATAAAATGTGTTAAGTAGTAAGAATCGAAAATGCTTGCAAGCAATCAGACTCCAGATCCATAAGGCTTCTTCACATTGGGGAGAATAAAAAACAATAATTTGTAAATGTATTTTTTTTTTTTTTTTTTAATTTTATTATCCTCAACATATAACAGGTAGACCGATTTTCTGAAAACTGAGATACATAATTGCGTGTCGAATGAAAGTGGTTTTAATTCAATAGCATATTTTTTCTCAAGATGATCGAGACGACAAATTGTGAAGATCGCATATACGCACACAGGCATCCTCTTGAAAATGTTACATTTTGATTATTCTGACGTTGAACGTTTAAAGATGTACAAATTCGGGATTCACAAAATCGGCGTTATTACAAAAACTTCCTCGCAGGAAAATATCACGTTTAGTAACTTATTAATCAATGTTTGTGTATCTGTCGGTCATCACGAAAGTTAAATAATGAAAAAGTTTTATGGGTTCTAGTATTAAAAATCCCGTGGATTTCATAGACCCATTATGAAAAAATAAAAGTTTAAATACAACAAATATTTAAAAACAATTTGCAGTTTTGTTTAGAATATTGGTTCATAAGCTGTATATACTCACCTGAAGTTAGCTATTGAGATATGAAAGGAAATAGTTTATATGGATTAAATCTGTATTTTATGTATTTTAATAATGCTATTAATTACAATTAGTTCAGATATTGATTCGTTATCGATTCTCACTGAGACGGTTTAAATTATATAATATAGAATTAAACACTATTCTGGTTCAAATCCAACATTTTGGTATTTTTCACATGATTTTTGATTTTATGTTATTAAGTTTTTTGTCTTCAATTTTTTCAAAAACCATTGAGATAAAAGACATTTATAATTACACTGTTTGTCTTCGAATTTTAAACTGCATCTTTTAAATTATTGTAGTCTGTAGAAATATGAGAAAATATTATATCCTTATTATATAATTTTAAAAGTTAACCACTTTCATGATAAAAAAAATAAGTTAAAAGCGGTGGCAAAGTTTCATAAAATACTATGTCAGAGATTAAACAAATTCCAAAACAATCATGATAGCTAAGAGTATAATGTCAACTTCGAACGGTTATTTGTCACGAAGAAATTATTATTTATATTTTTAAAACTATTCATAACTTTTTTGTTAATGTTTTGCGAAATTATTTTTTCGGTGCTATTATATGGTAATTTTTAAGCAGTTAATGGATACCGAAGCACTAAAACTACCTGTTTTGTGTAATATAAATCTAATCATCAAAATCTTTTTATATCTCTTAATATAATTTGTTTTTTAATTCATATGCGACCACTCCAAGAGTAATTCATCTATCTATGTCTAACAGATCCGAACTGGATACCATTGGTATGGCATTCACTGACGTTATCCAATACACTAATATGCAAATTTACACCACAAAAAATGCTAATCAACATTCATTGCTGTCTGTGAAAGGTTCAAATTATTCTGGGGAAAAAGTTTAAGTAACTATTTTCGACAGACACTCTATGAAAAGAGGATTCAGTCAGTAACCGTATTATAAAAAGTATTTTGGTAAATGGAGAGCATTTTATATTATGTATATATACTATATAAACGTTAAATATCTTGATGATGAAATATAGCTGGTACTTTATAGTTAAATTCCCTCCACTATAACCCCTACCCCTTTTGTTGTCTGTATTTTATACGCTTCTTACTAGCAGCAAGCAACAAACAGTAAAAATGAATTTTGAAATATACTATCATAACATTCTAAATGAGTATATCGTTTTCGTCTTAATAAAAGTCACATTACCATTTATAATAAAATCACCATGGTTTGATTTTTTACTTCTATGTACAGAATACCGAAGACTTCGGAGTTAAAGAAGAAACTTTGGTAAAATATGAGGAGAGGAATTGAATGATAGAAGTGTTTTGTCCAAAATAATACTCATTGGTAAAACTTCATCCAAAATCTGTGAGAATTAATCATAAAGTTTTGAAATGCAACGAAATTTTTATCTTGAAATATTATTTTTCAAATTTTTTGTTTCATATGGAAGTAGAAAATAAAACGTAGCTTTGTTTAGTGTTATGAATATAGATGACGAAATTTTCGTAGTATGAGTTCATACTTCCTATAGTATCAACATTATATGTGGTAATAGCAATACAAAGTTTTTTTATTCTTGGATGAATTCATATCAAGCATCAAAAATAATAATATCTTTATATCTTATTCTTCTATCTTTGTCATCATATTCTACTATCAGCGTTTTTGTTATCACGGCTCATAAGACTGATTGCGTATTAGAAAAAGTAAGAGATAGCAGTAGTATAATACAATAGAATGGGAAATATTTTCATACATATTAATAAATGTGATGAAATGGTTTACTATGGTTTCCGAATGTAATTTTTCACGCACTGTACTAAAAAGAGAAATTCTACAAAATCAAACAATATGAATCGAGTAGAATATTAATGTAACGATATTTAATATTTAATGCTCACAATTCATATAGATAAAAATCGGCTGTTCGACATTAAGAACGACAACATTATCTGTGTTTCCGTCTACCTACCATATAATGATAACAAAAAAATGACAACCCTATTGTTTGTTTCAGTCTTTTCGATTCAGTTTCCCACGAATAAAGTTTCTATTTACATGGTAACATGTAAATAATTTTTAGTTTATTTTCACTGAATATAGCCTTTAAATATCCATATACTATTCGCGACTTAATTCTTTGACTCTTTTAGCTATCGAATTTTCTAAAAAATTAATCTATTAATCTGTTTGCATAAATTTTAATTTTTATCATAAAAATTCATTATGTCAAGATCTATTGGAACCGGTTCTCAAGATTTTAAGTTACCCTGGAAAATTTAAGAATCAGTTTGCAATTATTGACATCTGAAATAAATGATTTTTTTGTTTTTTCGAAAAAAATTTATGGTAAGTAATTTTTTAGAAAAAAATAAGCGAGATATGAAGTTTATTCTATATGTTACTAATTTTTTCTGTAAACGTGAAAATATAACTGGAGAAAAGTGCATTTTTGAAAATAATAGGTTCAAAATGATTTAAAACTTGGATTGCCAAGTTTAATCCGCATAAATTTTGGTTTGTTCAGTTCTGCAGTGTTTATCGTTGATACAAGCTAAACAAATCGATATAACGAAAATATTTTAAAAAAAGTGGCATTCCGGGAGTACAGACAAAAGTGCAAACTTGAACAGTCACTTGTGTTGACTATTGCTTGAAATTTTTTCATTTTAATTACCACGTATATCATTTACTAATTTTCAATGAAACAAACATCTAACATTATGAATATTATGTAATATTACATAGATTATCATATAAATTTGGTGTTCTAGTCTACATGTAAACAAACATATTTAATGTTTTAACGTTTTTACATCAACCACTACTTTCTTCATAACAATTTTATATAATATCTGCATGTATAAAAAACGATTAAATTTTAATTGAAATTATATTTCATTAATATTTTTTAATTATTTTCACCAAAAAGTGTTATTGGTCGTATGAGCTACTGTTTGTATTTTAAATATAAGGTGTTATTTGGAGTGTATGGAGTTAGCAAGGTAATTTAGAGTTTTTCGAGAAAGAATAATAAGATTAATTATGCCACAATACTATTAGATTAATTTAAACAAAAAACAAATCGAAACCACATAAACTCTCCTAAAATGAGTATCAAGAGTGTTATAATTATGTGAAATGTTAAAAAATTAATTAATTAAAAAAATTTGATGTGAAGTTAACACCGAAGCACGTTTAAGCCACATACAGTAGATTATAACATAATTTTTATTTATTATTTCGATGAAGAACAAATTGAGGGAACTATTACCATTGCCCATACACTAACAACGAAAATGTTGTCAACTAATTTGGCAAACAAATAGAAAAACACGTTTCACTCAGTCAAGATAAATGAAATATATAATTTAAAAATAAAAAAAACCGGTTGTAAAAATTGAAAATTAATATTACAGTCAAAAATAATGCACTTATACGACCGAAAAAAGACTAAAATAAACTATAAACAAAGTAAACTGTAATTCGGTTTAACGGAGTATTTAATGAGTTGAATGTCTAAATTAAAAAATATTTGCATTGAGTTGAGTTATTTTTGTTTTGATTTATTATTCGCAACTGGGTCTGGCCTGCGGCCTAACTAAATTTCCTTACACTAACAGTTCATATATGTTTGTATAGTTTACTTTGTTTATAGTTTATTTTAATTTTGTTTTCTATTCTCAGTCTTAAGTGTTTTCTTTTAGTGATGTATCTATTTTGTTTTTGCAGTTGGTTTTTTGATTTTTAAATTTTAATTTACTTTAGACTTTTAAGTATCCCAGCACACTCTTATGAATTGGTTCTGAATACACTTTTAAATGGAATATAACGACATTTAAAGTACGCGCGAAAAACACAACCTTCTTTCACAGTCAATAAAAATATTTTTGAAGCCATTATTTAATCTGATAGTACCATAAAACCTAAATATAAACAGAAAGTATTTTAGGAACAAAAATATATGCAGCTGTAATATGAATACGCATCAAACTAAAAAACAGACATTTTTTTAAAGCAAATTAAAATGTATTATTTGCACGAAACAAATTCTTGAATAACTAACTACACCTATATATTGCAGTTTAAAAGCATAAATAGTCACATTAAACTGGTTATTGTCCTGGGTTTTTTTTTTTTTTTTTTTTAAATTTCTGCCTTTACCTACTCTCAGCTATACATCCATTAACTAAAGGGGATTATTATTATTTTTTTTTTTTTACAACAACAGTATACATTTCTGCTAGGTGGTCACCCATCCAAATACAGATTGTGACTGCTGTTGCTTAACTTCATTGATTGGTCTATGCATGTCATTACGTTACGTCGGTCCGGGGTCTCATGGTTTTTTTAATGGGAAATAAATTGTAAAATATTCAGTGATCGTTGATAAACACTTGAATACTTTTTTGTTTTTTTTTTATGAATATTTTTTAATGGGAAATTATTTAATAATCTATCATAATTTGACTTTAAAAATATCAGGAATAACAATGATTGTTGCCATGGAAATTCATTAAAAAATTAATTATTGGCGTTAAGACGATCGCAAGCTTAAAGGCAATCAAAAGAAAAATCGGGATAAAAACTATACTAATCCCCTATATAGCCATAACCAATAATAATTGGTTAATGGCTATATAGCTAAAAGTAGCTGAAGCCAAAAATTAAAAACATTAAAAAAAAATATATATATATATATATATAAAAATAATTATACTATTTTTTTATCGGAAAATAATTACACATTGAAAACGAAATTATTAAAGATTGGATCAGTATTTTCATCATTTATCTAGGAAATTATATATTAATATAAAGATATATATATATTTTTGTAATTCCATTATTTTTATACCCTTTTCGATAGGTTTGATTAAAATTTTTTTATTAACGTGGTACTATTTCACGACAAAAACCAAGCATTTTATTTTATATTTTCAAATATAAAAAAAATATCTTATTACATTTGAATTTTTCTTACGAATATAACGATATTAAGTGTCGTTTATTGGATGGAAATAAAGAAATTTACATATGCGCCCAAAAAACTTATACCTTCCTTGATAGTTGGTAAAAAAAAATCATTTTCTCATTATATGAATTTTTAGAAATCAATCAGTAAACAATGAATATTTGTTTGCCCCAAAATGTTTATATTTAAACCCAGCGGATAATTTAGCACACATCGGCTAAAATTCATCACAATTAACGCGCTTTCGATAACATAAAAATTGGTGCGAATCTCACATCAAAAAAGGCCGACAATAAAAGTTGTATTTTTTAAATTTTGTATCTATCGATTACAACAGTTGCTTGAATTCAATTCATCACAATTCTTTCGATGAAGTTCATAATGTCGATGCCAACTTCACTTACGTTATAGTGTGTTTTATGATAATATTATTATTTGGTATTTTATGTATTGTATAATGTGTTCTCTGGTTATCATTTTAATTAAAGTAATGAATTAATGTGGCCTATTACACTGAACAAGCTTAGATTGAGGGTAGGTTATCTAAAAGAGTGTCTGGTTATTTTATTTTTGTAATGTAAAATATTGTTTACAATAGGTTTTTTATTGTGTGTACATTAATGTTCGTTTCAATAATAACTTTTAATTTTTTTAATAGGAATTATTTTCTTAATAGCTTTTTGTAACTGGTGTTAATTGGGAAGGGTACTAAAGTTATTTAAAAATTACGCTTCTAATTTTCTAATAATTTTCGTAACTTAGAAATTTAAAATTTTCTTAAAAAATATACATTTTACTTTTCTTTATAATGGCATCTATTGATAGTACATATGATCGATTTGAATTTTTTTGTTGTACCAGAAAAATTGAGTAAGGCAATAACTAACAATACCGGTTCATATATTTAAGAATCTGTTAGGAGATTCTTTAATGTTGCCATAGACTATCGATCATCCAATAAAAAGCGGATGAAAATCATTTTGCTAGATTCTTAATAAAATTGGATTGATTAAATAATTAAAGTTGATATCATTGTCTTTATTCAAATTGTGTATACTTTAAATTTTAAACTCCGAACTTATTCAAGTGTGCATTCATTAATGGATTTATTATTTCATAACAAACACTCATGCAAAATGAATAAATTAGGGTTTTGCTTAAATTAGCGTTAAAACTTTTGAAAATCGTTTAATGTATGAAATATCATTTAATTTTCAAGAATTTTACTATTAAAAATAATTGACGTCTCTATATTGTTGTTCTTTTTCTAAATTGCATTGTACGAAGGTCATAAGCTTTTAGGGGGATGAACAACCTTCAAATTAAAAGAATAAATAATCGTCGGACTATTAATCAGCACGACCGAGAAATCAAGCTGTACCGCCTTAAAATTAAACGTTGTAAATTTGATTTTTACATGCTTTTTTAAAAAAATGTGACGAGGTGGCGTCATGCTAGAAGCATCTTTTCATTTGAAAATTTGTTTGTATTTATTTAAAATTCCCTCTCAATATCTGAATCGATAAAGTTAAGTTTCGTATTTCCACGTTATTTTTGTTTTTACATACCATAAAGCCTTTAGACGTTCCGCGTATCAACGAAAAGGTACACTTATGACATTTTTTTTTCTTACCATATAATCTGGAACCTCCAGAATACTCTAGTAAAACGCCATTTAGCTTCGTGGACCCTAAAAACACGAAATTATTATGCCTGAGTTTATGTATTGGTCGAACATAAATTGTCCACTTGTAGTCTAAAAGTAATAATTGTCAAGTAGTAATAATCAAAAATTTTCAAAATTAAAAATAATTTATAAAATTTCACAAATTTCGTAGTCATTTATTGAAAATTTATTTTTATATTAACATTTTTAAAACAAAACATTATTTTTTCACACTAAATTTATGATTATAAAACTTACTTTTAAAACAATCATCTTAGGAGAAATCCGAAATGCTGTTAATCGAAAATTAATATTTTAAGTCCACAGTTCCACTATTAATAGCTTTTAAGGGTGAGATCGAATTCACTGGTTATTTCAAATATAATATTCGTTTCATTGTAGTATTACAGAAAAAAAAACTACAAAAGCAAAATTAAATCAATTCTTTTTTGCCAACTAACGATTTTTATGCACATATTCAATCTCAGGCATCATTAAAATTTTAAATAATATGGTTTGGTGAATGACGTGTGAAAATGTTGACAATATATTTTAAACTACTGTATACATATATGTGTAGATATATCAAGAAGTAAAGCAGTGAAGGGTGAACGTATCGAGGCTAGGCGAAACGATATTAAAATACTATCAAATGTAAATCATTTTAAGAATTGTTAACCTTTAATGTTAAGACCATTAGAAGTTCAAGACTAATAAAACGTTGGCGTGTGTTAGGGAACATTGATGGGGTTGTTGAACTCGCAACTTGAAACAAAGACTTTCGTGTTCCAGTTGCACGAGGCGTGCTTAGAACTCAGTATTAATGCCTTAAATGTTTGAGGAATGGATAATTTATTATCATTAATTTTCTTTAGCTAATGGTTGAAAATTAAAGCTTAGCTAATATGGATTTATAGAAAAATTATACAAATTTTTTTATTTATTTATTAGGAAATTTAATTCGGTTTTGGAATTTATTTTGTTATCAACTATAATTAACGAAAATGAACTGTTCATAAATATATAATGAATGTTAAAATTAATCTTGTTAATATAATAACATTTTATCTCGAACTACTTAAGAACAGCTCCCAACATACAATCGAAAACCATTTCGAGTAGGTAACTCTTTGACGGGACAGTGCCAACAGCTCTAAACAATGTTCGTTATTGAGTAAATTAAAACAAGATATTTCAACAAGAATGACAACAGGGAAACTTCGGAATCGGGTAATATCCGAGCAAAACAAGGTTGCCACCTGAAGAAGCCTTTAAAGGTCTTTGAATATACTTTACCAAATATTTCAGGAAAAGTTTCAGTTTCTCAGAAATATAAGTTGGACTTTTGTTATTCAATGGTAAAAGGTACTACTACAATAATCATTGAACGAAATGTCTTTTACATGAATAACAATTCGGTTAAGATTGTATCTATAGAAATAGAAAAAACAAGTCATTCTATTTCTTTAAAGACCCCTTTTTAATTTTTCGATAGAATTTGGAATTTGTCTTTTGTGAAAATTACTTCAAAATAATATTTTTTGTTTGTTAATTGATATTTTTAATTACGATTATCTACAAAAGTTTTTTCGAATATACATTTTTCGGGACAGCTTTTGCTTAAAATTATAAGTTCTGGAGAATTTACTTATCCCTTATGCTGTAACTTTTATCCTCCAAAATTCCCTTCTACAGGTAAAAGGAGCACACAATATAAATGAGTACTTATATCATTCCAGTGTTGGACATCACAGAATCTGGAAAGTTTTGCATAAAGTTATTAAATTTTATGATTTAAACTGAAAATCAACTATGTTCAATCCAAAAAGGAGTTTAATGTTTTAAGGTTTATGTTTGTATGTATGCTAGTTTCCCAAAAACTTCAAAGTACTTGAACAGATAAAGTTGTATGGCGTATGTTTAGAATTCTAACATTATCAATAGTAAATCTAATATTACAATATGGGTATCAAGATATGTACAAAAATTTTAAATAGGTAAGGTGTTCTTGCAAAACAAACATTTTAAGCAATTTCAATCACCTTTATTTTAAAATAAAAAATCCTAAGTAACAATTTAAAAGCTATTTGGAATTTTTTTAAGGTTTTATTAAGGTTCTGAGCGTATAAATTAGTTGAATGGTGATTTTTAATAGTGTGAAGTAATCTAGGGACTAATTCGAATTCTTAACTAATCCTGAAAACCTCTTTAAGAATCAAATAATATAACCATATTGTTAATAAACCCTTTTACTCCTAAATAAATTTTATTCTAGTTATTCCGACTAGAAATTTTGACGTAAGCCTTATCGGGCCCGCAATGGGGTTCCTTATTGGGGCCAAAGATGGGAATGTCATGATAATCCCTGTCTAGCCCATGGTGGGATTTCCCATTTGTGCCTCAAAGGCGAAATTCCATTTGTGCCCCAAAAGGGAAATCCCTGTAGTTACCAAATAAGGAAATCTCACTTGTACCCCAATGGGGAAATCCCACTGGTGCTCCAATTGGGGAATCCAACCATACTCTAATAGGACATCTATTAGAGGTAAATATTAAAAAAGTCTATAATAATTACTTTTTTTTATTTTTTATTAACTTATAAGATTAATTATTTTCATTGAATTATTTATTGTTATATTGTTTTTTAAATATTATGGATTAAAGTAAGCCAATTTCAATTAAGTTATTGTTCAATCTGTAGGTGTCTCAATATTTTTTTTCTGAGCAACCGATGCCCATCCCAGTCAAAATATGAATGGTCACAGACTTGGAGATTAAAATTTCTTTATCAGCAAGATCAATGAATAAGACTTTTTTCATTTTCTTCCGCATAACTTCTGTAGTTTTATAATGATAGATTTAAATGATTGAAAATAATTATCATTATAAAAAGAGTAAAAAACAAAATTATTCCTTGTATACATTCATAAAAAGTAGTATCTATCATACGAATTTGTTATTTTTTTCTTTATTTAGTTTCACCAATAATTAATTTTTTGGATAATGTTTTCTGCCGCTTCATTTGTAATAGATTCATTGGTGATAAATCACTTATTGATTCGTAACTCTGATTCTTGCTGGATAGTTTGCTGTAACTAGTGCTGATATTTCACTGATTCATCATTACCAGTCATGAAAGCATACGGTTTGGACTTTAAAATATTTAATTTTTCTTCAGCCTCCTTATAAGTGTCTGTAAAATAAATGTACTTAGTAATAATTAATGATTTGTATTTATATGTTAATGTGTAACATTACTTAACAGCCCGTCCACGAATTTCAATTGAGTACCCAAGCCAGTCAGGTGAAGGTTCAACTAGATTTTTAATCATTGATTGTAATGATTTGTATTTTGTACGGTCCACACTTGAATAGTAAACGAAAAGTATCACTTTTATTAATGTAGGTTAACCATATAGCTGGAACAACATCAATTTGATTATTAGATTCACTGTTCAAAAACAGAACTAAGTAGTAGTTTAAACAAATATCAAAATTATTCTAATTAAAATCCTTTTGTCTGCAAATTGGAAAACTATTTTGTACTGTGCAATCATTTATATTTTAATTCATTAAATATTTAATTAACACTCTTGACGTACTTACAATTCATCATTATCGGTTACATCAGCAACATCGGTTACATCATTATCAATGAGAACTCTAAACTAAAGAATCGAAACTCAACTAAAAAAAACTTATCTTAACTGGCATGCACGGTTTGGTCAAGTGCATGTGTAACTTGATATTTGAGATTCATACCATTTTATTTTTAAGATAAATGTCACAGAAACTAATATCCACATTTAGTATAAAATCCGACAATTTGAATTATAAATACAAAAATACTATTGAGATTAACGAGTCGTCAATTCTGGTGTAGGCGAGCGAAAAAACTGAAGTTTTTTGTACTACATTCGCTCCGAGCATGACTCGTACACTGATCATTTTTTCAAGTGTATTAAATATGTATTCGTATCTGTGATTAGTAATGAAGTTCCAACTTTTTGAACTAGAGGTATCAGACGTGTTTTACTTTGGGATTTCCCATTTAGATCCCACGCAGGTCCCAATTGGGAAATATCGGCAATATTTTTCATTTTTACGTTGGGATTCTCCACTTGAATACCACTAGGGCCCATTCGGGAAATATTGCCAATAATTTTTTATTTTTACGTTGGAATTTTCAACTTAGATCCCACGCAGGTCCTAATTGGGCAATATTGACAATACTTTTTAATGTTTAGGTCGGTATTTCCCACTTAGATCCCACTCAGGTCCCAATCGGGACATATTGCCACAAAAAATTTTATTTTTGTTTTGGATTTCCCAATTGACTTCTTATTAGTCCCTCAAAGGGAATTCCCCATTAGGAGTGCCCTATTGCGGCTCAATTAGGTCCAGATGTATACACTGGACAATCCCAAAGTGATTTCCAGTCGGGATTAGCTTCACTATTATAAAACTATTTTGAGGAAAAAAAATTTGAAATATTAATTAGGTATTTTCGTGGTTATGTGCTGGATTGTTTAAGAGTTATATGGGCCTTTCTCTACTAACAGGAAAATCATGGTCCAAGCTTTTTTTTTATTTTGGCTATATTAATGCATAGTTTTATTTATTGAAACACATAATATATAACTTGTTATTTAAGGAGCCAAGCTTAATCAATATTTAAAATCATAATCATTTCATAAATTCGGTCTAAAAGCCACTAAAAACAGTCCTCTGTTATGTCCTAATTCTGGAACGAGTATGATTCAGTTCGGTTTTTATTAGTTGTATTTAAAAATGTAAAATCTTATTACTCTATGAACATAAAGAATATTGAACAAAAAACAATTATAATTTTAGATAATTTTTTTGTACTAAAAACTAGTGTTTGAATTTTGTCCGATACATTTTTGAACAGTCCTCTGTCACAATTTGAATATCGCGCCACAAATGTGTTATGAAGCGCTGTTTCTGTTTTATGAAGTAATATTTAAACTCATACGTGGTATGACATTTTTTACGTAAAAATAACAGGCCTCTGTGCAACAGTCCTCTGGAAATTTATAACACAGAGGACTGTTCAATGTGACAGAGGATTGTTAATGTAAACGAACGTAACACGTGCCTGTGCATTAAGCACGCGAACATCAATCTGAAACTGTCAGCATTGCACAATAGAAGAATTTTGACTTACAATAGTCACACTGCACTGCTTGAAAAGTTGTAATCGGGCTATGTTTGTCACGAACCTGCCAACGCTGTATTGACAAAAATCCGGACTACAAGGAGTTTGATGACAGCAAGTATATTGAATTTAAACAATGGATATCTGAGAAACAAACTTACAACGACCCCAAGACCAAGAATGCTCGAACAGTTACCAAATACCTAAAGAAAACGTTCACGGTTCGCCCTCGAGAACTAATAGAAGAGCCGCACGAGGATTTGGAAGCCTATTATCAACACGAGAGAAACATTACCTATCAATACAATGCTATCAAGAAATACAAACAAAACCTTACCGACGAAGACGCTATCATACATATGGATTTTTCAGAAAATTATTGTTCTAAATATGGTGAAGAAATACAAGCATTTCATTTTGGAGGGTCGAGACTTCAGCTAAGTCTTCATACTGTGGTAGTGTATACCAAAAAATCTATCAAGTCTTATTGTACGATGTTCGTTTCCAAAAATCTCACACATTCACCAGCTGCTATATGGGTACATTTGCGACGAATCTTTAAAACTCATCAAACTGGCATCAGCTTCAACAAGAGGTTTCAAATGTGAAGAAGTTAACCTGGAACTATTAAGAGAGTAGCCATGGCATAGGGGCCACTGATGGCATTGAATCGACCTGCAAAAGAACAGCGGATGCCGTCGTCTCTACAGGAGGCGATATTGATAACTTGGAATCATTTGTAGAGGCCATTCAACGAAGATGTTCCGCAATTACCTTGTTCACAATCGACGATAAAGCCATCCAAGAATTGACAGACGGCCTTCAAAATGAAACAGTTAATTTAAAAAGCTTTAATGGCACTCTAAAAATACATCAAGTAAAGGCTGAAATATTAAGAAGTCCTCTGGAATCAGCTCCAAGAGCCGCTAAACTCATAATGAAAAGTTTAAGTTGCACTTGTGAAGACGAGTGCCAGCATTTTAATTTAGGAGTGTTAGAGTACAAAAACAAGACAAAACTTAACGTAGATGATATTTACACAGACTCTGAAAGTGAAAACATGGACAAATCACAGGATTCCACAATGGGAACCGAAGACGACGCTGCACTGGCTTGGTTAAATTTCTAGTAAGAAACACTGAATATTGTTATGCTGCAGTAATCAATAAGATAGACACGGAAGAAAGCGAACTAACAGTAACCTTCTTAAAAATTTGTGGTGACAAAGGACACACATTCAGAGTCGATGAAAATGATGTTTCTGATGTGCGCTTTGACCAAGTAATAAAGAAGTTGCCAAACCCAGATGTTGCCCTAAAAGGGAAACGAATATTTTATTATTTTAATATACCTGTACCTGTTTTTGAGAAATAAGTCTGCATTGATAAGTAAACAAGGCTGATTCTTAGTACCTAAGCTTAATGTTGATTATAATTATTTTAATTTGTTACTTAGAGAGCTAAGCTCGCAATTTGTTCCTGATTTATCATCAATACTTATAAGTATTTAAATTCTGTATGTGATTCAGTATTTAATAAAGAAGATAATTTATTTGATTACATTTAATAATTAATATTGTATTTTTCTTCATATACACATTGACGTAAACTGTTCTCTGGGTGGAAAAAACAGTCCTCTGGGTGGCAAAACAGTCCTCTGCCGCATTTTTTTACAAAATTGCCTACAATTCGGAAAATAAGGGAAAACTACAATCGTTTCTTGTTTATATGTACTTATATTATAACTATCTATCGACTTAACATATAATATTTTTAATTTTCTCGAAAAATAGGGTTGGGACAACTTTCAATAGACAAGTTTCCAGTTAGTAGAGAAAGGCCCATATATAAGTGCAATAAAACTAAAAAATTACTTTAATTAAATTTTTATACATATCCTTCAAAACTGCTTTAAGCCGAAATAATAAAACTTTTTGATATCGTGATTTTATCAGCATTAAAAATGTTTGAATAAAACTTCTATAAAAATTATACTTATACAAACCGTGGAACTTATTTTTGTGTTTGACAATGCTTACATCTAAACTGTGCAGCCATATTTGATTGAAATTCGTACAAATACAATTATTTTCCTAAATTTTATGAGTTATAGGTTAATATACACAAATTTTATATATAATTTAAATAGAATATGCATAAAAGTTGAAAACTAAAGGTCATTTTTTAACTTTAGAAGTGCATTGTTTATTTAAATATGTTTTATATATATATATATATATATATATATATATATATATATATATATATATATATATATATATATATATATATATATATATATATATATATATATATATATATATATATATATATATATATATATATATATATATTGTATGCATTAAAATTTTGTTCGTCATCAAATTTTAATACTACAAGTGGTTATAATACTATATAAAGTATGTATATTGTACTGAAATTTTTAATACTGCTTTGCCAAAAAAATGAACTAAAAAGAAAAAACATGTCGTATTAGTTAATATGTATACACAACGGTAAACGATTAATCATATACTCTATAACTAAATAAACATGTAGCAAGTGTTTTGATTGTTATTGGGGAACAGTTTTCTGGAACATTTGTCACCCGGTTGCAATGTCAATTGTATTTATCTGTTTAGTCCGTCAACGAGTAAATGATTGTGATATGATATTTGGTCAAGTAACTTAAAAAACAGTGTACATCGTCGTAATGATTTGGTATTATGAATACACAGTCCTCATTAATCGGTGACTGTTGCCATTTTAAGGTCAGCCATAATGTTTGGTTTCTGGAATCGTTGTCTTACGGCATATTGACAGCTCCTCTTCCAGCGGCATTTATATGATGAATGGAGCCTCGTAATTTTTAGGATTGTTTTTAAGAAATTTTCTGTTGTGAATAAATTTGGTTGAAATTTGATACTTGCTTATTCATTAGAAATTTGTTGACATTCATTTTATTTGAATCTCTTAATAAATGTATTAAAGAATTCTATATTAGATTCGTAAATTGATTATTATTTGTTATTTACTAATCTTTGTTATTTTATTTATTATTGCGTTGTCAGACATTTGGCTTATCAATCCTTATGAAGCGTTGTTTGAATGCTTTGATTTTTCTTAATTATTTCGATTAATACGAATACCTATGATTGTAATATAGGTTGTATTTAATGATTTGATATTCGTAATCGGAGGCACACATAGTTTATACATGATGGATATAATACTTGATATTATTTGTGTTATTGTGTCATTAATTTAATAAATAAATGACTGAACCTAACATAACTTTTCTTTTATAATTTATCTTGTAGGCGATGGTATGATCTTCTTAATAGTGAGTTGGGGATTTAAAATTAATGGAATCCGGAGGGACAATATGAGTTACATAGGGCTGGTTTATTCGCATACCCAGTTAAAATTTCCTTTTATAATTAGTATAGCCCAAAATCGCTGGTTTTTATTTATCAAGATGGATTAATCCTCTAATTATTCATGTGGGATATTAAAATGCCTTCAATATTTATTAAGAACGGTTTTAAAGTTTCTTTTATCCACCTTTTCTATCTCCACAAACTAATTTCTTGTCTATAATATCTTAGATATGTTTATTATTACTTCAAATCTATTTTAATTCGTTCCATTTTTCTCTTCATCAAATGTCATTTTTCTGCATATACATAGAGTTAAAAGTGTAAATTAAGTGAACCTGGAAACGGTTCACATATGCGATACATAAATACGCATACATGTAGAATATTTGATAAGCAACGATTTGTAATTATGTATATTATTAAGTTTTAATATTTAACCGTTAGTTAAAAGACGTCTTATAATTTGAAGAATGGATCATCATTTGAAATTCAGATATTTTACAGTTAAGTGACTATTGAGAAACAGTTTCTCATCTTCATTTTTGTTGCCAAAGGTAAGATTGTTTTTCTCCAAAAATTAATATATTTAAATTTAATATTAAGCAAAAATGAGTGGATATTTTTGCTTTTATTTCATAATTATGATAACGTAAACAATTTCGAAAGTATAAGCACAAAATGCATATTATTAGTAACATTGTCTATAATTATATTATTGACATTTCTGATTTCAAATAATGTTTTTGAATTTAATGATATTTCAACACCATCTATTGGCACTATTTTAAACTATTATTTGTTTTTTGTAATTAATTATCAAAAGAATTTTAATTGTTTTTTGTGCACATTTTCATTTGTTTGATTATGCAAGTATACGCCTTGGAGTAAAGACGTGGTTTTGTTAAGTTGCATAATCCACATTAAAGGCACATGGCCTCGTGTAATTATTTGATAATTAAAATAATTAATACATTTGTTTAAATTAAGACTAAGTGTTTTTGATTAATTTTATTTTGTTTCATCATACAGTCCAGAAAACATCGAATTCACAAGATTAAAGACATATTATTTGGGCCAAACGTTTATGTCCATTATGCCACCAAAATAGTAAAATCTCTTCGCCAACAAACATTATCGACAATTTGATAAATTTTTAAGGATTTAATAAACTTTTTTTAATTGGATACAAAATCGATTACTCTTTTCTGGTCGGATAAAGCCACCTTACTAATATAACCACAATCAAGAATGTACGATTATGCAAATCTTTATGTACAATGCCTGACATATATTAATATTTATGATTTATATGTTCTATGAAATAATAAAATGTCATTCCGTTAACATATATAGTAATATAATATTATTAAATATATCATATACTACGGGTAAGTACTTTTACTATACGTATACTACAAACTTTAACTTAAAGTCAGAACTGAGAACAGTGAGATAGGCATTATATTTATGTTATAGTTTTCTATAGCGTGGTATTACTATTAAATTTTATGGGTATCGTTTACATTTATTTAGGTTTATGTTATTTAAAGTATACATATTTCCCTATGAAATGTATTTTTTGCTTATAGGATGTTCTATTTGTCTTTTACATTAAGCAGATATTCTATAATTCGAAATGAAGATTAAAATATTAATAAATGTGGTGTATATAATAATATTAAAGTCAAATTTTTTCCATATATGAGCAACAGCCTCCCTTCGTTTGAGTCAATTTGGATATGAGGATAATTTGACCCGCTTCTATTCTATTTGTGGCGTTGACCCAACACCACCACATAATCTTTTTACTAGAAGCAGCGAATAAGAAAAGTAAAAACAGCTATACTACTAATGTATAAGAATTTTAAAAAAGCAATTTAAAAACACTTCTTTCCGTAAATATAATATTAATAACAAGCTGTCGTCATACGAAAAACTTTGAGAAATAAACAAATGACTCATCTTGCCGAAGTACTCTCATTGAACCTAGCGAGAGTAGAAAAACTACAACTCCCATTAGAGCCAATAAAACCATCAGAAAGTAAATCCTACAATTTATGTACGCTTACTGTTATAATCTAAAACTATACAGTAGAATTGTTTTCCTATTGATTTTATAATCTACAGCCCGCCCTCAAAAATTTTTTGAAAAATAGATTGTATAGACAATAAGCAAGATGCATACTTGCATTATTTGTTCAAGCATATAAACCATATAAAAAATAATAATAAAATAATAAAATACTGTATATAACCCAAACCTATAGCAGGATGTTGATATAACTTCAAATATTTAACAATTATTTAAGATAATTCATTAGTTTGGTGTCGGAAAAGTAACGTAATCATCTTAGTTATCTTTTATCTATGAACTTATAAAATAACTGTTACTATCAATAAAATTCCTAAGAAGAGATGAGCAATAATCTTCGTAAATTTAACAACCTGATCGGACAGATGGTTGACAACATCTTTTCAATTGGTGACAATTGAATTTAAAATTTCACTGATATTGAGTTACCGGATGTTGTTAAAAGAACTCGTACTCTATATTGTATTTTGGAATGGTATTATCCAAAAATAAACCACGTATTGACAAGTTAATTAAAGATTCTGTAGATTTTTTATGTTAAGTTAAAGCTGATTAAAGCTGACAATAATGATCGTACCGAAATGAAACAAAATTTGAGAGCAAGAGCAAGGTGTTAATATCATTCATAATTTTTTAAAGAATCATCACAGAATAAAAGATATTAAACATAGTCTCAGTATTAAAGACATGAAAAAGCACAAAATAATTATTCACTATTTATGATTAATTATTACTAAATAAGTCTGATAAGGATAATTAATATGGTGATGTTGATGTAAGAATATATAGATGAAATCATAAAGGTGTTAAGTGAACCAGGAAAAGCCTGGTCAAGCCTACATCAAGACTGACGTCGGCACTCGATGGAGATTTAAAGCTTTCCTCCCAAATTATAATTTTCCTCCCGAATTAAGGAAAACTAAAAGATTTTTGTAAACTGACACCTGTTGTGAGTAATATTTGCTCTCCAAGCTTTGAAAAAGCTTGTCTCCATGTATTCTTTGCTTTAGATACAATTCGAAGGACTGTTTTCATTTTGTTGAAATGATTTGGTCGATGGTGGTAAATGACAGATATTTATTCATTTCACTTCACGTGGTTTCATTATTCACCAATGTAAAGCAAGAATTTATAAATGACATCATCAAAGACAGTTGAAATGACCTAAAGGATATTGTAGATCTGGACGAAGAACTTCAATTCACAATTAAGGTCGAGTTCAGGTCAAGTTTTAAATTTTAAATCTCACCTTCGTTCGAGCCAAAAGTAAGGTGTGACACAATGTTTCATCACAAGAGCCATTCTCTGTAAGTTTCCCTATATTAAAGGATTATTACCAAGGATTGGATCCATATTCTCACAGACGAATTGTAAATTACTTTTTTACAAACAGATGAAACTTAAAGATCTTTACAGTCGTCTTAATGATCCAGTGTAAAAACCTGATAGATCATGTATAGTGTATTTAATCATTTGCACTTGTAGTAGATCATCCATAAGACAAACTAAACAATACTGTAGAAGCTGATTAGTCAACATATCAACGCTTTTAGACCTGAAAAAATCATCAATAATAATAAGACGGCATTGCCGGATCATCAATCAGAGAGCAGCCACAATTTTCAGTTTGACGCTGCTCAGATTTTGGACTATAAATCTCACTTTCTCAAACGGAACATTAGTAAGATGTTTTTCATCAGAGAGTTGATTGTGTCAATTTTTTGTCTGATGCTGAAGGGCTAAGGCCATCGTATAATGATATTAAGGCCATCTTCATATAGTGATATATTTTGCAGAGAAGTTTATTATTCCTGATGATCTATCATATTTAACAATTACCAATCAATCCAGAAGTCGATTTTAGATAATTTACACATTTCATCGAACAATAATGTTTTAACAATAATAATTTAATAAAAATTAAAAATAATGTATTAAATGGATAAGAAATGTGCCAGCAATAGTTGAACAAATTTTTAGCAATAACATATAAACAAGTTTTTTAAAAAGAAGTGTAAAAATCTAAATAAAAAATAATCAAAGTACCTACTAAGCGGTGAGTTGTTCTTTACTTATCTCATTCAGTTTACTTATCTCACGTGCAAGTTATTGTTAGACTTAAGGATATAAGGTTTTAGAAGGCTCTATTAGATGAAAATATGGAACACGACAGTATGGATAGTTTGAGTGTTTCACTTTCAATTACAGTCAGAAAGTGTTTGTGCACACATTTGTGTAAGCTGGATTAGTCATTCTTTCAATATCGCGATTTAAAATGGTTAGAAAATTTTAAAGTATACCGTTAATATTAACCTTGGCAGTTGGACTACATTGACTGTCTCATATATAAGAGAACTCTCAAATATACATAAAAATGTTCAATTCATGATTGTGAGTTACGAATTCGTATCGTAACATCGGTATGTTGACTGAGTATATTCATAAATTTGAATGATATAATATCCGCGTTCAAGACTCGGTATAGGTTTTCAAGAGTTTGATATACAACGACCGTTCTAGCTTTCAATTGTGCTACACACAGTTTTGGCATTATTAGCTGCCAGCATTATGTGTTCAGGGCCGTAAAATTATCGTTTTTTTCTCAATTTATCATACAATAAGAAAATTTGTTTTTTAAGCTTATTAATATTTATAATGTTAATATTTAATCAGCAAAATAGTAAAGTAATAATATTTGGTTATAAAATAATTTTTTATTTTGGTAAATTAATTTGTTTGATTATTCAAAAAAGCATAGATGTCTCTCTTACTGTTATAAAGCGCGAAATACGAAAAGAATGTAACATAATTTTTTTTCAATCGTTGTCTTATCTGATACGAAGAATTAATTTTGTTGATTATTGGAAATAATATAATAATGAATAGAATTTATTGATAAATGAAAATTTAATTTTTTTTTTCAATATTTAAGTTGAGTAACAATGAAGATAACAAATAATTCGTAGTCTCGAATATTTTATAAATTACTAGCGGCCCGGTACGTGCTTCGCTAAGTATTAAGTGAAATAATAAAAAAATTTAATTGGGACATCCAATTCATTTATTCAAACAAAAAAAATATTTTATTAAGTGTATTTTAAAACTTAATCCAAAACATTTGGTAAAAAATATATTTTGTTTTTCTATTTTGAGCATCAATAAACAGGGGCGAATACGATTACAAGGGCCCCTCGGTTTGACTTTTAATTATGATAAAACAAGCTAAAATAAGACGAAAATGAAGAATACTAACTTTCTTGTTTTCACCTATTTTTCGAGTTATCGAACTTTTTTTTCGAAAATATACTCCAAAATAAATAAATATTTTTTACGTTTATTTCACAAAATAATCACAATTTAACACATTTCACAAGATTTAATTACAATTTTTTGTTACAATTAATAAAATTTCAGTCATTAACAACCAAAATTTCAATTTATTTAAACGAAATAAACATTTTTATTTTAATCACTCTTTTGGCATATTGACGCCATTTTATATACTTATATTTTACTGAAAAAAGTAACTAAAAAACATTCTTTTGAATATTATAGCCAACATTAAAAAAAAAAAAGTTTCTTAAAATGCGGTGCTGTACAATCAATATCAAAATGTTTTAAATATTAATTAACAGTAAATGTCAAAATGTTTTAAAAATTAATTTTTTGTTATAATTATTGTGGATTATTATTCATGATATTTTTTATTATTATGAAATATTAACATTCAACTGTACGTTCAACCTGTGATTAAACTACCCATAGATTTGTGGGGTATCATTTGCACGGGTCGAGTTGGTTTTTGGCCCCTACGTTCAACCTGTGATTAAACTACCCATAGATTTGTGGGGTATAGTTTGCACGGGTCGAGTTGGTTTTTGGCCCCTACGTTCAACCTGTGATTAAACTACCCATAGATTTGTGGGGTATCGTTTGCACGGGTCGAGTTGGTTTTTGGCCCCTACGTTCAACCTGTGATTAAACCACCCATAGATTTGTGGGGTATCGTTTGCACGGGTCGAGTTGGTTTTTGGCCCCTACGTTCAACCTGTGATTAAACTACCCATAGATTTGTGGGGTATCGTTTGCACGGGTCGAGTTGGTTTTTGGCCCCTACGTTCAACCTGTGATTAAACTACCCATAGATTTGTGGGGTATCGTTTGCACGGGTCGAGTTGGTTTTTGGCCCCTACGTTCAACCTGTGATTAAACTACCAATAGGTTTGTGGGGTATCGTTTGCACGGGTCGAGTTGGTTTTTGGCCCCTACGTTCAACCTGTGATTAAACTACCAATAGGTTTGTGGGGTATCGTTTGCACGGGTCGAGTTGGTTTTTGGCCCCTACGTTCAACCTGTGATTAAACTACCCATAGATTTGTGGGGTATAGTTTGCACGGGTCGAGTTGGTTTTTGGCCCCTACGTTCAACCTGTGATTAAACTACCCATAGATTTGTGGGGTATAGTTTGCACGGGTCGAGTTGGTTTTTGGCCCCTACGTTCAACCTGTGATTAAACTACCCATAGATATGTAGGGTATCGTTTGCACGGGTCGAGTTGGTTTTTGGCCCCTACGTTCAACCTGTGATTAAACTACCCATGGATTTGTGGGGTGTAGTTTTTTTAAATTTAGCAGATTTAAATTAAAAATGTTTGATTTGGCGATGAAATCTTAGCATGAATGTTTTATATAAAATTAAACAATAAAATCTTCATTATATTCATTTAGGAATTTTTTTTTTTAATGTTGGCTATAATATTTCAAAAGAATTTTACTTTTTTTCAGTAAAATATAAGTATATAAAATGGCGTCAATATGCCAAAAGAGTGATTAAAATAAAAATGTTTATTTCGTTTAAATAAATTGAAATTTTGGTTGTTAATGACTGAAATTTTATTAATTGTAACAACAAATTGTAATAAAATCTTGTGAAATGTGTTAAATTGTGGTTATTTTGTGAAATAAACAAAAAAAATATTTGGTTATTTTGGAGTATATTTTCGAAAAAAAAGTTCGATAACTCGAAAAATAGGCGAAAAAAAGAAAGTTAGTATTCTTCATTTTCGTCTTATTTTGGCTTGTTTTGCCAAAATTCATCAAAAAACCGAGGGGCCCTTGTAATCGTAATCGAACCAATAAACAAACGGCTGCGGGTACCGACTTTGGAACAGGCAACATAAAGGATGGCCATGTGAAGTACATGATTCCCCCAAATTCACACCACAAACGTGAAGTGTTTGACCTTGGGCCTTGATGATGGACATCGTAAATGATAAACGCACAGGATATTGTAATCATTTGAATTCAAATGGCATGTCAGTAGGAATCATAGGGATACGCAGTATCAAACTTCTCCTTTTGATTTAGCAGTTAAGATCGTAGCTTCAATCAAATTTGGCAATAACTTTTTCATTGTCAATCTGGTGCCATTACACAGTTTTGGTGGATTAATATTTTGCAATAATATAATCAATGAACCAACTGTCAGATTCAAGTAATGCGATGACATACCAGCCGGTTTCAATGAATTAAAAAATTCAATTAGATAATTCATTGCCTCATTTAGATGCATAACACTGTCAATTGATTTATATGTCGTGACTATAGCTGACAGTTTCGCTTGAATTTGAAAATAAAGGGCATTGATATGAATGTTCTTGGGTGCTAAAATGGTGTGTTCTCTCAACCAATCATGATTTCTGTAATTCTGAAGAAGATTCGGAAAAACACATTCAATCAATTCATCTATCGATTGAGCAATTGTACAAAAATTGTTCGGTACAGCGATTAATCCGTTGGTACTGTCGATTTGTATTTTGCCATCACCAATTTGTAACAATTCTTTTGAAAACTCATGGGCAACTGGATCATTTTGTAGGTGAATACGCATATTATTGTTCAGTGTCAATTTTTGTGCATATCTCCAAATAACTGATAACTTCAAACAGACATTAATTTCATCGGCAGGAGTTGATCGAGGAATGACAGGCAAAGTTTGAAGAAAATTCCCTGACAGTAATATCAAAGCACCACCATAAAGCTGTTGATTACAACGTAAATCTTGTATTGTTCGATTAAATGCTTCTAGTGATTTTTAATTCGCTATTGTACACTCATCCCATAAAATAATTGACGTTAATCGCAGAACTTTTGCCATAGCAGAATTTCTCGAAATATTGCAAGTTGGAGTGTCAATTACCTGTACATTCAATGGCAATTTTAATGCAGAGTGTGCGGTCCGACCACTTTATAATAATGTTGCAGCAATTCGCGAAGATGCAAGTGCCAATGAAATTTTCTGTTCCGATCGAATTGTCGGTAAAATCAATGATATGACGAACGTTTTAACTGTACCACCAGAAAATATAATCCATCTACATTATTGGAATGTATCATATATATGGTTATGCTGAATATTCAATTTGGTTATATTCGACTATACAAATAAACGCAAATCATTAGAATTGAATTCCTGCTCACGTTGCAATTCACGGTCAAACAAATCATGCATCTCACGATTTGGTGCGGTCATACACAATTATACTTATGTTTTATTTGCAATCGTTAGACACATATCTTCAATTATTATCAAAGTTTGTTCTATTTCCCAGGTAATCAACAAATTAACAGCTAAATTCCCATTAACAAAATGATCAGCCATTCATTGAATTCATTTCTTACAAAAAATGTGATAAATGAAGAACCGCCTCATCGATTTTGTGCAAACTTCATATAAACCATCTACTAAATATTCCGAACAAAGCCTGAAAATTTGTATTGGGTAGGTGAGCCCGTTCTTGAGTTATAAAATTACAACGAAAAGTGGCATTGTATTTTATATATAGAGATAATTATAGACCATGGACAGTTTAAAAAGTTTAACATTATTATTGTAGTTTTCTCTATCTGAACGATTATCTGCCATCAAAGCTTGGACAATGAAATTTTCCTTAGATCGTTGTTAATATTGACAAATTAAATAAAAAATTTTAGATCCAAATATGTAACTTGAACCCACCGTATAACTTTTTTTTTTTTAAATTCAAAGTGAAAACTATTGAATCAGAATAATATTGTTGACAATAACCTATGAATAACTGGGACCCTATAAACTGAACTGTCAACTGTATGTAACATCTAATATATCAAAGAGCCTTGAGAGGGCAGCATGATGAAAAATCTAGTTTTGGTGGGAATATTTGAACAGGATATATTACCGCAAAATTATGTTGCGCACGTTGGATTATCGTACAATTCCGTCACATAACGACACTTCTATGTTTGATCGCATAAATTGCTAAATTATGTGATGTGTACGATAATTATGCTAACGCTGGCTACCCACTGACAGTCACACGAGCGTTGACTTCAGTAAGCGTCGATCGGGCATTGGATTTTTGCTATTTTTTACTATTACATCGTAGCATGGTTGAAACCTATTTGATTTATGTTTTGTTTATTTTCAAAAAACGCAAACAAGCGTTTTATTATTATTGTAACATGGTTGAAATAAGTCAGTATTATGATTTTTATTTCCAAAAAATGGATAAATCTTTTTCGAAAAGTATTCCTTTTGTTATATATGTTATAGTATAATAAATACAGTCTGCATTAAATCAATGTTAATTTCATCTAGAATTGTTTAAATGAATAATATTTTCATAATGCAGCCAAAGACGTTTTAAAATTTTCGCATATATAAGAAAGTTGATATTTGCCACAAACGGGGCGAGGCAAATTTAACGATTATAAACTTGGTAATTTTAGAGATTATTTCCAAAATATGTAGGTGGGTTACATTCATAATTGCAATTGCCTACTACTTGTTAAATGCTGAATCCTTCTAGTTTGTAGAGAAAACATTTAGTGTTTGTGTGGATTTTTTTCAATGTAAGGTAATAATTTTCTGGTTCCCTTAACTATATCATCTCCACATCTTTTAGTATGTATAGAAAATGATTGGTATTTTCCAAGAGAGGAAACTTAATTTAAAAAAAAAGTAAAAAGTAAAAAATAAAAAATCAACTATTTCCTATCAATTGCAAAAAACCACATCTTTCTTGTATAATTTGAAAAAAAATTTGATATTTTGTAAGATTTTCCACAAAATTGAAAATACTACAAGATAAAAATTCAAAAAATGTCTTCCTATTGCATTCCACATTGATTGTAAAAAGCCGTATCTTTCTAATATATTTAGAAAAAAATCATATTTTTTAAAAATTTTGTCCAAAAGGTGTGCAATAGGGTAAGGTATAAAAGCCATTTTTCTCATTCCAGATCGATCGCAGAAACTGCATTTTGTTATAATTGTTTTTAAACAAAAAAGTCGAGAGGTGCAATAAAAGACTTGAGTTTATATTGTAACCAGGTCTTCTATTTTTTTTTTTTTTTTGTAGTAAAAGAAAAATTAGTAATATTTTAGATTTCGCAAAAAGCAGGAGGAGAAAGCAATACAATTTTCAAGTTTTCGTATTTTTACGAAATATTTCATTTCATTTCACAACGGTTTCAAAACCGCTTCGTGTAGCATGTATAGAAAAGAAGTTAAAATTAATTATGCCAATCCTATTGTGGTACACCTGCTTTTGGTTAATAAATTAGAAACACATACGTACCTTATCATACCGATACCGGAACATATATCATAACAACAAACGACGAATTGCTTACTACCATATATACGTAATACACAAATTTAAGATGTAACCAGAAATTATTTTTATAATTGTTAACAAATTAAAAATATTTAAGGCGTGTGAAATGTTTTATTTGATTTAATTGAAAGCTACACGACCATTTGTATTTAACGCATAATGAATTAAACGCTACTGTAACAGTTTCTATTTAATTCAATTTAAAGCTGCTTTCGTTTCTACGTTGAAAAAAAAACGCATGTGTAGCATAGCGCTAAGCCGTAGAGAGCGTACTCATCGAATAAGAATTTTCATGAATTTCTATCTTTATTACCACATCATAATATAAACATTCGAATTTAATATATTTTTACTGTGAAATAATATATGTCAATTGATAAAATTGAGAAAAATGAACTGTTATAGAATATAAAAACAATAAGACTTGAAATACGGCGTTTGGGTATGAGATATGTTTCTAGACTGTATATGTAACAAGACTAAGGACACTCTTATAGTGAATTCATTATTACTGGACTAAAACTATAATATTTTGTAATAAATTAAATGTAAAATAGCTCAGTTTAACATTTTACCCCTTTTAAATTGAAAAAATTGGAGAATTTACAAATTCATGCAACAAGTCTAAATCAATCTTACTGTGCCACTTAGTGTGACGTTTTGCAGATATACCACCATTGCAAATTTATGAAGATTCTAAACAAAAGAATAGTTCCATAATATCAAACAAATCCGGCTAAAAATATGTCGCCGCATATTTTTGTAGACCTAAAAGTGGCGCTTACTGGCTCCTAATGCTGCTAAAATTAATTTTTACCCATTCGATTAATATAACATATTGAGATTTTTATTTTACCTGTTTATAAGGGCTGTATAGCGTCATACTATAAGCAACTTACATATTAAACGTGATAAGAAATTTATAAATAATCTAAAGATAGAGCTTTTGACCCTGTAATTCATATTTTCATTGCATTCATTTTTTTAATATATTAGTAAAACAATGAACAAATCTTCTTCTGATACTTTACATTTATTTTCGTAAAAATTTATTTGACAAATTTTGTGATAAAGAATACACACAGCTTTCACAACAAATTTTGCATTTGGAAATAACTGTGCTTAACTGTTTGTCATAATAGTCATTAGAAACATTCATAAAACACACTTTTAAATCGTTATTTACATTAAAAATTAGACGAAACCCCTTACATGTATGAATTCTATTTTCTGAGATTCTTTATGAGTAGTATAATCATGCGTTTCCTTGCACAAGCTTCCACATTTGTTCGTAGAACGTCAAGTGTGGCTACTAAAACTGACTCCATATGTGTAGGTGTGGTTTGAATCTCGGGTGAGGCATGGTTTAAGTCTTGAATGATAGGTAAATAAAAATATAGGGAAACTAGGTATTGCGTGGGTACGTTTAAGGGGCGTTATAACTGGATTTTAAAGTTTGAAAATTTGAATGGGATGGACCGTTGATGATTGATAAGAAATTTTTAATAGATGTCACATTTTGACCTTGTTGAAAACACGCTTGTGCGTTCTAGGAAATGAATGATGAAATAATTGGAATTGATAAGTAATAATTAAAAGATGACACATTTGATCTTTAAATTTTTGATAACATGATGTCAGTAAATTTAAACTCTAGGAAACTAATGGTAGTTGATGAAATAATTGGAATTGATAAGAAATTATTAATACACATTATCCTATCATACAAGTTTCATTATGTTTGAGTTGTGATTATTTGTGGGAAGTGGCGCTAGTGTGGGTAATGGTGTTTAAGTGGCGTGTGTTGTAAAATTTTTGGTAAGGGGGTGTTGAAAGTGTAATTGGCAGTGCAATTGGCGGTTTAATTAAAGGAGAGTGATTAATTTTTGTTTAATTAAAAGTTCTTATCTTAAGCACGTCATAGAGTGGAAGTCATGACCTCGTCTGATTCTAAGAATTAATTAGAGCGTAGGCTGAACCTTGGACTTGTTAGGACAAGTTACTGATTCCTGAAAGTAGAGAATACGAGTCTCTTATCTCATGTAGGTTGATATCATAGAACGAAAGTCATAGCTTCGTCTAATCCTAATAATTAATTAGAGTATGGGATGATGCAATCTGTGGACTTGTTAGAACTGTTTAGTGTTGTTTTTTAATGGTAGAAGGTATCAAATAACAGTCTGTGCGAAGATGACGAAGATCATTTTTTTGCAGGAGCAAAAATGTTTTAAACACAGTCATAATTATGAATTATTTAAATTAAGTATATCATTTTACAATCATTGTAACTATTATTTGTAATAATATAAAAATTTGTATTGTTTAAATAAAATAAGATGAATATAAATATTCGATTCACTTTTGACAAATCTAGAAAATTTTTATTATAAAGTAGTATTTTAATAATTAAGTATAATTAGCAATCTGTTATAAAATCAAGGTACCAAAAAATATGTGTACAAGTCAAAATTACAAGTCTGTATAAATAAATCTATTTATTTCATATAGTCTTTATTCCTACAGCAGTACTGTGTTTTGTTTTTGTAATACAATGATGGGCTGTTTTTACTCGACTACGGCCAAGCCAAAATGGGTTACGATTTTAGCAGTCAATGTATTTCTGTATGTGGGTATGTACGTATGTTTCACCATAGCAGCTAAACTACTGATCCGATTTTAATGATTGTGGTGTCCGGTTCGTTAATATTAGGGGTTATATATATATATATATATATATATATATATATATATATATATATATATATATATATATATATATATATATATATATATAGGCTATAAATAATAATGATAAAACGAATATGGTGAAGTTAAAATTTTTCTTTGATATGCGCCATATTATAAAAATACATATCTTAATGAGTACATTTAAAAAAAATTTACAATAATCGTATTTAGTTAACTCCAAAAGAGTTTAATCTAAAATATAAGTTATAAAATTGATTACATGTTACTGTTCCCGCATAACTTCTAAACAGTTTATAAAAAAATCAGTCAATGAAGTAGCTTGTGAATTTTTTGAATTAAAATTTTTTATGAGATAGTAATGGATGAGGTAAAAACGAATAAGAAATTAAAAATTTGCGTAAAAATAGTAGTTATTGAACACTGTTAAGCATTCATTTACCATCATTTCGTCGAAACCAAAATCAATATATTTGCAATTCAAATAATAGTCATCTCCCATGTACTTTGTTCCCAATTTTAATATAAAATTATAAAACTATTACATTTTAAAGTATACGTTACCCATATCATTGATTCATATTTGAAAAAAAAAATTGCTTTGAAATAACGGGAAAGACAAAGAGAGGGGTTTTAATTTTATCAGGACATATATGTATGTATAGTACGTATGTTTTCGTTCTTACAATCCGAGAAAATAAATAATGATACTAATTTGACTATTGTTTCATCAAAAAATTGAGAGGTCTAGGTCTAATTTTTTATCCTACGTAGTGCAAGTATAAAATATATACATTAATAGCATCAACTTAACCACAAAATAAGTTAAATAAGAATAAGTTTTAAAGAACTTAAACCATCTCGCGGTAATTTGCTTTTAAAAGTACGAAAGAAGAAAATATTCTTATTTGAAATTTGATAATTTGATGCCTAGAAAATAGCTGTGGTGGCATGCCGAAAATTTTTTTGTACTAATCAATACCTTTAAATTATAGTTGACATGTGGTATGCCTCCACAGACATCCTCTGGTCATCACATTATCAAATTTCAGATAAGAATAGTTTCTAATTTCGCACTTTTAAAATCAAATTATCGTAGAAGGGTTTTAGTTCTTTTAAAGTTTTTTTTTTATAGTACATAAGATAATCGTCGAACATCTAACAAGATGGTTCAAATCATAGTTTATTACAGACAGTCCATTCGGTATTAGGTTGAATATATTTAATGTTCCCTCGTATGCCATTTGTTAATATTATAATAATAGTGCAAAAAGTTAAAAATTCGAAATATATATTTTATAATTAATAATCCAAAACTAATTAATTTTTAAAGGTTAAAATAAGTGCTATGTTGGCGCCATTTTCAATTGGAGCTTCTCGACACTAGGAAAAACTTTCAATTGGAGCTTCCAATCTTTGTATTCTTAACATCCTCATCTTTTGTACGAGATTGAGATACGCTTTATACTATAAAGCTTATTACATAATTCTTTCCCGATCGACGATTTAGTTAATTATTTTTTATGTGAAACCTGGCAAAAAAACAAAACAATATACATAAATTGAATAAAATTATAGATAGATATTAATAAGATACACAATGCAAAAAAAAAATAAAAATAAATAAAAAAAACAAAAAATATCTGAACCAACATGTCGTTTTTACTGGGTGAAATAATTGGGACATAAGAAAATCCGAAAATACTGACGTCACCACACATTGATCTTTTTAACATTAACTTTAATCGTTTTAATGCGTTAAAATATATTTTCTGGAATATTATGCTACCAATAATGATATTATTTTGGAAATTTAAGAATTTAAATAATAAATATGAAAATCTTCACAAACATTTTTAAATGTTATGGTTTCAATTTTACAGATTATAGTCCTTACTATTCGTAATGTTTTTTTAAATAATCTAACCATAAGTTTCATTTTAAAAAAATCGAATACATTTTTCGGTTTCAAATTGAATTCAAATCAACATCCAAAAATTTTTTATATAAGTTTTGAAATATTGATAATTTCATTTAAAAATTCATTGAAAACAAAAAAAAAATTTACATAATTTTGGAATTTACGAGTCAGAGAATGAATGAAACTAATTGGAACATTTTAGTTCTGCTATAATTGTAATCGGCAATTAAATAATGAGTTCATTCCGTAAAATTTTTGCCGCCACTTGTGTTTCCCAAACAAACTTAATAATAAAATATTTTTATGGTATATACTTTTTAACCAGCAAATTATGGAAGGGACATAAAAATTTACTTCAACACTTATTACTCTACAAAATATTGAAGTTAGTTTGAAAATTTTGGTAAATATTCTTATAATATCACATTATTACTTCCATAATGTATGTAATATGTTTTCAGCAGAGCAATGGGCAGATAAAAACGATAATAAATAGAAAAACTTAAAAATATTTAAGTTTAATTTCCTGTCTATACCTATCTATTCTATTTTAAATTGTATAGGAAAGAAACTCCAAAACATGAAAAATATTTACTTAATTTGAAACTAGGACTAGAAAAATTAATAAAATAAAATTTAAAATAAACAAAGATACGGTATAATAATGATATAATACAAAAGAGGTCCGATGTAATAATGGCATAAAACAATAAAAGCACTAGTAAAAATAGTAAATTTAAAAAAAATAACAGAAGCTCAATGCGACTCTTTTTTATAATTTCTTAGTTTTCCATTTTAATTTGCTAGTAAGTTTACTTTTGTTTCCGAAAAATTAATAGTTTTTATCATTGATAACTAAATTAGTATTAACTTTTCGAAAAACGGTACAATGCAGTATTTACTTTAAATAAATTTTATTTCTTCATTGTTTACTTTTCATATTGTAGTTTCACATTTACCAAGAGCGGTTTTACCTACTTCCCGGAAATTTTGCGCTCCAAAAAACTTTCTGATTTTAAATAACACGAGAAAGTTCTCAAACAAATTCTCAAATTCGGAGAGGTTCAACTGAGAATTAATATGCTTGTGGACGCGATTTTTATATTCTATAAACATTATGTATACCTGTATCTTTGTATAAATAACATATTGTAGGTAAATTTAATATGAATGCATTAACAATATCACACCTATATAAAATAACAAATGACAATTATGAACCAAATGCACGCGATTATTTCATAGAATGAAACGATGTTTAATACTAACTTATACTTATATTTATATTACACTAATGATATAGTGTTTATACGCAAGCAAATACTTACAACAGTACAACATTTAAATAACTCATGCCGTGTAACATAATCAACTTAAACGTGTAATAATTATGTAATGAGTATACTACATACTAAACGTTACATTTACTTTTGATACATAATTGTTAACAACAGTTTTGTTTATTTTTGTTTGAATGAAAATTACTATTATTATTACTATTATTCTTTAACAAAACAATTGTATACATGCAACAATGTTTTTAAGTTTTTATTCTTTTTGATATATAGATATTATTCTAAGGGACGATTTACATTCAATGTCGTTAAATTAGTTTAAAATATTTAAAAATGTTTTTCTCATTGCCAGAATTGATTGTTAATATTGCAACTCACAATGGATAATATTCAATTAAAAAAATAATAATAATTGTCAAGTTCAGTATATTTATAAAGACGGATGGTTCTAGTATTAATGAATAAATATCCTAATTATTTAAAATATTAACAAAATAATATGAAAAGTTTAACTAAATTCAATTGTCCCATTAAAAAACTTATATATAATTTTTGTTCCTAATAATGCAAACATTTTTAAATAACTTTTCCATATTTTTACATTTATGTTATGGAGGCTTTAAAAACCTCAGGTAAAGTTTCAAATAAAATAACTCAATCGGACGGAGCACAAGAATTATAAGTTTTTCCAAATTTATCCTTTGCTGGCAATTATACACTCCCATAAAGTTTAGTCATGCAGTGTTGCCTCCACTAAGGCAATACAGGAATTGTTATGGCGTGTATATTGGAATATACCATTGGATTAAGTACATTAATTTTTTTTTTATGAAATTGTTTCAACAAATTATTGTAACATATGTTTCAGATATCGAGGGTTTAAAATCTGCAAATGAAATACGTAAAAGGTTCGAACATTATTCCAATCATTTGTAAACTGTAGCAACAAAGTATAGCTTGGAAGATTTCCTTAAGATACCCAACAGGTTATCGGGTTAAACAGGTTATTATATATCATTCTATGTGTATATAGATATGTATGTATCTATATACACATAGGATATGTATGCATGTTCAACGACAGCAGCTACACTACTAAACTGCTTTTGATAATTGAGATTTCCATTAGTTCGCTATTTCAGTCCGAGTAATTTTTACTTTTGAACAAAACGATTATGGTGGACGGAAGAACAATAAAAGTGAAATAACTCAATTAGTACATTTCAAAAACATATACATTAATAGCATTTACTTAACCACAACAGGCCAGGTGAGTAAAGGTACTAATACCTTCACCCATTTTAGTACTTTGACATATATTATACTGTCTCTTGGATAAGAGCGAAGTAACTGACTCCAATAACAAAATAACAATATAATCGTTACCTTGTAAACAAAAACTTAAGGCACAAGGGATGCAGTTGCGGTTCGGGTCTCAATATACTCTACTCTACTTAAGCCTAAATGATGATTAACTAAAAATGTTAATCTGTTCCCGGGTAACTTCTAAATAATTTATCTAACATCATATAGTTAAATTCAGCGAGTACCTAATAATCATAAGAAGATACTACACTAACATAAATAATTCACCTTACAAGAGTTATTATTGAGGAATAAAACTATATATAACCGGGAATTAAGATATCTACAACAATACGGAATCAGAATGAATCCGTGCTCAGAAAGTGCAGTTTATGTACATGTGATCTTTTTGGGGAGAAATAAGGACAAACTTGATGAGTATTAAATTAAGAAAACAACTTCACGATTGAAATATAAATAGTAGACACTGTTCGTCATGATTTGATGTGGAATAATTATGGAAAATGAGACATGTTTCCCTTAACTTTGTTTTTGTATGTATTACACTTTTTTCCTTAAGGGAAAAGTGCCAAAATTAAAACTTCTTTCCGAAGCAACCTAGAAAGATGCGGCTGTAATCAGTACAAAATCATGACCAGATCGGCCAATAATAATTTTTATTATAATTAAATACGATTTACTACTCCATTGAAGGGTCCAATTGACCGATTTTGCTGATTGACGAACTGTTTAGGTAAACAATTCATCAAAATTTCAGATGACAGCATCTATTCGGTTTTGACGGACAGGCGGACGGATGTACAGACGAAATTGTACTTGTTAAATAATTCTCTAGTACCTATACCAAAAGTTTGTCTTTATCGCATTATTTGCTAGCGTAACATATTGTAAACTACGTATAATATTCTCGGACAAATTCTATACGTATTGAGTATAATAATGGCAAATTTACCAATTACTTAAAATCTAGGTCAAATAATATTTCAATGAAGAACACAGGCATACTGAATGATAATTGTTAAAATTAAACCAAAATAAATATACAAACTGTGTAGGTTTTACACCAATTATTTAAATTTGTTTGTTTAACAAATTGTAACAAAAGTGTACAAAAATTAACAAATAAACTTTAAATTTGCTGGGATTTTTTTATGTAATCATAAAAACATAGAAAAAAATTAATGAAATGAAATAATGCAATGAACACATAAAATTTTTAATTCGGCATACAGCAAATCAAGTTTAAAGAGCTAAAAAAAAAACCAAACAAAGTATTTACTCACTATTAAATATTACATAAATAATTTATATTTTTTCTTGATTTAAAAATAGCTATAATTTTAATTAAAAAGTGCTTTATTGTTTATAACAGCTTTGTGCACAAAAAGTTTCTATAATAAACATGAGTATTCTAATTTTCATTATTAGAACCCAGTACCAAAGTATTTATATAAGAATTCGCGGAATAGTGCAGTTAAATTTGAAATTTATACATCAAAATATAAGAATAATCTAAATACCGCAATTACATTTAATTAAAATTGATTTGAAAGCGACGAAGAATTAAGATTTAAAGTAATTTTAACAATTTTCACATTCATATTGAATAAGAAATCCAGAAGTGTTTTTTCTGTATAGGATTTATAAAGAAGTCGTGAATATTTAAGTGCATTGCCTATTGTTGATAATTGAGTTGCTCAATTTTGTTAATTGAACTACATACATAATAAGAACTACAAAGAGAACTTCATACACCCTAAAGATTTTCGTAATTATGAATAGAATTCTTATATTCAAAAATTAAGGGTTAATAATTTTGATTCTAAAAATTTTGATATTCAAAATTTTTGTTATTTTGTAAATTTTTTTGAAATTATAATTATAATAATCCGGGAGAGTTTATTCTCGCTTCTAAGTTATAAGCGTATATAAAACATGCTACCTTCACCTTTATTTTGATCTTTATCTATAAAACTACATCCGTTAAATAATTTAATGCATTATCAGATTGAAGGAAAGTTGCAACTTTATTCTGACAGTGTACTCAGTTTATTATAATGAGATAGTTGACCAATATTTTTTAATTACTCGGCTACGGCAAAGACAAAAGAATGGGTTATGATTTTAGTATGTGTGTATGTACAAAGGTATGCGATATGTTCCGCCATCGATTCTTTATCACAGTTCGGGGGTTATAGGCTATATTTAATCAGAATAAAATCAATAAGTTAGAAGTAAGAGCAAATGTATGTATGTATGTTTGTACGTAATCATTTTATATATAATAATAAAATCAGAATGACAGATGTTATATCTATAAAAGTGAGGGATTCAAATTTGTTTTATTGAATTTGTTTTATTGTGTCCTGTTGGATACCAAATGAAAGAGCTCAATTTGTTCAGTTACAAAATATATACGTTAATAACATCCACGTTAATAAAAAAAATTAAAAAAAAAAGGAGCCAAATTTCTGTAATCAGCTTAAAAGTACGAAACCCGAAAAATTTGTAATTTAAAATAACTAACTTAACGTGATGTTCAGAGGATAGCCGTCGTCGTATATCACCAATCACCTCTTTTATTTATTATTTAGTACAAACAAATCTTTTGGCAAGGCATGCTACCACGGCTATCCGTTGAACGACATTTTATCAAATTTCGGATAATTAGTTTTTCTAGTGTTGTACTTTTAACATAACATTACCGTTTGAGAGTTTTAGTAATTTTTTTAAAAATATTTAATTATAATTATGCCTAATTCAGATAAAATTTTATTTATTTAAATTCATTTATTTATTTTTTTAAAATCAAATCGTGGAAATGTATTTAATAACCTTAAAATATAGAATTTTTATATACCTTAAAAAGCCCGTCTGGTATTTTAAATCTACACAGCATCAAAACTAAGTCACACTTGTACTATTTGTTTATTTTAATAAAAACCTATAGAAGCATACAAATAACAAAACGCAGATGAATAAAACTTGTCAATTAACAAGTAAATTTTACAACAAACAGAGTTAATTGTGTAGAGACTAGATACTGAACATACGGTTAAAATATAGAATTTACATAGAGTAATTGAACAAACGATATAAGGTCTATGGTGCAACAAGACGATCTTGTATTTCGTCTTTCTGAATCTATCTAGCTACGTTTCAAACGCTTGGTAACGTCCCATATTGTTGACGAAACAGTCCCCATTTATGAGCTATAAAATATCCTTTAATTTGTATCAAAAACAGAGACACACAAAATTCGTGTAGTAATAGGCAAAAAAAAAATATATTATTGGTAATGAAACCAATAAAATAACTATCTTTAAAGAAAATAGTGCCATTGATCATTTTTTTCGAGGAGTGAAAAATATTTCTGATTTTTTGAGATAACGGTGAGGAAAAATGCTATTTTTCAGTGACTTATGTTACAAAACTGTAATATTATGTCCATCAAGTTAGCAAAACCATATTATAATATTTCTATTTCGATTGTTGGATTAGTTGCTGCTTAATTATCTTAAAATTACTGTGGAATAGAAAAAATTACAGCCTTCGTTTTTTTTAAATAACTCATAGTTGTGCTAACTTGACACTCTATACAACTCTGGAAAATGAGCATCTATTTTGAATTGTGAATAAATTGCGTTAAATCGAAAAAATTATCGTCGTTTTCTTTTTTAAAATACACACTGTTAATACTTAATTCAGTTCATAGCGTCAAGTTCGCAATATTAGGGATTATCTTTAAAAAAAATGAGGTAATTTTTTTCGATTTTCCAGTAATTTTCACGTTAATTTAGCGGCAATTAATCCACTATTCGAAATTGAAATATTTCGATAGGGTAGCTTTAACTAAATGGACATATATTATACAAATTAAAACTCGTTTAAACTGACATCTAGTTCAAGTATAATTGAAATAGTGGCATATAACGCCGCATAATAGAAAAACAAACAATAATTTCGGGGAAAACTCATCGAGCCTTTATGATAGTTAGTATGATAGTATGCCAAATAATATGAGTTTCATGTTTAAACATAAATACTGCATATTGGTTACAGGATTTTCAATTGTCGATTCTTGAAATTTTATTTCATTTTTATTGCAGTAGGTATTAAACGATATACAGGCCTATATCATGTACAGACATTTAAAGTTACAGTCTTTATAAGGTATCTTGTTTGTATGTAGGTAAGTACCTTGTTTTTATGTCCGTAAAACTGGTGTAACCATTAAACAATTTTAATGAAGTTTTAATAACAATAAAAACCTTATGAATGAGGAAAATAAAAAAGTCTAGAATATTTCCGCTACTTTTTTCCCATGTAATAATAATAATTTTTATACAGTGGCCACATTGTATTTTAAACAACTTACGTTTGAATATTTATGTAGTTTTTTACGGTTGAGGTAAATGTAAGAATTATTATGGATATTTATTTGTATTATTGTTGGCAATATCATTTAGGTCTCACACGAAATGTTGGTGTTTCACTCAATAAATAACGGGTACAAAAATATAAATTTCTTAATTCAAAATAATTTGAGAGACTCTAAAAAAACAAAATAAATAATAAAGGTTATTAGCGAATTCACAAAAAATTCATCTGATGCAATGGGACAATGAGAGGTGACGAAAAGAGAACCGTTAAAAAGTTACATTCATCAAGAGCCTCTTCAAAATTTATGATACATTTATTGGAAACCTTTCGACAAAGTTCCAGGTTCCAAGAATTCCTCGATACTTACTGTGTCAAACTATTTAACTTCATTCAAGTATGCACGGTTCTCCTGACAATAAACCAAACGAAAAAACTATATGCAGTCCATTGAGGATTTTACATCTGACTATTATCATAAAGTTTCGCTTGCAGAAAAAATCATTAAAATTATAACAAATTTCTAGATGTCTTAAAAACATGGATTTATTTAATAATCGATTCTAAATTAGGCCTAAGTTATACGAAAATTCCGAAACCTATAAAATTCATTAACTTCATTCAAACTGTGTGAAATATTGAAAAAAAACATTTTCCTATTGCATTTTTACCATTAAAAAAACATATATGTATTATGTAAAAAGTAAACGTACAAGAGACAGATTTCCAAGTTGATTTTTAACGCGCTGCCATACTATATTGTAGTTTAAAAGTTACACAAGAAAAAAATGCCATTAAACGAAGGCATATACAAACCGGTTGTTATAATACAAATTACATTATACAAATAGAGAAAAAATATATTCTTTTTTGGACATATTACAGTCTTAGAAATTCTAATAATAATTTTCAGTGTGATTGTATATTATATCCCGACTAGAAATTTTTGACTGCACCCATTCGGGGCCCAATAGGGTTTCCCAATAGGGGTTCTACGTTGGGATGTAACGCAGAAACGTCCTTGGGCACTAATCGGGAAATCCCTATCTGTTCCCTGTTGGGCTAAACCTGTGTGTGCCACTTAGGGCAGTCCCGATTTGTTCTTTATTGGGTAATACCTATGCGGTCCCAAATGGATATTCCATATCAGTTTGTATTAACACACAATAGCATCGTAATAAAACAAAGTGCAAATTGACTTACAAGTATTTTTATTAATAATTTTTAATGTTAAAAAAATAAATAAATTGATATTCAACAGATTTTTCGAAACTTTTTTCCACGAATAAACTTTTCGTTGATTAATTTAATGAGGTATCAACAACACAATTTTTTTCGGAATCAGAACTTTTTGGTCTTGTTTTTTTTGTATTTTGGTTGAATTTTTGTATTTTTCATTGAACTTCCTTTAGAATCAATCGATGAAGATTTATGTTCATAGAAGAAACGCCAGTATTAGAAGAAATCTTGCTTTGATTAGGCGACAATGATGAAGCTGAGGATAGCGACAATGATAATGATGATCCATTAATTTAAATTTTTTCTAGCTTTTTTTTTTTGGAGGCTCAATCTTGTTCTTAGTTTCTTCTTCGTGAAGCCCTGTAAAAAAATAACCATATTTTGTAATTTTCGAAATTTCGTCGCATCATAGGGAGGTGGCATGTATTTACAATAAAGCGTTTGGTCGTCAGCTATGAACTTCGAACAATATCGATATCATTATCGGAATTTTTTTCCAAAAAAAGCATTAACTGTTATTTAGATTTGTTTCTGAAACAAAACAAAATTCAAAAGATTAATATATCAATTACAAGCACTTTAAATGGAAGTAAAAATATTTCATTTTTTGCAATTACTTACATAGTATCAAAAGATATTGAAAAAGAAGTTAACACAAAATTATTTCTTAAACAATCACTAATTTTTTAACTAAACGATTAAAAATAAACAACAATTTATTCAGAACTTATTTTATACTTAATGTCCAAATAATAAGCTTAATTTTTTCGTTTTATTTCTTCACTATAATTTTTAAAAAACTTTCACATTAAAATACACATAAAGATTTATTCAACAATCTTAATTCAAATAATAAATTGCTATCGCTTCCCAAGTTCTAATAAAAAAATGATGTGGTGTCGTGGGACACCAGGTAGGAACGAAGTTCCTTCGGCTAATGTAGAATCGACACAAATTGCAAAAAAAATCGTGCTCAATTTTATGTAGGTTTTCTTGATTTTTCTCTTAAATTTTGCTGATTAATTTTTATTTAAGTACAAGAAAGTATTTAGGAAATTCAGTATTTTAGGAAATAATAAATTACTTAAAATAAAAAAACATCGTAATTCAAATTATCAACTAAATGTGTGTGTATCTATAATGTGAATATTCGCCATGTGCTTGTCCATGAATTCATGAGTATATACTATGCATTGGCGGGTTGGAGTGTTAATAGAAAGAGAAGGGATGAGAGAACGAAAAGAAAGAGGGAGAAAGAGAAAGGTATTATACACTACTCGCTTGTGTATGCGACTTTCGCGCCTGCGCACGTCTTAATTCCACGCTTTTTTTCTTACGGTTTTACTATCACATTTTTTTCAGTTCGCTCACACAGCAAAATCCCTATCCCCTCCAAGCCTGCCGTAAGGAACTTCGTTCCAATAAATCAAAATTAACTTTTTAAAATGAATTTATTCAAGTTCGTTCACTGCACTACGACGTACAATCAACAGATTAAGACTGGTTAATCACTTTTTTTGTTGGAACTAAACATTATTTTTAGACTAAGAGCCTGTGATCGCCAGTCCTACTACATAGTATAAAGGCTAAAAAATTTTCTGTGCAAGTACCCTACAACAGATAAGAAGGTTTGAATATTATGAATCTCGAACCGTGGTGGCTTTGGTAGGTAACAGTTAGCAAAGGTGACCATAATTGCTCCCCAAAAACATTATAGCATAATGCGCAATTTTTTAGTATGTTCTATAGGATACTATTTATTAGAATATCCGAACTTCAACTATGTCTGGAAGAAATTCTTCCAGGCATAGATTCTTCCGAAGAATGTTAGAACTTTTGAAACTGTCTGGTCGTTTGGAAAACATCTTTGAATAGTTGATCAAGTAACATACATAAAAATCACATTTTATATTATGACATAATTAGAATTATTATTTATTCAAGGCATCTGGCAGGGGGTTGCCACCCTACAATGTCTGGCATTGAATGGTATGATATTCTAATAGTATCCTGTAGAACATACTTAAAAATTGCGCATTATGCTATAATGTTTTGGGGTAGCAATTATGCTCATCTTTCCTACCTGTTACCTGTCTAAGCCACCACGATTCGAGATTCTTATTATTCAAACCTTCTTACTTGTTGTAGGGTACTTGCACAGAAAATTTTTTAGCCTTTCTTCAATGTGGTAAGACTGGCGATGACGGGCTCTCCATCTATTTCTTTTGGGTGACGTCACTAGCCACGTGTGACAGTAAATATAGTAGTGAAACTATATCACTAATGCTTGCGTAAATAATACAATACTTGTATATTAAGGTTTAATTTACATTCAGAGATAATTCTTTTAATAACATTCGATCACTACAGCTTATCTGTCAATCATTACTATGTTTTATAGACATCACATAAATAAAAATATTTTTTTTTTTAAATTAAGACATGTCTTTTTAATTTAGCATTTTTAGAGATGTGAATATTTTTTTTTTTTTTTTATGACTACAAAACACTCTTTTCAAAATATTCAAAAAAAAAAATTATAAAAGAAAGCCGAAAAGTACAAAATTTTTCACATTGGGCTATCCCATTATGTTCTCAAAAGGGTCAGAGTACGGTAAAACCAAAATGTTGTTATTAATTTTTGAATTGGGTTTTCCCACTCAATTCCCAATTATAGCCCAGACAAAAAAAAAACTCTTAGCATTACTGACTTTTACTTTGGGCTGTCCCAATAAGTTCCTAATTGAATCCTAGTGCAGTAAAACCTATATTAAATTATTTTTCTGGATTGGGACTTCACTTGGATAGGGATCATGAAAAGGTAGTAAAACGAGTAGGGGATAACGGTAGCGGCAGCTGCTATATACTAATGAACGGAATTTTTCGGGTTAGGTTAGTTAAAAATAACACGTGTTTGGTACATGTTGTGTATATTTACAAGTGTAAATTGTGTAATTTTAAAAATGGTAAAGACTAGAGACGATTTTGTCCTACTTAACTTCTTAATAATAATAAATAAAATAAAATAAACAATTTAGTTACTTCCTACAACAGTTTTCAAAAATGGATAAACAAGGGTCTAGTTATATGTCCGATGAGCATAGTTGTATAATATGCGAAAAATTTGGTTCATCTTCTATAATCAATTCAGATTTGGGTGATATTGTAAAAAAATAGTAGAGGAGTAGTCACGTTGAGAACAACTTCAAGCGAACGACAGGATGGATTGTTACCTCACTTGCAAACTTAATTTGTTTATGCTCATACAAGTTATCGGGAAAATTATATTTAAAAAGTGTGTGGTGTTGTGGGACACCGCATAGGAACGGAGTTCCTTATTCTAAAATTTTTAATTTTAAGTTCTATTCTAAGTATAAAGAAAATAATTATTCGAGTATACATCTTTTATTATGATTTTTTTATTAAAAAAATAATAATTTACAAAGTCATCAACTTTATTTTATTTACAATGATTTATCAAAAAATTAAAAATAATCGTAAATGAATTGTACACATGCAACCACAAAAATAAAACACGTGGTAATCATACATATTACGAACAACACACAACACGACATTACACCAACAAAAAGTATGTGGTTGTCACTATACACTGTTATGTATGTTGTAAATAATAATAATCTAACGTTGCGGACGTTTTTTCACGGTAAGAGTAATAAAAAATAGATTGAAATGTATAAGAAGAAGCCAAATGTAACTTCATTTTCGCCTGCAAAAAAGAAACACCAAAGTACCATTGATTTATCTCACGTTGATTGAAAAAAAACGTTGATTGTGGTCAAGAAGCTGAAAAAAAAGAAGCAAAATTAAAAAAAAAAAAACTGCTAAGCCAAATTTCATACATACATACACCAACATTTTTGTAAGTGCCAACGTTGTGAATTTTATTGCCGTACTGAAAGATGATTGTCATCGAAAAATTTATAAAAGAATTTCTGGAGTAGTAGATTTACAGACACAGCAAAATATCATGCAGATTATTATCACTTGCTCAAAAATTCTATTCACCTGAGTAATGTTGAAAAGAAAGTTGCTCCAAGAACCTTGATCAAAATGAAGGATATTTCACATCCAGGCGTTCAGATATTTTTTTCTCTAACATTGCAAGTGATCAAATTACTGAGCAAACCTTGATGAAAGGAATGATCGTCGAGGGAGGTCGTTTAAAACATGGTGCCACTGAAAGTGTAGTATACAAGTGGATTAGAGGAGTTATTTATAGTCAAGATATTATTGAAGGCATAGAAAATTTTGACAGATACTAGAATAGAAAGAGATGATACCGATGTCAAAATGATCTTGAACTTCTTCAAACAACACAGTCCTTTTTCTGATACTGATGAAATAATGTCTATTGTTACTGGACTGACTGGATATTGGGATATTAATTGTTAGGATGGTTTTGAAAAGGGCTTGAAGGTAATGAATAAATCTGAAGCACAAAATTTACGCGACTTGAAATTATCCAACGAAGATAAAATAGATCCTTTTTTGGCGAAAAAAAACAAAATTAAAATACATGACCATGTGATTCCTGTTGATCCATCGGTGCTATTTCAACATATTTGTGTATTAAAAAACAGATGAAGAACTTAAAAATTATATGAATTACGAATTGGCACCGTATCCGCTTTGTTTATTTGAAAGTGGCGAAATGCGAAAGACAAATAAATCTACGTTTTACGAGTTATTCCCGGAAATTTCTATTAATTTTAAATGTATAGAAAATTTCCATTACGTTATTGATGGAGGAATGTTATTACATCGTTGTAGATGGCAATTGAATGAAACATTTAAAATGATATGTGAGAATTATGTAAGATATTTGAAGAATAATTATAAAAATAATACGAACGTGTTATTTGATGGATATGAAAAAGACGGTATAAAATCAGCCGAACATAATCGTCGTGCATTGAAAAGAAGTGTGGACATATTGAATTCGATGAAAATATGCCTTTGAAAATAGCACACGATAAATTTTTGTCGAATAATAAAAATACAAGTCGCTTGATAGAAATCTTGACAATTAAATAAGCTGCCAACTATATTGTTACATACCAAGCAGAGAGCGGGCAAGATGCAGACAAATTAAATGAGGATACTGCAATTAACTTTACTTAACCGAAAATATTATTAAAGTTTCAGAAGACATTGGCATTTTATTTATATTAACGGCATTAGTGGATCGTGAAATATATTTTCTAAATCCATCTAAAGGCAAAAAGTATAATATAATAAAAAGTATATATATAAAGTTCAACAAAAAATATTTCCTTCACAAAGTTTAAAAAAATCACTTCCGAACTGAAAAGAACACATTCTTTTTCTACATGTTTTTACGGGATGTGATAGTACATCCTCATTTTTCAATGAAGGTAAAATTATAATATGTATGCCGAAAATTTTGAGAAATGTCATGATTTACAGGAATCAGCAAATGTATTAAAAAATGTAAACGAATATTCATATAATATTCTTCAAGCGGATGTAGCATGTATTTAGTGTTTATATGGAGCTGCGGTAAGATTTAAATACGCTGAGGTTAAATAGTTTCATAAAGGCAACGACTAAAAATGTAAGGATGATAAAATAACACTTATATTTTATCATCCTTACCTCCCACTATTGAAGAAGCATTGGAACAGCGAAAGAGAGTCTACCTACAAATCCAGATGTGGCTAAGAAATGACGTAAATATTGAGAATTAGGGATGTATGCATTTCAATAACATGTTGATCCCAATAACCATGAATGAATTGCCAGCGCCAGATTATCCATTGCGAATGTTATTTTCTAATTGCAGAAAGCACTGTGAGGTTGCTTGTGGGTGGTTGCCGGAAGAGTGCATGATACTGTAGTGTAGCATGACTACAGTGCAGCGAAAATGGTAGTTTCAATGCTCCACCTAGGATTCAAATTAATGAAGTTGAAGCAAATATTGTATATATCTGAAAATTTAAATCATATAAATAAACAAAAATTTGGCCTCATTGCGTGCTCAATCCCTTTTTAAAAAAAATTAAGATCACAACTTTTTTATGTATAAGATTCTAAACATTCCCGTTTTTATTTTTAAATTTCATTCACTATAACTGAAATCCTAGATTTTCATGTTTTTACCCCACCGGGGTAAACTATAATAAATTTAAAATATTTGTTTCGATTTTGAAACGAAAAATGTTTTCCGTATCAACTTCGGTTATTATCAATAAATGGATAAAAAAGATTTCGGTTAGATATAAAAGAGATTTAAGTAAATATTAAAATAGCTAAAATTTAATAAATAATTAAGTTTTAAAATGTAGAATCGAATTTTAACCAAATTTTTATCTTTGACCTGGAGTTCAAAAGAGTTTTTTAGAACATTTGTAATAAAATAATAAAATTTTAAGTTTTTAAGTTTTTAAATTTTAATATTTTTTATCTTTGTTTTAAGTTCGCTGTTTACAAATTTAAATGAAACAATAAAAATTTTCGCTACTTTCATCAGGATTATAATTAAGCTTAACAACGTTAAGACTAAATCTATGATGTTCCTCATTACAAGTAAAATCTCATTGAAGAACTCAAAGTCTTGCCTTATACCGTCGTTGTTTTATGTCTACATTAAATGTGTAATTTTTGCACGTTAATTCAAGATTTGTCTGTTATGTCAAATAAATGTCTAAAAATTGTTGACTGTATTTTTTCTGAAAGTGTACGAAGTTAATTTTTTATTAAATAAAATTTATAATATAATAATAAATTAAAGGTTGTTTAACAAAAATTTATAAACAAAATAGTAATAAAATAATCAAAATTCTTACCTGAAAAAAATTGTATATGAACTTTTTGACAAAGTTATAATTTAGAAATTAAATAATGTATTTAACCTATTTGTGATAATAATTATAGTTTGGTATGTTTTGTGTTTGTGACGCGGAGCCAAGACTGAAAGGCCGCCCCGGGGGTCAAGGGGGTGGAACATTCTTGTGAGCAAAGCGAGTATAAACATAATCTTAATTTCTTCCTTGTTAAACCTCACATTCTTTAAATAATATTTAACACATTGCATCACATTTTCAAGAACATATATTTGACATTATAGTAAAGCTAATCACGTCCGTAGAATATTAACAATTTTGTGAACGTGTGGCTTTCATTTCACATAGATAATCATTTTATATGGCCTTAGGAGATTGCTAGACATGAGTTTCATACAATTACCCAATATTGAATGGTTGGATTAAAATATAATTCTTGCTAATTATATGTATATAATAATTATATAATTATAATACATACAAAGTTGTTTTGTCAAAATATCCCTTTTGTTCAGTGAAAATTCAATATCAATTACATTTGCAAATTGACCGCGCGAAGTGAGGACTAGGAAAAATTTGACGATTTTACATTTCGTTTGTATATATGTATGTATGTGTTTGATGTTTGTTGAAGATTCAGAAAAACTGTATAATTTTTTTGCCCCATTGGGCCTTCGTTGTAAAGATTCGCTGTAACGTTGTAACGATATTCGTTGTAACGTTATTCGTTGTAACGATTTGAACAATTATTGCTATCCTTATTTATAGTCATTCAATGAATCATAAAATTGCAACAAAAAGATGTGGCGACATTTATCTTTTCATATGAATGAGTTTTAACCTTGAGTGAGTATACTGATCAACGGATCTCTAGCATAAACGCTATTAACGTGTTTGGTTTACAATACAGCAAGCCATGCATATAAATGTATGACTGTCATATCTTTTGTGAAAAATTAATAACATTCTCTTACCTTGGCAGTTATAAAATTTTCGATGTCAAGTTTTTGCTGGAAATACTAGGTTTGGAGTATTGAGCCCAAAAATAAATGGTTTGCAGGATGTGGCCGGCCTGTCAATCCTCAGGTCTGTCTGTGATGAAGATATCTTCGGAGCTACAAGATCTTTTAGTACTAAATTTTATATTTAAGCTTCAGATGACCCAAAGACAACAATAAAAACTTTATCGAAAACGGCTGGCGTGGTAACAACCAGTTTGTACCAGTGGTTTTTAACAGTTTTAAGATTTTCTCGATATAAAATATAGAGAAACAATTATAATCATAGCAATAATTTTGTTTCTTTAATTCACTTGTCGATTAGTTTTGATTAAAAAACAGCTTATGTCGATAGATTTTCATCCAATGATTTTATGAAATTTCAACCTGGCTACAATTTTATACGACTAGATTTTTTTCATTATAAAATAAGATTATCGAAATTAATCATTTAAGTATAAAATTATTTTATTAGAATTAACATTAAATTAATTCAAGTAAGGTCAAGCATAGAAAGGTCTACTTGCCAGGCATTTGATAAAATGATAAAGTTTTTTTCTCGTATGGTATCCTAAAATGTCTTGCTGTTGTAGATTGAAAATTTAATGTTACAGTACAAAAAAATTTTAAGTTGATTAAAGTTGAACTAAACGAATTTATAATCTTTTTTTTAACTGAAATAAAATGAGTTATCAAAGACAGTTTACATTCGATTCTTAACCTATTCCTTGTTTGTACTAGTTTATTCGGACGGGATGTTTTAGAAAGCATACATTTTGTATTGTCATTGGTTAAAAAAGATGAATTTATTGTGAACGTTCTATTAGCTGTATACATTCTTTTTGTTGATCTCCACTTACCATCCTAAATTTTAAATTTCGGTGAAAGATAATATGTAGATTTAATTCTTTACTTGAAAAGTAATCAAACGAATATCTAATTAAACAAAGAAGCAAGAAACAGTCACATTTATAACAGCTATAATTGAAAACAATATAGACCAAATAAAAATTTTATTAACTATTCTCAATTTTTATCCTCAACAAATAAATAAAATCATTTTTAAAGTTTTTAAATTGTTGAAGTTGGATAAAAGCAACAAGCCGTTTAATTTAATTTCTCTTTTATGGATAATATCGCAAATTATTTTTAGGAAGTATAACAGTTTAGCATAATATGAACAAGAAACGAATATATTACTATAATAAGTACAGAGTGTGAGGTATTTATTACAAGAAAATTTTGCCTATTGTTTTTCTTGTGTAATATATGAATTTATAACAACATATCATTGTAGAGCGAAAATAAAAATCCAACTCTGATATTCTGCATGAATAATCTCAATAATTACGTGAATCAAATAAGTATCAAGCATTATTGAAAGGAAACCTGAAACCTAAATAAATCTTCGTTTGGTTGTTCAAAATATTCTGAAATTTATTTGATTTGATATCCATTTACGAATCAGAAAAACACATTCGTATTCTAGAATAATTTTTTAATTGTTTACATGAAATAATATGTAAAATGCTAAAAAAAAATTTTATAAATTGGTATTATTCAAACTTAAGCAACCGTAGGCTTAAGTTTATTTTTAATATTAAATACTAATCTATACCTTTTCAAGAAAGAATATTTATTAAAAGACTGGCTGTATATAGTTTTTTATTATAAGCTTGTAAATTACTTAATGAGACCTTCAAATACTTTGTAAAATTTCTGGAAAAAGAAAAAAATAAGTTTGTGTTTATTTTACATGAAGAAATCGGAACTTTGTGACAATAACATAGATCAACACAATCAACATGAGCATGTTCTTTATATTGTAAAAAAAAATAATCGGCTTCATTCTTTCCTCGTTTTATTATTTTTCCGAAAGTTCTTTATCCATAGTAAGGTTTCCGATAAATTTTTGTAATATCCGTTGCCGTATCCTCGCACGAAATGGTCGATATTCCTCTATCTCATCTGCATTGTGGATAACATTATTTTATCTTCTTTGTTTTTCCTTCGTTTTATATCTTATTTACGTGAGCGAGAATTTTATTTATACCCTAATATTTCTTATACACAATGCAAAAATTATTTAACTGTTTCTTTACATTTGAAAGAAAAATGTATTAAATACCTCCCATTTTAATGTGATCCTTACTGTATGGCATAGGGCCATTCGGGGCTTTCCAATAACCAACATGAAGACACCATAATAATTTTTAATTTTGGGTTCTTCGAAAATATATATATATATATCATCGTGCTTAAATCCGTGTAGATTCTCTCGAAAACACCCGTGTCCTGACAACATCAATGCAAGATAATAAATGACTTCACCGTGATTCCGATTAAGCAAAGTGTTGATTCGAGATATGAGGCGGTGCGTCCACGTACCCTTCTTCGGCATCCCATTGTTGTTGCCATCGGCTTATGATGTTCTGCTGTTCTTCCATTCTATGTTTTTCAGGGCTCAGTGGAGTTTGCCTTCTTCGTGTGTTCGTGTGTGAGAGAGAGTGTGTGTGTGAGTGCGTGTAAAAGTATGTGAACCACTCATAACTTTTGAACGGCTCGACCCATTTCATCGCCGTTGGTGCAATTCGAAAGCATTTGACCAAAAATTTTTTTTTATTAAACTATTTTACACTTTAGTTGTCACAATTTCCAAATTAAAAAACAATATGAATGCCTGGCCTGCACAGGAGTTGCTGAAGATGCGGAGCACGTTTTTTTAGTATGTTCTCGTTTCGATCGACAGTGTGAAGAGTTGGAAAGGATCCTGAACCACAGAATGCTACCAGATTCACTAGTGGAAGCCAAGTTGTCATCAGAGACTGCCTGGAACACTTCCAACACGTTTTCAACAGAAGTCCTCACAGACTTGCGTTCCATCGAAAGAAGAAGATGATATTCCAGAAGATAGAAGGAAGGAAGATAACACCTTAGCCACCAGAAATAGCAAGAGCCATAGCTAGATCCTACCCTCACGAAGTTATGCCTAACGGCAGTTTCCGTGGGGGATAAGAGGATAGAACAAAAGTATTTTAGTGTTTTGTGAGTATGGGCGCTAATTTTAGATGACGCTGCGTCAAGTCTTCATATCCAGGTTATATACCTTGAATCTGTAAAAAAGATTCACACTCTTAAAAACACACACACACACACACACACACACACAAACACACACACACACACACACACACACACACACACACACACACACACACACACACACACACACACACACACACATACATACATACATACATACAAACATACAAACATTCAAACATACAAACATCGAAGGGGTACATACAGACAACCTCGGAGGGGTAGTCAGGGAAGCTTATGGTAACCATGGTAACCTCAAGTCGTCGACATCTGGTCGAAAACCAATAACTTCCAAATTTTTGAAAATCTTCGATTTTCTTAGTGGGAAGTTAAAAATTATAAAAAGAAAAAGAAGAAGGTACATTTGACTGTATTGTTGCGCACATATATACTTTCTACTAATAATAGTAAAATTATTAAAAAAACGTATAACATGATTAAAGTACTGTATTTCATTTGTATAATATTTGATGTTTATATTGTACTTCACATTTTTTGTAGGGTACAAAGTAATAATGATACAAAACCCGATTTACATAGAGTGCTAATTTCAAATCGCAAAAATTTTTCTTGTTTATTTTGGTATTAATACTAATAAATTGCTTCCTCTTGGTAGTCATGAAGTTAAATTTATTTTATTGTTTACATACACTAATAGTCATGATGGCGTACAGTCAGTGTTATTCAAACTATCAGCTTTTCCATTTTAAATTTCGTTTATGTTATCGATAAAATGGTAATTAAATATTAATGTAATACACAAAAACAATATTTGCTATGTTTGCCAAATTTATTGTTTACTGCACAAATTGTAATATTAATTAATATAGGCCCGTTTAAATTGATTGTTCAAAGAATATTTAGTTCAAGAAGTAGATTCAGAAGTAAGAACATTTGTAATTATAAACATTTTAAGAAATTTCAAGGTATTACTTATGTAATTTTTGGAATTAATTTAGCTTTTTTAGAAATATAAAAATATTTAAAAAAATGTTAAGCTTTAGCTCTTATGGAAATGATACAAATTGCAATATCGAGACAATTCTAAATCGCTTGATTTCGGTGACGCGACATTAATATACTGTTGATAACGCTGACCTGGAATGTTTTACCTCTCCCCATAGTTCTTTTAGATCCTTAAGAAGTTTTTACTAGAAAAAATTATATCAGTTTTGAAAAAAGTAAAAAATAAATCGAAATACACACTGTTTATGGTATAGTAGTTTCAAACTTGACTTTAATAATATGAAGTGAAGTGATCGATTTTCAAGGTTGGTTCTATACATAAAAATAAATGTTTTCATGAAACGTCGAAAGTTTTATATTTATTATATACTCAAGTTAGAAAGATAAGAAATTTGACTAACCCATCTGTTTTCTGATTTTTACACTTTTACCCTTACACTTCGTATAAAATTTGTTTTTCTTATATAACAAATTTCTAGTGATAAAAATTGTTGTAGATAAATAATATTTCCACATAATTTGCATAGTTAAACTTCTGTACATGTATGTTAGAAGATACAGAAAGTAACTATGTATACTATAAAAAAAAAAACTTTGTGTTTTTGTTTGGGAAAAAAATGAATGTATGTATTTAAAAACTTACGGATACTATTTCCGTAGTAAATATGCTAATGAACAGAATTATTTTTATATTTCAACTTATCTCTTTGGAGTTTTGAAGATTTGAGAATATTTTTTATCATAGTAAGAGTGCCATAAATTTTCTCTTATAATTTAAATGTCCGATCAATTTACTGTTGGTATACTTTTAGTGTTTATCAAATTAATTTATGTTCAGATCAATTTGCTATTTAAACAATTTTTAATTAATATTGAAAACTGTTTAAATTTTCAAAGATAAAATAACCCAAGCTTTTAACTTCCTTCATACGTAAGTTATTTTAATCGCCCCTTAATCAATTGCGGAGAAGGATAAAAATTTTAATATTTTGCAGTCACCGAATGGATTTGGCAATACATCAATAGGGTGGAATAAATGTCAATTTATCTGTGCGTTTAGTAATGCTAGAAAAGTTTGAAGTAAGTTTGTCATCAAGGTAACTTTAAAATGAAAAGAGGTAGCTAATTAAAATACACTAAACATAATTGGTAACGTACACTATACATAAGTAGTGAGTTCATGCTCTTGAGTGAATCAAAGTGGTTTATAAATATTCATTCCTTATTAATAATCAACTTTTGTATGAAATACTGGGTGCTTAATAATGTGTTGAGTATCTAAACAATTAATTTTGTTACTTGTTACTTTACTTTTTGAAATACATATTCGAAGCTTAGGGCCTCGTATGTGAACTAGTGAGATTGCGAGATATATGTTCATATAAATCCATGTTTATAAGCTTATGTATGTATTAAGTTCTATGTTTAATTTTTGCATTGTTTTTAATAGTGACAAAGAAACAAAAAGATTAATGTACAATTTAATACTTTATAATTATTGTCCATTTTTACCCGACTACAAGCCTGTCTATGTATGTATGTATGTGGGTATGAACCGATCTTCAACCATAGCAGAAAAACTGTTGAATTGATTTTAATGAAGTGTTTATTCGATATTATAACTTGCAAGAAGTTACAAAAAGTTAAGTAAAGACTACATTTTTTATAAACTTTGCGTATTTTATAAAATATTGATTTTGATTTCGAATGAAATGGTACTTACTGAAGATTTGATACAATTCTGAAACTAATATAGGTAACGGTCATGCAAGATTATAATTGAGTTCAGAAAAGTTTATTCGTTAAACTCTTTTTACCTATCCCATTAGTGCTAAGTGTTTTATTACCAAAAGTTTTATTTTCAAAAATTCTCAGGCTTCTTCATTAGCTAGTTTTTGGTAATTAGCTTATAAGTTCCGCGGAAACAGATTAACAAAAAACATATATATATATACATATACATATATATATATATATATATATATATATATATATATATATATATATATATATATATATATATATATATTAGTTTAAAGTTTTTTGAGGTTCAGTACATGCTATTACATATATTCTGAATGTAGAAATTGAGGTTTTTCAAAGAAATTTTATTTCAAAGAAAAAATGATTTTTAACTTTTTCCGGTTTTATTTCCACCCTATTGATTTTATATATGCGTGTGTGTGTAATAAAATCATCTGCACGTATCTTGTAAACGGAAATGTTTTGTATTCAAGATATCATTTACAGCGATCAGAGTGTACTAAGCACTGTGATGTTCCATGTTGCATTTTTGTGTATCAGAGGATTGGCTATTAATTTTTACATTAAAAGTTCTATTTGTTATTTTTCTATATATTTTGCTAATATTAAACTTACAACCTATGAAATTTTTGATTTTGAGCAACTGTAATAGTAGAAGAATTTAAATCAGTGTTTAAAAAGGACAAATACATCATCAGAACGGTTGGTTATTACCCCTTCCAAATGAAATATCAAAGTTTATTTTTTAGGAAATGAAGATGATGAAATGGATCATCGATTGACAAATTTGACATACAGCATTTCTTACTTGAAAATAATGTGTTAGAATATTTGAGACTGCAATGGGGAAAATGATCTCGGATGATTACAAATTGATAATTAAAGATGAAAAAAACCCAATGGGCGAGCAGGTTAAATATTCCACAAATGTAGGAAGTTGCAATAATAATCGTGTACAATGAGTAGAGTTATAGAGACTTTGTGGTAAAACGGAGAAGTAATAAGCTAGAACGTATTGCGGAAACTTATCGCCATTAAGCATCACAATATCCATTAAAATTTTTGCAAGGTGCAGATGGCTATCATTTTTACATGCATCACATTAACCCAAAAACGATTCAACCAACAAATAAAAATATCTCTGAAAGAGTTTTACGCATATCGCAAAATGAAGAAAGAAAATCAACGTAATGATATACTTTACTATCGACTATTGTTTTCACAGTTTATTGTTGATATGCAAGCAAAATTAGAATCAGAAAGGTTGCTATACATTCGCCGAAATCAAAACAAACTACGAACAGATGCATACATTCATTTGTAGGATTCGGTGGCCAATGATGGAGACATCTAGAATCTGGGAAACTTGGTAATTTTTCCTTAACCGGTAGCCTCTGACATATACATGAATATGCGTAAGACGCAATGCCGAATGAATAAAACCACGGTCATCCTAATTTATTAGTTATATTTACATGTAACCCATGGTGGAAGGAGATTAAAGATGAGACAGAGTACGAACAACGGCCACATGATAGACATGATATAATTACGAGAGTGTTCAATAATAACAAGAGTAGTTAATCAATTTAATTGTGAAAAGTCGCATTTCTGGAGATGTCATTTGTCGGATGTACTCAATTGAATTGAAAAAATAGGATTGCCGCATAATTTAATTTGGAATAGAAAAAAAATCCATTCAAGTCAAGTTGATAACGTTATTGAGGTAGTGTTTTCAAATCTGGTTGAGGATCCAGTTTTATATCAAGTAATCGTGCAACATATGATCCATGGACAATATGAGGGTACTTAATATACAATCACCATGTATAAAAGATAACAAAGGCTCAAAACCAGATCCATGATTATTTTTAAGTAATTAATATTTTGAAATAGTATTGATTAGTTATCATTTACGAAAACCATGCATGCAAGAATTATTGTAGTTCCGAAAACATAAGTAATTCTTAAAAATCTTTTGAATATTGGAAATGGTACCTTTCATCTAGATTTACACTCTGGGAACCTAATTAAACAGAATAATTGTGCAATGTGGTTGATACAAAAAAACAACTTATAGAAAAGTGTATCCGTGTATAGAAAAAACATTACCAAAACAAAACATGGCTATATAAAGAGCGATTTTAGCTAAAAGAAATGATGTCATACATCAAATAAATGAAAAAGTTACAGAGAATGGTTCCAGGGGTAGAAAAGAATATATAAATCGATAGGCATAATGATGCATTAAGATGAAAGCGTGAACCTCCAAGCAGAATTTTTATACTCATTAAAACCGTCCGGTATGCCTTCGTATATATTAAAGCTGAACATTCGATCGTCAGTAGCACCACCAATAAAGCATAAGATCAAACTTTTGAACACTGTGGAGTTAATCTAAAAAATCCCCGTTTTTGACATGTTGAACCTTTTGTTGCATGTTCATGTGTAGGACAAAAAAATTTATTCATCAGAAAACAGCTATCAAATTTAGTTTGTAAGAATATATTATAATACAATGAAGTTGATATGTAAGATATTTATCTACAAAAAAAGAAAAAATAATAAACAATGTCAAAACATAATGCAAGTTTTCTGATTAAATAAATATAATCAATGGTATAACTTTTTTTCAATATAATAAATAAATTTACATTTAAATAAACCCAGCTAATCGGGTGCTTGCAGCAATATAAATTCTATTCTCCAATATCCAACAGAAACATGTTCTGTCAATATCTAACAGAAACATGTCCTGTTAAAATTTGTGATTGATAATATTTATTGCCCGGACCTGTAGTTTTGTTCTTTAATGAATTCATAGTTTCGGAGGCGTTATGGACATTGATTCTCCGTATATTTGACCTAATCATTTTGCACGCTATGTTGTTAATTGTATATTGTTTTATGTATAAACAATGTTACAACACCTGCTGATGCAGTTTGACCATTTTGGTAATTATGTCGAAATTGTTTGAAATTTTTTAATGGAAAGATTTTATTGGAATAAATTTCATCTAAACGATTCTATTTCATGCATTTATTTAAGGTTCATTATTATCATCTACACCACTACGTGTGTATTCAGAACTGGAACTGTTCTCTGAATTATTTAGTTTATTTTTTAGTTTTATAAAATCTGGTTTAAGTATTATATTTTTACCATTAATGTTATATAATGAGTCTATATAATTTTTTATATGTTCGTTGTTTGTATTGCCTCAACCTTTTTCAGTGGTTAGATCAGTGCTGATAAATCAGTGAGTCAGTCAAGGCATGTAAAATTTTTTTACTAAATTAACAAAGAAAGAATACAAAAAGTTTCATTTAAGCAATATAAAGACGTTAAGTGGAATTGATTGATATTTTAAGGTATAAAAAGATCATAAATTTCATTTAATCGTTAAGCATTACCATTTAGTCGTTAAAAAATGGCTACAAAACATTATTAACTAATTGAATAGGACAAAGAAACATTTCATAAATAAATATGGTGAAAAATATTAACTTTACTTCTATACTGTTGGATAAAATTTTATATTACTTTATACTGGTTTTTTATATTATTTTATACTGGTTTAAAAATTACATGGATAACCCACCATAAGAGTTATACAAACTTTGTCGTGATGAATTTAAATTATTAATCTTAATATCCACGCATTTTTTCTTAAGAATGTAATTAAAAATTTATTAAATCGTAACTATAAAAATGAAAATTCTGCTAAAAAATCTGGTCTCCTTGGTTGAAAGCTATTCCGGATTATCTTCTTAAGAAAATAATATGTGAATCTTTAATTCAGATCTGGGCTACAACATAAACATGTCCAATACATTTACAATATCTAGTTCTAGTCTCGATTCTGCTTAGATAATAGCGAAGGTCAGAAAAGATCAAAAGGGACTGGTAATTGCTATATTTTATGAATTTATATTTCCATGAAAGAGATATCTAATTATGTAGCATGTACTATCATTGCTTGTGGGAATGGGAGTCGATCAGCAACCAAGCATTAATACATTAGTTACATTTAAATATGTGGGTATATTTATTACAGTCTAACGTTAAAAAAATATAAAAAATAGAATAAAATTACGTATTATATGTTCGTAAAATTATCTTATTAATCCAATTTTACTTTCTAATCATTTTCCGATATGTTCATTACGAAGACTGTAAAAACAAAACGAGACTATAGTCATCAAAAACTTATATAATTTGCTCATTTTGATAGATCTATGAACCACATTTTAAGGAATCTGGCATAGATGAAAAGTACAAAAATATAGATTTTCTACAATATCTGCTCAAGGTCATTATTTTATGTTTTATTTTATTTAGATATATTCTTTCTAACTATTTTTTTTAGCTTTCATAATTTTATATCTGAAAGTACAGTTTTGTTAAATCATTTTTGAAGTGGATATTATAATAGAATTTTTCAAAGTGAAGCTGTCTACGTTTAATTAATCGTATGCTATATTTTCCAGCGGTATTTTAAATTGGTATAGTATATTATATATAAATATCTCAATATTAAAAGAAAAAACCTAATAATTAATTAAATAATCAAAATTATAAAAACTAGCGAATTGTTTCATTTTGTATGCGTTTTTCCAATTTTTAAACCTAGACAACCGTAATCTATGTTATATTAACAGATATCGCATTTGCGCCTCTATAAATAAAATGTTAGTTACGCTTTAATTTTATGATGGATAGAGCTAATAACATTAAACATGTACCGATAATCGAAATTGTGGTCTTCTAATTGCTAATTGGGCGTGCTACTATCTATACCACTGATGTTCGATAGCTACCTCAGTTTTAGAATTAGAAAGACTATCGCACACAAAATTACAAATAAAACAGAATTGTTAATAATTATTATACTTTATATAAAATCAAGAAACATGTTTGTGTTTAACTCAAACTATAAATACAAACACAATATGTGTCGATAGAAGGAATAAAATATAAACAGACTCATAGTTAACTACAAAGCATCTGTGGTGTTGTTGCTATGGCAATTCTATTTTCTATTTTCTTATTTAGAAAATTTATGTGTGTAGAAATCGTCTAAAGAGAGCGATTTCTAATATCTGTCCATCTTTCAACCAAACATATGGTTGACTTTCAATGTTTGAACTATGTTTTATTATAACATTAATGAAATTATATAATCATGTGTATTATAACTGGTACAATATTATAATGCGTTCTCAATCTATAGAAATTCCTTGATGACACAAAGTGATGAAGTGACAGACCCTAAGTTTTTATTAAATAAGTCAATATCTGCAAGCATTCAAAACTTGCAATTAAATTGAAAAATCTCTCATATATTTCATATACTTTGGGCATAAAAATCTTCGAGTATACAGAATAGCGAACGAATATCTAACGTCGAAATCTGAAATACTGTACATGGACGTGCAAGACAAAATTAAATTCTATAAAAAAGATACTTAACTAATCAGTGAACAAGAAAAGAATATACATAGTAATCAATCAAAATTTATTGAAATTGACGTTAACCGTTGATTCACATTGGAAACATTTTAAATATTTAAAGCAAAATGTATGTTTAAAAATAATATCAAATTCACTTACATATAACAAAACAAGCACAATCTATCTTTAATATCATTTACCTTGAGCTAAACACTCATATCCCTCTTCTTGTTTTGTACTTGTACACTCTATTTTTTCAGCTTTAATAAATGGAAAATATGAAAAGAACGAAGACCTACAATAATAAACGAATATATTATAATCTTTAAAAATACACGGTGTCTCAGTTAGTTTAAAATAACTAATTCTTAATTTATAATAACTGATTAAACGATTTTTATTTACTTTCCATTCAAAAGCATTATATCCGTCAAGCTAGCAGAGTAAAATATTCATAATTGAATTTAATTAAGCTAAAAATTAGGTTTTGCAAAGTATAATTCTGTACTGAAATTTTTAATTAAAAAAATTGAGTCTTTGATGCTCTGCTGCCGTGTTATCACGCTGGCAGAGCAATCTGAAATAAAAACTATAATATAATGTAAGGACATTACTAAGGTGCATTTTAGGGCTTTTTATGTGATGTCAATAAATTTACGCAATTTAATCAAAATGATCAAAAACATCCGGGTAACATGCATTATTTCTGAAAAAAGTGTCAACTAGCATGTTGCATTTTTTTTTGTAATTTTGATGAAATTAGTTTATTGAAGACACATTATAAAAGTACCTAATTATATTACTTACATTATTATTAAAAATTTAGGAAACTAAATTAATTTTGCAGCACTATTATATGATATAATAGCTTGTCGCGAGAGTTGAGTAATCGTATTTACTTATTTTGAAAACTATAATAGTAAAAATTAAACATTTGAAGCTGTTTAATTTAGTTGTTTATCAACACAAATAAATCGCACGACAATCTTTAATATCATATAAATTGTGTTATGACGTTATAAAATGATAGTAAAAGTTTTAAAGTTAAAGTTTTTATTTTTAGGGCAGTGAAATTAAAGCTTGCTGGACTAAAAAACCTCAAATATATATTATACATTGTATTATAACCTTAAGTTATAGTTGAATATATATACTTCAAGTGCATTCAAAATAACTAGTCTACCATGTTGGATTTGGAATGACATCAGACAGTTAACAATGCATTGTCATCCAAACTGAACGTACGTAGAAAATTTCAGCTAAGTCGGTTGGAGATATCGGTTTAAAAATAGAGTTGCAAGATTTCACCCGAACTACATACATATATTGCAAGTTAAATACGGGGGAGAGGTGTCTAATTAAATTAGGGGAGATGTGTCTAATTAAATGAAATAATGGAAATTAAATGTGTTTTACACATGAAGAGATATGTAATATTTTGTGTAAGATGTGAAAAGACAAAGTGAATGATAGATTAATACGTATTTATTTTTTGCTGCAAGGCAGAGAAAGTTTTTTTTCGAAACGGTTCAATTTACTAGGATTTTTTCGCAATGCATGCATGCAACACGATTTAAAAATAAAAAATTGGCTTTTATTTTACAACATTCCCTCCCAATTGGGTAAGGTATCAAAAATATCGTTTCTCTATATCTACATAATATATAAAAAACTTTTAATTTATACAATGCTAAAAACTTTTAATTTATATTTTTAATATTCGTATTGGATTAGAAAATGTTTTTTCGAAATGAAAATTTTAAAATTCTTAAGGAAAAATAAATTTTTTTATTGATGGATATACGTAATTTATTTAACGGTTTCTTTGGCTTAAATCATATAGCTTGCTACAGGTTATGTCATTGAAAATAATACTATCGAAACGAATATCTTCATTGAACCAGTAGCTGACCAAACTGCACATATTCCTCGCACGTCTATAAATCCTACAGATTTACCATTTTAATTTAAGCATCTGCAATTTCCGTTGATAATTATTTGGTATTATAATTGTCACATGGGCATTTCTATATATTAATCTCATCTAGGCCTAGCGTGTATTGGGCCGAATAAGCACGGTAAAACATGCGTCGTCTTGGAGTCACATATTACCACACAGTTCTTTTGCTTATACTGTTATCTTGCAGTGTATAAGATCATATGATAATAGTATTCTTATCCTATTATACATACAACGCATACCGCTGCTACGAGTGAGTCAAAAGTACAGACATTTATAAATGGTTCGCATCCTGGCAAAATTGTATGGTAAACATTTTGCATTCACAATATTTTTTAATTAAATTATTGATAACTTAAATATATCTTTATGATTCAAAAACAGTAAGTAATGATACGTCGGAACATAATAAACAAATTACCTTAAAAATAATCTAATTGCACTATGCGGAGAATGTGACAAGTGAAACGTGCGACGCGTGGCGGGAGAAACTGTGTCACGGGTTTGTCGCGTCTTGCCAGTCGCTTTGTCTAGTGTCTTGTTTTCAATTTCTGCTGACCCATTCATTAAATGCCGTAAATGCTGCAAACTAATAGATCTTGAAATCAACACAAAATTGAACAAAAATTTGCTGAAGTGCTGAATTTTTACAGTAAAGAAATTTTTTTAAATTGATGTACAAAAATTAAATCTATGATATATATAATTAAACACCGTGTATAGAAGAAAATACGGAAGATGAAAAAGTCATTATGTTTTTTAGAGAAATTTCTATTTTATTTTATAACATTTTTATTGATATTTTATGAATTATGTTTTCATATTTCTTCTGCGTTCCTTCTTCCTTTTTATACTTCTCATCAATTTGACGTTTATTCCAGTTTATATTTTAGGAGACTATTTGTAACAGCAGTAGCTTTTTTACTTTTTGTGCATAATATATTTTGATGTTGAAGACTGTGGCGTTAAAATATAGTAAAATCACTTTTATGTTCATCATATACAGGTACTTAATTAGTTTAAGATTAAATTAAATTGGAATTTAACTTTTTTTTATTGAGAGAGCGACTCAAATAGAATCGTCAAGCAGCTAAAATAATCGTTTCATTAAAAAACTTTTCATAAGAATTTCGCTAAAAAATACCCCGAATTTTATAGTTATTTGTGGTTCATTTATTCATATGAACTCTCGGATTGAAGTATTTGGTTCTATTTTTATTTTAACCAATTTTTATTTATATTTCAAGTCATTTTCAATATATTTTATAATGCCTATTATGTTGCATTACGCATGTTTCGAATTTTCGTCATAACTACCAAGTTGTAGTAAAAAAAAGCCTGTGATTCTGGTGAAAATCTTTTTTAACAAAATTGAAGGTGTAAGAATTTTCCTTGAATTTGTGGAATTGTATAATGTTATTACTTATTTAACGATATGCGAATGGAGTGAGAATATTTGTAGATGAGAAAAGATTATGATTTATTTAATTTTTCGAAAAAAATTTAGTCAAAATTTTCGAAAGCTAAAGAACTTCTTGAATTCAAGAATATACTAAATCAAATAAATTTTGAATGGCCAAGAGTGAATGAAACAGGATATAAACTGAAAAATTATCGAAAAGGTTCAGCGACCTTAAAAACCAGAAATAATTTATATTTCGATATTGTATCAAGATATTATATATTTCGATATTAGACTTCATTGTAATCAAAGGCTTTTCACTTATTGTTTGCCACAGATGTTTATATTGTTGCATGTTCAATTTTTGTAGTGCTTGTATTTCTTAGCAATTATTATTGCAGTAAATTTTTTACAATGAGATAAAAGTTGTTTGGAAAGGCAGGTACATTCAATTTGACAAAATCTTATACACCATTTTATAATTTTTACAAAAATGTTATATTATTTAATAGATCAATATTTCGAAAAATAAAATAAGATTCTGAAATAAGTTTTTTTTTGAAAGTGTTTGAAATACTTAACAAATAAAATACCAGTTTTCTCTATCCTGAACAAAATTATAGGCATTTTGTATTCTTTGGTTTATTTTGTCCTTTCTTAGCTTTTATTTTATTTTTTTTTTATTTAATGATTATTATACAAAACTCTTCTTTATTATTCCATATTTTAAATCAGAACTAAATTTAAAGTGATGATTAAATAGATATTTCATATATTCATCGTCGGTATAACACCCTTTCTTTTTTATTTGCTGAACAGAAAAGATAAGTTTAAAAGTAATGTGTTCTTTAAGAAAATATTCATACACGGAATAAGATGAAGTCATGTTCAAAGGATAGCCGGAGTTACCTGTCACATATATCTAATATGTATTGTTCAGTTTAGTACAAATAATTTTTTCAGCAAGGTTGCATGCGACCACTGCTATCCTCTGAATATCACTTTAACTAATTTCGGATACTAATCTTTTTCAGTTTCGCACTTTTAGAGCCCATTAAAGTAAGAGAGTTTTAGTACTTATTTTTTATTCGGGTATATTCCATTAAAAAAATCGAAGACTACCACTTTTCTGTATGAAACATCTATATCATATTATTCTTAATAAATATAGATTACATCGCTCGAATTAGTACTTCAAATGTAAATTAGTGATGTGATTAACGATCTTTGGTTTTATATCATTACTCTAAACATAGTAAAAGTGCGAAGACAATTATTTATATTTCAAGTATATTGATTTTGGTTTTGATGGAAATGATGTTAAACAAAGACTTGAGTTCTTAAACTGTCGTAGTTGACGATTAAGGTCACAACTTTTCTTTTTATTAATTACACTCTTTATAAACGTAATATATTTACCTTCCAAAAAGTTTAACTTTTATAAATTTTCACGCTTCCTAATTTGTGGATTTTTGGTGAATAGCTTTAAAGGTTAGAAATTAACATACAATTTTTTTATAACATATTTTTCGCATTAAAATCTTTTGAATTTAAGAGAATACTAATAATATATGTTCTTAAAAAATTTTCCTTGAGTTCTTGTATTTAATACACAAAAAGACACATTTTAATAAAAAAATTATCTGTAAGCTTCACCTTTTTGCTCTTACACTAATACGAAAACAAGAAAAGATAATATAAAAAAATAATTTGAACTATAAATTTGAATTTGAAATAAAAATTAATAATTGAATTATAAGTTAGGTAAAAGGGTAGCAAAATAAAGGAAACTGTTAACCAAATTGAAGGAAAATCAAAAAACAAAGATCAACAGATTTAAATTAAATAAAAATATTTTGAAGTTGTAATAATTTTAAGTATAATATGAGTAATAATAGAAATTTATAAAAAGGTTTGGAATTTTAACTAAAAAAGAATAAAATAAACATTGACTAAAGAGTTGAATCTAAATAACTATTAATTTTTCCTTAAAACAAATACTAAAATACTTTTAAAATAAAATTTATCAATTTTTCAAATTCATTTAAATGTTACAAAACCTTGACTATTTAGTCACTATACAAAAAATAATGAAAATTTGGAAACCTTAAAAGATATATAACAATGTAATAGTTTTCATATTACAAACAATATTTATAATATTTAGATTTTTTATAACATAAAATATAGATATAGATTACGACATTTCAAGAATAAGTTTATTTATGCTTTGTTTTAAAAATAACATTACCATTCTTTGAGGAAGAAAAACAAAACTTAAATAAATACTTTAATTTATAATTTGACGAAGAGCATTATTGTATTTTAAAAGTAAAAAGATAAACACTAATGTAAAACTATTTTTAATGAAATTAGGCGTTCAAACCAACCTTCTTTTATATTTTTTACTTATGTTATCCATCCATGATTTTTTTACCAAGCCACGGTGTAGAAGGAGCCTTCTTCTACGTATTTTATTGTTATATTCTGAATACATATTACTCGTACCAAGACCCACAACAATCTTTGTTTTTTAAGCTATATGGTTCAATCCTACCTTAGACAATAGGGCATGCGTAGATCAGATAAAATATGATACATTCGTTATTATATAGAATATGATACATATATATTACTCTAAATATTTTTTAATATTTTTTATTTTAGAATATTACTACCAACATTCCGATTTTATTCCTTTTTAAATATAGCCTATAACACCCTAGTAGTTAAGAATCGATGGAATCGATGGACATTCAGTAACATCGGTTTAGTAGCTTACTGCTGCTATTGTGGAACATACTTGCATACCCACAATCGTACTTAAAGGCATATATACTTAGACTGCTAAGATCAATACCCATCCTTTTCGTTTAACCGTAGTTGGGTAAAAATAATAAATCTTTATTTTTTTGAATTCAACAAAAAATTAGTAAAAATACAGTTCAATAGTAAAGCCTTTTTAATTGTTGAAATTAAGCGTAAAAAATTTGTTGACAAAATAAATTATTTATATATTTATAATATATAAATAGTAAACTGTGTTTATGCAAGCCAACTGTGGCTCAATCATAAATAGACAAGTATATCTACCATATGTAATAAATAGTGGTAATGGTTAAGTGAAAAATTCGGAAATAAAAATTGATTTAAGCCCAAGTTGCCAGAAACACGAAAGCTGGAAGTTGTACAGAAAAAACTAAGCAAATTTGTCAGCCAAGTCTTTTCAACTAGAAAAAGTGGAACTCCTGAAACAAAGGATACGTTCTCGATATGTTTCTTGTATAGGGTATGAAAAAAAATGGAACAAAATACGAATGATACTCATTCAGAAAATAGTGATGAATACCAAGATGAGATATTAAATGGGTTTAAAGAAGTAAGAAACAAGAAACGCAAAAGAATTGCTACTGGTTCCCCGACTCCCACAAACAAAAAGTAGAACCAATCTCTACCAAAACCTCCAACAAATTCAAATTATTGGGTGATCCAAGTACATCAACAATTATACAAAATACAAATAAAACAATCAATTCTAAAGAACATGTGCCACCGTTTATTTTGTACTTTGTAACATCTATGCCGCCACATATTAAATTAATAGAGTTATGTGTTGATAAAAAAAAAAAAACTATCTTGTGCAATTAATGAATGGAAGAAAGGTTGAAGTGCAAGTACACAATTGAAAATTATAAGTTATTGAAAGTTGCCTTCGATGCAAATAACTTCGCACGATATACTTACAGTTTGGAAGAAGACAAAACATTCGTAGTAGTTCTCAAAAAGATACACAAACAGTGACATTTTAAGATCATAATGCTGCTTATTTCAGTCGTTATATTTGAGGAAGCACATAGAAAAAGGGAATTACCACAGTGCAAACGCTGTTAATGTTATGAGTACACGAGAAACTAATGTACGAGACCTTATCGATGTATGAAGTGTGCAGGAAACCACGGTTATAGGAGCTGCTTGAAGCACAAGGATAATGGTAAACCAGCAAAATGTGTTCTCTGCAAGGGAAACCACCTAACAAACTACAAAGGATGTACGGTATATTAAGAAATCCTAAACAAAAGAATGCCAACCAAAGATGGTGCCGGCTTTCAACACAGCTCAAGCTAAAGGACGGTCTAAAATATGCAAACATTTCCAAACAAAACAACGATTACAACAAACACGCCAAATACAATAAATTTATAATGGGATCCTACCATGCAGACACAAATTCACACTTACAACGAAAATAAGCTACGAACTTATGCCCGAGTATTGGGAAGTAGTCAAAATATAAATAATGTAGCTCATACACTACCACAACCCGAAGGTCCTCGCTTAACCTTCATTATTTACACCATGCAAACAAAAATGGCGGAGCTTTTTAGAATTGCATTATGGAATGCTAATTGCATCGCTGACCATAAATTGGAACTTTAAACATTCCTTATACACATAAGATTGATGTAATATTGGTATCTGAAACACATATTTAAAAAAAAAAAATTTCAATATATTAAACTATATTGTGTACAGCACAAATCATCCCGGTGCTGTTGGAAGAACGAGAGCTAGGGCAGCAGTGATCACCAAACAACACATCATACATCATACTCTAACTGAATATAAGCATGATTTCTTGAGGGCTGCTAGTGTGATGAATGAAGATTGGAAAGGACCTCTTGTAGTTTCCTGAGTATACTGTCCACCAAACTACAAACCAAATAAAGATGGTTTCATACAATATTTTCAAATTTAGGGTAATAGATTCGCACCAGGAGGTGATTTTAATGCAAAACACGTTCATTGAATAACACCTCCTGGAAGAGGGAAAGTCTTGTTTAAAGTAATGCAAGAATACCAACTGGGTTATTTATCGACATACGAACCAACATATTGGCCCACAGAAAGGATAAAAATTCCAGACTTTTTTGTAACAAAGAGAATTATTTCAGCTTATTTAACAGCTAAATCAAGTCTACATTTATGTCCGGATCATACGCCGATAATTACTACAGTGAACGTGACTATCAATAAAATAAAATAACAAAAATTATTCAACAACAGAACAGACTGGACAAAATTTAAACTTCAGTGTAGATATAAAATTGGATTTAAAAATACCTCTAAAATCCTACAGTGATGTAGAGGATGCAATCAATTCACACACTAGAACTATCCAAGAAGCTGAATGGGAAAAACCCCTGAAGTACCTTTACGTAACCAACTACAAAACTGCCCAATAAATGTTAAAAATAAAATAGCGGAAAAACGTCGACCTCGTAGAATATGACAAAATAGTAGATATCCATCAGACAAAACTTGATATAGCAGCAAGATAACTAAAAGCATTGATAAAAAGCCTTAAAAATGACTCATTCAATAGTTACAATAGAAGGACTTGGTGCGACCAAAGACAAGGATTAACCGCTTAAATATTCACAGTTGTCAGCGCCTATAATCCAATTAAGGATGGAAATCTACGTCTTACTAAAATATCCAATCGCAAACTGTGTAAATAAAATATAATTTCAGTTATTTTCTCTCTGTATAATTATTTTTTCCTTACCAAAGAATATTCGAAAATACAATTTTTTTTTTCAATATAAGGTATACGCGTGAAAAGTATAAGAGTATTTTGTGTATTACAAAGGTAAAAATACATAAACCAGAAACATTAAAAAAAAAAAACAATGAAAAATATTATAACGGTACTTTATATTATGCATTACTTTCACCGGATGATAATGCAGATAAGAATAAAATATTTGTAAAGTTTTAGTTAACAATATGTTGACTTGTGAATTACATTCAGAAAATTCAATTTACTGTGTTTTGGGAAAATTTAGAAAAACAACTTTTTTTCTATATATACTAGAAATGCCATTTGTACAATTGATATGAAATTAATTTAGTAGAGAAAATAAGAAAACCTTAATTTGTTTATTGTATATCCATCTTGTTTTGACAATACGCTCAAAAATCTTTTCATGGAAGTAAAGTAAAAGCTGTTGCTGCGAGTGAACTTTATTTTGCAAGAAATATTACTATGATAATGAAAAAGAACGTTTTCAATTCTATTTTAGTAGGATTGAATCTCTTTACAGAATTCTGAAAATTGTTATTAAATATTTTAACAAATCGCCTTCTTATTATCGTAGCAAAGTTCTAGGGACTACTTTATTTCAAGATTTGCACAATATTCTCTGTACATTCTGAAGATCTGATTTAAACGTGGTATTTAAAGTCAGCACAAGATGCCTTTTGTATAATTCACTTGCTTTGGGTACCTATTCCAAGTATATATTTAAATAAATTTGTAGGTCCAAAAACAAAATACTGGCACAACATAAATCCAAATTCCCTATCGTTGAAAAGAAACTGATAATTCTGCCTGTTATTTTCTCATTTATTAAATAAAGGAAAACCTTTTAATAAGTGCGTAAACGTCAAATAGCTTCTGGTTGTAGCATATAATTGTAATTTTTCTCAATGTATCTCCACTTCGAATATACATTAGGAGTTGTTGGCTAATTAATTATCGGAAAATTCTTTGAATTGTATGCATGTTCATTTCTATGTTTAACGAATTCTATATGAAGGCTGTTTTATGTGTATCGTAGCATTTATGAAAAGAACCATAAGTGAGACCAAACTATACCATTGTCAAGAAGTAATGTGATTCAGTACTGCAGGAATGTCATTTTTGCCGCTATTATGCTAGTCTAATGTCTCTAACAATTTTTGATGAAAAATATTTTTAATTTATCATTGTAAGTATGAATGTATCAGATAAGTTATTTGAATTATGAGTCAAAATATAGATTGAGAAGAAACAAACAAAAACATTTTTAAAACATCTATGAGTACATATGTACATATAGATATGTATATTAATTTACTGATTTGGTTATCTCAATGTACCGAAAACGAATATCCTTTACAGGCTAAGAAGTAAATGTACAATCCCTGTTTATTTTCTCCCTATTTTAATGGAGCACAAATATAAAATTGGTGCAAAATACACAAGCTGTAATAAACAAGAGATTGAAATCCTTCTTATATCAGCCAACTTACTATATAAAGACGAGTTCTATATTGACAAACATGTATACATTGACACATTGTATAATATATGGTATGAAAAACAAGACGATAAAAAATATGAATAATAAAATAAAAACGAAAGAAAAAAACAATACAACTAAAATTCTTAAAAATAATATTTATTCAATATTTCAATCGGAATAAGTATTCATCGGGCCATTTTTTCTATTTTATTGTTCGAAAGAAATAAACATAAAAAAAAACTGCGAAGCTAGTACACAAAAATAACAGTCGCACATCATTTTAATATACACACAAAACATTTGAATATCCACCATACTCTTATTTTAAAAAATTATTCTCTTTGGCTTCGAATAATAATTATTTATACATACCAATTCTCATAAATTTTGTAATGAACCATATACTTAAAAACATAATTAGACTTACAAAAGTTCATATACTCAAATAAGCTAATTTTATTTCTTTATTGGTAGATAATTTTGGAAAAGAAACGAATGTAGGAATACGATCCATGTTTAGCAATGTTTCTTGTTATAGTTTAAACCAGGTATTTATGAAATATTTGATACATATTATCTAATTTAAGAGTGTTCAGATTTGACATATAATAATCAATCCAATCAAAAAGTACTTTTAAATTTATGTTATATACAGTCCAATTGATTACAGATGCAGCAATTAATTGAAATGCGAGCATTTGACTGTCAACGGCTCTGTTGCTATTGAATATTATTTCAAATATGTGAGTGCTTGGTTGGTGTTAGAAGATAATAGGTTCATATAATAGATACCCACACAATCTGTGCGGATATTTTTTAATGAATATATAATTGTTTTTTCAGTTTACGTATTGCAATTCAAAGATTATGTTCATCTTCAGTGTTCTAATTTTTATTTATTTTGAGGCATTTTCCTTGCCGAGTCCTGAGTGACAAATTAAACATATTTGTTCTCCGTCGTCATTACACTCTTAACTAACAAACTATATTTGGGATCATACTCTAAAATCTATCATGCATTCTTACATAACTTATATATATATATATATATATATATATATATATATATATATATATATATATATATATATATATATATATATATATATATATATATATATATATATATATATATATATATATATATATACTGGAATTTACCACAACTCAAAAATTTAGTAAAGTAAAGATCAAACCTCCGTTTCTTGTATTTACCGAAAAAATCAAGTGGCGATCCCGTTAAACCAGAACATCACGATTTTCAGTCGAATTCGATTCTTTGGAAAACGGAGCTTTGATCTTTACTAAATTTTCGACGTCGTGTTGATGTTCACTTTTCCGTTTATCGATTTTAACTTATTGTTATTGATTGTTAAGGTTTATTCTTTAATTATAACACTTTGTTGAATTAAAAATACTTTGTTGATTTTTATTTAATTAGAATTATTTAAAATACAATAACAATTAAAATAATGTATAAAATTCTAAACAAAAGAACTGATCGAAGACTTCTAAAAATTTTACTTGTTAAAATTTGATCAAAAACTGAATTAATTTGAAAAAATAATTTTATTTTATAATAAAATTAAAGCAAAGCTTGCAAAAATGATTTTATGAGAGAATAATGTTATTTCAAGGTTTTACTGTAGAAAGGAATTTATTTAAGTATGTTGTGAGAAAATGAGGAGTCAGCAAAATCCATAGTATGGAGATCTTCAGTTGTGGTAAATTCCAGTACACGACATATATATATATATATATATATATATATAAATATATATATATATATATATATATATATATATATATATATATATATATATATATATATATATATTGTTGGGAGCTACTGGTTTAAGATCCGCATAGGAAATATGGAATTGAGTCATTATAATATAAAAAAACATCCTTTCCACATGCATACAATGTTACGTTGCAGCCAAAATTGCAGAATCGCAAAAATCAACTATATAAGCGAACCGATAGATCAATCATTATATTTAGTCTTTCAAAAGTTGTTACTATTAATATCGATTATAATACCAATTATTATAAAATAAATTATTACTATTATTTAATAAAATACAGTTAAAATGATTCAATTGTTATTAATTTAAAAGTGGAGTCAGTGTACAACAGTTTGAACAAGCTAGTTGCCTATAACAAATAATAATCGTCTTAATAAAGACAATATTATTAATACGATAAACCGTCAACCTATCAAATCCAAATAATACACTTATAGCCCAATTAAAGAAGAAATTTTCTGCCCCTCTTTGGAAACTCACTAAGGGAATCGAACAATATAACTTTTCAATTTCATTTAATTGTTTAAACCGTATTTTGGTGCGCCAATACTATTGAAATTCTAATAATAAAAACTATAGTAAATAACTGCTTTTTTATTGTTACGATTCATGAAATATGTTGACAACTTTATGTCCCGGTAATAAGCAATAATGAAATTTTGAATATGAAACAACAATCCTTAAATTAACAAATGGTACATTAACAAATATGACAGCTAACTGGGTTGAAATTTTGCATGCATAATTTTGACATAAAATTTTTTTTTAACTTTTCGTGAATCTTCGTTTTCATAAGAAATCAAATATCATAACAAAGAATAATCTTTTTTCGAGCTATTTGTTCGCTTAAATAGTTTATCGCTATGGAAATTTAATTTATAGATTTTGTTGTAATCAAATAATTCTTCTTTCTATTAAGTAAACAAGCATGTTGTAGCATATAAACCAAAGTGAATGCGAAATTTAAGTTCCACCAAACAATATTCAAAAAATTTTAACCCGTAAGAACAAGAAGTGGTGAATCACAACGGTCAATCATAGCTTATAAAGATACAATATAACAAATATTCAAATAAGTGATTAATTAAGGAATATATTTCTTATACATCCGTATTTTTTATATTTCGACTTAATGTCCATTAAATAGTGTATCATAATCATAATCTATCCACGTACCTACAAATCAATGATCATTAGTACAAAATATCAGTAATACCATACATAAACTATACAAAGGGTGAGTTCAGTATACTAACGGTGGTTTTGAATCATTAGTTTTCTGTGTAATTATAAGAACAATCTATTATTATCGTAAAACAATCATAATGAGTGTATAACAAAATATAAAAATGATTCTGTTAAGGTAGTACGAGCGCCAGGCGGTGTGGGGATAGGTATCGACTCTAGCGCGGTAAGGGGAACGCAGTAACCATATGATTTTTTTCAATATATAGATATACATTTAACATTGGCTAGTGGTGGCATTTATTTTTCTTTTAATTAATACACTTTAATTAGTCGGGCAAGTGTAAATGTTTTTGAATTAAATTGATCACTAATATATTTACTTTCATCCATTAGTTTTTTAAAAATATTCACCGACAGATTTACGAGAAAAATACGGAAATGTATCAATGTTTGAAGGTTACCCCATAAGACCAATGTTAAATTGCTCAACTTTAAAGTTAATTATTTATTTAAATGATCGGGCAATCTGATTCAAATTTTTGGAATTTGTTTAGACATATTTAAACTTTGTATTAAAAAAAAATCAAGCCTTTTATCAAAAGTTGCCTTGGTGCTCGTACTTCCTTAATTAGGACAGAAAATAAATGCAGAGGGGTTGATATACTGGGTATGGAGGATTCTATACATATTGAAGAGTCCATCAATAAAAATAATGTATTAATATTTACTAAAAAATCTGCTTGTAGTATATCAATTAAGTTCTTTGTTCCTATCTTTATTTGTTGAGTATTTATTTAATAACATACTTGTCAATGTAGTATGTATCAATATTTAATCTGTCTAGTTAACATTGTTTAAAAAAAATTTTCTGTTGCGATTCATCGTTTAGTGACAAGGGTAAAGAAAGAGGAAGTGTGTTCAAACCGCCAGGATTTTTCCCCAATAAAAGATGACAGACCCATATTAGGTGGCTGGTTGAATCCGACCAGCGCATACGCTAGTTACTTAACATAGTAAGACATGAGGGAAATCTTCGCCGCACCGTGAAGTACACGCAAGAACTCTGTGCACTCATGGTTTACCATTTCGTGTTTTGAATATTGCGTTCGTGTTCATAGTATCATTAAGCGAAATTTGATTTTTATTGGGAATTTTTGTATGACCTACATATAAAGAAGTCAACTGGAGGTATATAAGTATGCTATAATCGAGTATCGCATTCTGAAATTAGAATTATTTAAAGAATTGCTCTCATATAATGGATCCGGATGTTGACGGATACCATATATCAACATGACTTCTAGAAGAATTCTTAAAGGACTCATATTTATTATTTGGACGTCAGAAATATCTTCAAAAAGAATTCTTTGAAAAGTCATTAAGTTGTAGAATACGCTACTTATTGAACACGTTAAGACTTTAAGAAATTCTACTCTAAGAATTCTTTTATCTTACTACTAAAAGAAATTAGTTTTTTTTTTTTTTTTGTCAATTTATATAAAATTTCTTTTTACTGCTATATTCATCAAATACTACAATATTTATTAGTAACAACAGAACTCAGCATTACCAGGCTGTCTCCCAAAATTCTGACTTTCTACGAAAATCAGAAAAAAAAATTTGTTTGCAGAGATATTGGATGTGAGATAAACTGCTGTTATATATATATATATATATATATATATATATATATATATATATATATATATATATATATATATATATATATATATATATATATATATATATATATATATATATATATATAATTTTTTATATTTTAATATATATTTTTTAATTGATCATCCTAAACAATTTTCATTTTTAGATTGATTGTTTTTCGAGTTTAAATCCATTACAGCTCGAAAAGTCAAAAAAAAATTTAAAAATTTTATACTGAGTTCAAATGTGATAATTGAGTCATAACATGGAACAATTATTTAAATGATTATGAACTTTATGCAGGTTTTGTTCTTCAAATTCAAAATTTGTTTTTTTTGAGTCGTTTAGTTGTCAAAAATGAGTTCTATACAAGAAATATAAATATTAATTTTCATTTTCTCTGCTCTAGGTAAGTGAATGCTTCCTTGAAGTTATTAATGCAGTTTTGTAAGTAAGTTCAATTTATATTTGCTTTGGGTAAAAATCGTTGTAATTTTTTTGCGTGATAAATCGCGTTTATTTTTTAATTTATAGAAAATATTGAATAAAGATAAGTTTTTTTGAACTTTGAGCTTATCACTCACTATCTACCCTATTATTAACTTTACCGTAAATTTAATAAATAAAGAATAAAATAAAGGTTTTATATAATATTTTCGACACTCTAGGACTGATAGATGGTGTTAACCCTTTGAAATAACAGAAAATACCCAATAATTTTTACAATTTTTGAAAACGGGTATAATAATAATCATGACTTGTCGAGAACAAAACTATAAATTTCAATTATCTTGTATAAATTGCAATTTCCGGCCCAATTAAACAGAGTAAACCACTGAACATGGACTCAGAAGAGCTTTTATGTATTGTTAACAATTTTTAGTAATTTGTAAATTTTATTCTTCTGCAACATCATTAAATAAACGTGAGGCCTCTATGTATTTTGTTTTAATGTATGTTCATCGGTTTCTTACGTCAATAGTTTTAAAAACTCCTTTTTGATAGAATATTATCTTGATTTGATAGAAAATTATCTTGAAATAAGGGAGAGGGTAACGAATTTTTAGTGATTGTATGTGACTCAAATGAAAAATAATCGTGGATGTTGCTACACTATAAAGTACAAATAATCATTTTCCGAAAAACGACTTCAGAAAAAGAAATGAACAAAAAATTAAACATAATTTGTATAATATATGCACGCATAATTTCTTTGTTCAAAAGCCGACTTTCATGATTATATTGGCATATGGTTCAAACAATAGCCGTCTCTTAGTTGTATATTATTGATTTTAAAAAAGAATGAGGTTCTATGTTAGTTTTTATTTATTTATATTTTGTTTTGTATGCTCACGGTTTTTTTGTCAATTATGAAGATAAATAAGAGACATAATTTCTTGTTAAAAATATATTCTTTGAAAAGAAAGATCCGAACAGTAAAAACAAGGTTACACTGTACATTTTTGTATGTATATTTACGCAATTTCTTACAATATTCCGCTGTAGATGATTCTTCTTTTTTTGGTAAGGGGTATTTTCTATATATAACTCTTAGAAGTAAAAGATAAAAATTTGTCATCCAAATAAGGCTGGTTTTATAAAATAATTAACTAACAACAAATTAAATAACTCTTTCGCAGTATTTTCGTGTCGAGAATCGCAAATTCGTTAATTTATTATTATTCGTTAACTATTCATTAACTTAATTATTCGTTAATTATTCGTTAACTTAATTATCTCCCAATAGACCATAATTTTTGAAACCAAAAAAAATTACAGTAGGATGAAACCCATTAGAAAAGGAGGGGAATATGATAAAAATGAAAGAAAAATAAATAACGGTCGATCCGAGTTCAGGAAGTGGGAGGGGGTGAGTTTTTTAGGGTAAAAAATGGTTTTTCTTGATTTCCGGCAAAACTACTAAGTCCTATGGAAAAAAGTTAAATGGCATAGTTGTAGGTAAAAACATCTACAACTTTTGTATTTACAATTTTTTCACATAACTTCAAAATTAAGGTTGGAAGTTTTTGGTTTTTATTTTTGTCTTTTTAAAAAAATTTTTTTTTGATAACAGGGTCCTTGATAACCGACGCTTCAAAGCGCAAAGTTTCTTTATATGAGATATTTATCTAAAATATCATTCAATTTTAATTTTTTAGGTTATGTTACGTTAAACATACTATTTATGAAAGAAAATATTACTATTTTTATTTTAAAGTTGATTAATATAGCTTTTAATACAGATAGTATTTACCTTGCTATGTAGATTCCAAACGATTCCTTGAATAAAGTAAATGTCTCACAATTCTCTTAGCGTAACTCAGCCTACAGGTGTATTTTTAAAAACGATGTTGTACACTGTCGTAACTTTTTCAAAATATTGTAGATGTCTTATTAAATATTAACTTTATTAACTTATTTGTTTGTTAATTATAGTAGTATATTTCAATTTGCAATTTTTTCGTTTATCAATGTAACATGAAATCTTACGTTTTTTGAGTAATTATAGTGTAAATTTTAATAAATAGCTCAAAATTGTACATAATGATTAAAAAAAAAAAATTTTCGAATTTGAGTTTTTTTCAATTTTTTGCATTTTTTGAGAACATACTTACTACAGTAAAGTATATATTTTTTTACACCATCAAAAAGTAGAGATTTCAACGAACAAAAAACGCGAGAATTTTCCATTGAAAATTAGGGTGCTTTTTTGATATTAAGTTAAAATAAGGCGAAAAAATAAGTATTTTAAATCAAAAAAATACAATGTATTTGGGAAATAATAAGATAAGTAAGCACCAAATTTCGTAGAAAAAAAAAATTTTGAAAAAGATAAAAATAAAATACCAAAAACTTGGTTATTTGAATTTTTTACCTAAATTTTGAGGTTATATGAAAAAATTGTGAAAATAAAAGTTGTGGATCTTTTATTACCTACAACTTTTTTCCATAGGACTTGAAGTATTGCCGGAAATCAAGAGAAACAATTTTTTACCTATAAAAACTCACCCCTCCCACTTCCCGAACTCGGATCGACCGTAATTTATTTTTCCTTTCATTTTTATCATATTCCCCTCCTTTTCTAATGGGGTTCATCCTACTATAATTTATTTTCATTTTTTACCATTTTTTAAGGCTTTGGCCCTTACAAATCGGGATTATCAAAATTATTCCTTTTACAATAAGTTTAAATTACTTTCATTCCTAGATCAAATTTGTCATTAACTTATTCCCATATAAAATCCCCAGATGAGAAGTTTGTCCCGATTTTCCCCATTTAAACAAACAAAAATAAAAAAAAAATAAATAAAAATATATTTTTTGGATGCGCACCCAATAATTAGATGTATTACGTATTTGGATGTAGTATGATTTTATCGTATCGAATATGTAGAAATATATTAGAAAATTAGAAAAAAAATTTTTTACGCCATCTATTGGAAACCTACTTAATCTATATAAACAACTTTATAATAGGGTACAGCAAACAAGTAATTGTCATCTGTTCGAAATTTATAGAATCTAAAACTAATTTATAGATTTCATCGCGGCATAACAGCGTGACACGGAAATTTTGTATATTATAGAAATTCATTAAGGAAAGAGGATTTCTGTCTTTTAATAACACTTTTGAAATATGTTTGGCAATGACTATGCTCCGGTGTTAAAATTCATAATATGAAAATTTCATGGTTATTGATTTTGTTTGCAAAAAAATCTACTATTTTTATTTATTTTTATAATTATTAATGAGAACTCGTCACTTTCCTGTATATATACAGGACATATATGACATATACAGGAAACCGACACACACCGAAAGATTTGAGACGATGAACTTAGATAAAGGACGATGAATTTAGACAAAGGACCTATTCCAAATCCTGACTTAATAAAGATTTCCAAATTGATGAAACTATTAGAATTGAAACAGTATTTGAAATTAAAATTATTTAATTTCATAATACTTTTTTAGTTTTGTACGTTCAATTTTAAGTTTGAGATTTTTTAATTAACAAAAACCACGTGGTTCAATATCATTGGCCGAACACTAAACACGTGATCGATGCTGATTGGTTGACATAGCAATTTGATAGATACTTGAAAAGTATAAATTGCGCATACGCGAACGAACAAGTGTGCAAACCGTCCCCAAATTAGCAACAAGTAACATCTCCTCAGAGAATCATTACAATTAGCTAATTCATACTGATGATGATTACTTTGTTGTCGAAATACGTATTTATAAAATACAAAATCATTTGATCTAGGAAATTGGAGAAAAAATCGAAATAAATTATTTTTAGTTATATAAGAAATAGCTACCGAATAATTTAGAAAAAACTGCAAGCTATGATTTTCTTTATGCAATAAATTTCGCTACCTTTTAGAAGTATGCTGCGAAGGGAATGACTCAAGGGAATAGCGAAGCTAGTTGATATATCTATAAATTATATATTTGACTAAATCTTGTAGCAGAATATCTGTGGAATATATACACATTGATGATTGCATATTTAATACAACAAAATAATACATAGAACTAACAAACAAATATTGATATTTAAAAGTACATACATATTATGTTAATAATCAAACCACTTCATTAAAGATCCTGGTAATAATTTACTGATATGGTAAATATTGATAATCATCAACAATAATTTATACTTGAATAATTAATAAACAGATTTAGGTATTTAACTTTTGTTTATTGTTAATGTTGTTTTTGCTCTAATAAGGTTCTTAAATCAACTCAAAATTCACGATTGTATAACCATAATCCTTGTTGTTTTGATTCTTACGCTCTGAGGAAATTTCTTAGAAAAAAAATAGCAATCATAAAGTTACCTTGGGAAACTCTATAATATCTTTGGTTTGCTAATTCTGCTTTCAGGAGGGGGCGTCATTTTCTAGTTGGTTATTTTTTGTTTATGAATTCCAATATTATACTAATTTACGATTTTTGTCCACATAGGTAGAGTGGGATGGGGTACGATGGAAAGTATTTGAAATGAGTTTAGTTTTTGTTTTTATTTTAATTTTAATGTTTGGGAAGAGAAGTCAAACTGTCGTAGAAGCAGTGAGAGCTATTTTCAAGCATATATATTGGATGTTTAACAAACTTAGAAACAAACCTATTTTAAACAAAAACTGTTTGTTTCAAAATAATAAAAAATACGTATAAATAATTACGAATATGTCGAATTTTATTGATAATATCAATTTCATAATCGTATTTGGTTTTGGAACCATCACTTAATGCTTGTTTTGTTTCACGTCGAATTTATTTTCCACAATTCTCCAGTGTTCTTCGAAATATTATCTAAGCTTCTGTTCCAGAAATATATAAATAATTTGAATACTGATAACTATTATGTTGTTGATCCATCTATATAGATAATATGTTGTTGATCCATTTTTAATCCGTATTACATACAAAGAATATTCAAATTAAATTAATTTTTTTAAAATTAATTTGAATTAATTTCAATACACATTGGCAATATGTATTGATAATAGAAAAGTTAAATAAACTTTGGGATGAATTAAAAAATTTTTAAACTAAATATCCTGAATTTACATTAATTATTTTTGATAATTTAATAATCTCACTATTATAAAATAAAAATCCTCCTACTTTGAAATATTTTTTTCTACTTTTTTTGTGAAGAAAAAAAAACATTGTGAAATATGATAAAGAAACTGTATATTAATCTCAAATATTACATGTTATATAATTCTACCAACTCGTACAAAAATCAACCATAAAATTTCATCTAAAATAAATCTCTAAACTGATTTATTTTGTATTAAATTAAAGTTGACAGGTACTTTGTGCGGTATAATAATAGTATAAAATACAAAGTAATTAACTAATTAAAGTGTATATACTTTTACAAATAATTAACAAATATACAATATATGTACAGAAATATCAGCTCAAATATCTCAAAAACAAAAGATCTTAGAAAATAAATTTTAACAAAAGTTGCATTATTCAGCGACTTTCAAATTGACTTTAAGGTTTGTACAAAGTTATTTTACACCAAACTTGAAAAATTAAAAAATTTAATTTTAAATGAAATGGTATTTGTATTACAATGAAAATTGATCGATCTCAAAACTTTTCGATTAAATACATATGCATAACTTAGAAAAAATTCAGTTTAACGGTCGTTAAAAGCTTAATTTTGATTTTTTTTTTACATCCACCATCATAATGCTGCATGGCCACCTTAAACCTTAGCCACCAGAAAAAAAAGCAATAGTAATATGCTCCCCCCACGAAGTAATGCCTGACGGCGGTTTCCGTCGGGGATAAGAGGACAGAAGAAAAGGGGCTTAGGGTTTAGTGAGTATGGGCGGTAGCGTTGAGTTTTAGATGACACTGCGTCGAGTCTACAAGTATCCAGGCAATATGCCTGGAATCCGTAAAATGGATTCCCCCCGCTTAAAAAAAAACATACATACATGTATACATATACATACATACATATATATACATACATACATTCATATATATTAAGGCAGTGCCAGCGTTATTCTCAGAGATCTACGATTCAAGTCTCAAAGAGGGGATCTTTCCTAAAAGGTGGAAACAAGAAAGGCTGGTACTTCTCCCAAAAGGAAAGAAGCTACTGAATTAGATACCATTGAACCGCCCGGTCTACATGTTTGACACGGCGGGTAAGATACTGGAGCGAATAATTCACCAGAGAATAGAAGCAGTGGTCGATCCACTCCTGGCAGACAATCAGTACGGATTAAGGAAAAGAAGATCAACGCTTGATGCAATTGACTTGGTTGTAAGTACAGCTGAGGATGCAATCGCCAGAACTAGATGGAAGGGTGGCAAGAAGAAATATTGCTTAGTGGCTACTCTGGACATTAAGACCGCTTTCAACACCGCCAATTGGGACTGCATCATGCAAGCTCTTGAAGAAATGAACATGCCAAAATACCTCAGCAAACTGGTAGGGAGGTATTTCACGGATAGGGTAAAATTAATACGAAAAACGGCTAAAAGGAGTACGAAATTACCGGAAGAGTACCTCAGGGTTCAGTCTTGCATCCTTTACTGTGTAACATCATGTACGATGGCCTCTTGAGAATAGCATTGCCAGCAAGTTAACATTGTTGCTATAAAATATGCTGATGATGATGATAATATGCTGGCTTTTGACATCACGATTGGAAGAATTATCACGTGGATGAATACGGTGATCTTGCAATTGGCTAAATATAACACCGAAGCAATGCTGATCACCAGCTGGAAGAAAATTGAAACCATCAAGTTAAACGTTGGAAACTACGAAATAGAATCACAACCATTCATCAATTATTTGGGAGTGATGCTTGATACCAGACTCAACTTCAAACAGCAGGTGGAACACGTCGGTGCCATGGCGTCGGTGTATAGGGCTAATCTCGCAAGATTGATGCCTTATGTTGGAGGCTCAAAGCAGAGAAGTCGACGCCTCCTATCATCTGTAGTGACATCAGTGCTTACATATGGCTTATCTATTTGGGTCGATGCACTACACTTACAGGAATCATGGAGAAAATCTAGTCCAATCTATCTACAAAGCGCCCTACGAGTAGCTAGCGCATCTTCAATATCAGAGGAAGCAGTGTGCGCCTTTTCCGGAATCCTGCCTCACAGAGTTCTAGGAAAGGAGGGCTCTTTACCAATGAAGGTAAACTGCACCTAGCCCTGAAAAACATAGAATGGAAGAACGGCAGAAGAGCATAGGCCGATAGGCAAGTTGAATTGCTATGCTTCTTTTATTTTCATGAAAGGAGCATATTGGGACAATGTAGAAAATAATTACTTACATTGAAAATAGCGATGACTATCAGTTCACTTTAAACGAATTACATAATATTTGCAAAATTAGTTTAGATAACAGAACGATTTAGCTACGACTAAAACTGAAGTATGGTGATAAACTTATTATCACTGACAAATCGGGAACCTCAACATTCATATGCTTAGTAGATAATCAGCTGAGTCCTAGACGCAGCTACAACTGTCATTCGCGAAGTTATTCAAACCTATAACTACCCTCCGCCAGCTCGCATGTTTGCAAATAATGAAATCCCAGAATCGTTGGCATGTTTTGTAGTATGAGTGATTTTAAAGAATAAAGGATCAAATTTAGATCATTTAAAATTAATATGCACACATTTGCTATAGTATTATGACTGCCGTTTAACCAAGGTCTTTTAAGTCTAAATTACAATTAGGCCTCGCAGTTTTTTTTATCGAAGGTTCGGGTGAAAACGTCTTATAAAAATCTTTTCATATTTTGGTTTATGTACATCTTTTAATGAAACAATAATGTACGAGGCAGCCGCAGTTTTTCATCGTTCTCCTCTACATGATCTCCTCTACATGCTCAGGAAGAATATGAAGAAGAACAAGAAAAATAAGAACAAGAACAAGATAAAGAACAAGAATATCAATAAGAAGATCAAGAATAACAATCTGAAAAATACGACGCGGACGATTAAATTTGACTACTTTTTTTTTAACTTACATTGCTTTTATCTTTTCAATTTCTGCTAATATCCGCAATAGTTTCAAATTGAACAACTGACTCGGGGAATAGACGTACTGGGGAAACCGCGTTAAAAAAGTACTCTACCTCATAGGTGGCGTGGAAATGTGTGAATATTATGAAGATGATGAACATTTTGAATCATTATATCTCAAAAACAGTGGATCGTCGAAAAAATAGTATTGATACATTTTCTGTAGATAATTTAATGATTTGATATTTTTTTAATGATCTCAGGTATTTTTTATGATTAAGCTTTCCGTTTTGCTGAAAAGTACTCCATAGCAGTTCTTTTTAAGTTCTTTTTAAATTTCTTTAGGTAAGCGCGTTGTTTCAAATATCAATTAATAGGTATGTGTTTTTTTTTTTTTTGCAAAGATAGTGATGATAAAAGTATAAATAATACAAAAACTGTAAAAAAATTATTTTTTATTTTATTGTACTTTTACAATACAACCAAAAATATAAAAACAAATATTTCATACATTTATAAAAAATTATACGCACACAAAATAAAATTTATCTCCTACAATACAATCAAAAACCCAAAAGGAATGATCCTTATAAATAAAAAGAAATACAAAATTGAAAAATAAAAGATTAAAAACTATATTTCAACACTAAACACAACCTTAATAAACCCGTAGCATTTAATAGTCTGATTATATGCCCAGATACCTATTTAAAATGTGTTCTGATGCTTCATCCTACTCGCAAAATACACACATTACTCTCCATATCTCACAAGGAATTTGTTGAATTCAACTGCCAAATTAAAATTGCGTTATACGTCTGCTTTCCTCTGCTATCAAGATTGCGAGGTATTAGCACCATTCTCGTAATGCACCACATTTTTATACAAATTTAACGTTATCATTTTTATATAAATTTAACGTTATCATTTTGCATATACTTTGAAAGCTGCACTTGATATATTGAGCATGATCTGCATGTTTACTGTTTTATAAAATTTTGCGCTAATATTTTCGTTTAATAAATTCGATAGGTTTAAGTTTCGACCATGTACTAAATTATTTTTAACCAACAACTGTAGTCGATTTTTACTGCTTGAAAATGTAGCAAGACATATTGTAAAGTATTAATTTTTTCTGAACGGGAGTCACACCATATTTCTAATGATGTAGTACAGGTTGGACCTAATATAGGTACTTACTGATTCCAACACTGTATCCAATTCAAGACAAATTGTATTTTTTTACTAAAAGAAAAAATTTATAATATAAATTTTTACGTAGCATGATATGTGCCTCTCTAATTTGGGCTGTCTTCCACTGTTTATACATAGCAACACTCCTATTCATGTTTAACGTTGTTCCTAAACAAACGAACTTCAAAATTTATTTGTAAATTTCTAAAATCTACGATTTTGGTTTTATTTAGCTTCAAACATTTATGCTAAGCTCAACTAAAAATTAAAATAATAATTCTTCAATGTGAACAAACAACGTTTCTATTCTATTCTGTTCATTTAAATTTGGTAAAATGGATAAAGAACTAAGCTAAGTGATATTCAATTTTAAATAATTTATATGAAGAAAATGGATTACATTAAACTTTAATGTATGGAAAGATTGTGTTAGGTGTACGAAATAATAAATAATTATAATATACTTTAAATTTTCATAACATGTAATAAACAAACATTGCAATTTTGTATATATAATATTATTGTATATATTAAGTGATTCATTTAACATAATGCATTTGTTATAATCGCTTTAATAAAAAGTCTTAATGTGAACTTGTTTATATTATTTATTAATTCATTCGCATGCCTTTAATTGAGTGGAAAAATGTGTGCGTGTTTGTGCGTGCATGCATGTTTGTATGTCTGTGAATATGTGTATGTGAATGTAAGTATGAATAGTTGAATCATCCTTTTTGAAATTTTCTCAGATAAATGCTATAAATAGAAGACCATTTTTCGAGAAAAGCGTGAAAAATTTATTATTAAAGTTATAAACACAAAAATTGAAATTACGGCTACTAAGCGTGATTAAATGAAAAAATAACTTTATGTGATAGTAACAGTTTTTTCCTCCGGAACTTCAAAATTGCATACATTAAAAAGTAATCTAGGTACGACCCACAAGGTCCACACAACGAACTTAACCTAATGAGGAGGCTTAAACTATCAATACCCGGACTCGGCTTGGCTCGAAAGTAATCAGCAACCAAAAAAACTGGCAAATTGTGAATGATAAAATTATGTGTTTTGATTAAGATTGACTAATGAATTTTACCTAAATTAGAAGGTAAACTTAATCATATCGTTATAATTTTTAACGAATTAAAAAAAAAATACTCAAATTTGGATAAACTATGGAAGATACGTTTACCTGTTGCAGACTTTCTATTATATCTAAGACGTAGAATGTTTTTACGTATCTCAAAGGGTTCAGACAGCGTACGCCGTTAAAAAGTCCAAGTGTTTTTTTCCGACTTAGTATAGAAATATTAAAATTTTTATCTTCAACAAAAAACGCTGGACTGAGTTGCTAAAAAGTGATTTGCTATTCAGTTCTATGTTATGGAATCATGCTTCGAATGAAAGTAATAGATCATCGGTACCATTATTGTTCACACATACACAGACATCTATCTAAACATGTCGAATTTGGGTTCTAATGAGCTCGAATAGTAAGAGTATATCAAAATTAGGGATTAGCAAAGTGGACCTCATTATAAGAACTTGGAAAGTTATTAATGTCATGGTTTACGATTTTTGTATTTTCATATGTTAAAAAACGCATTTGTTATACGTATATATGAACTTTTCATGAAGGAGGACTAACTTTGATTCAGGTCTAAATGGAATAATTCTGTACTTAGCTCACATATGTCATGAGACCAGACGGTTTGAAAATCATAAATTATTTATGACGTTTCATGTATATTGTTTATTTTATATAAGGGTTGTATTTTCCCTATTTATCCTCATGTATACTGTTTTTTAGTTTGTTGTTTTGTCATTTATGTGTACAACTTACGTATAACATATTTTCTTTTGCAATTAGTGACACTTAACAATGTGTGCTATGTTTTATACAATTTAGAAATGTAAATTATGATATTTCAAGTATCGTTTCTGTTCTGATTTTCATCCGAATTATCTATGCATATATGATTTGTTCAGAGGATCGTTATTCTAAATTTATTCTTTAGTTACAAACTAAAGACTGGATTGTTTTTCTTGCGCGTGTATTTATTTTTGACCGAGTAAAGTCTACGTTTTAATTAATCGATTTCATCTTCTGTGCTTGCTGGTCCAAATTCTAAACGGTAAGATTTATTTTTAATAATAAAATTTTTTCATAATATAATGACAATGGATATTAAAAACCGAATTCAAAAGTTTTTTGTTTGTCGTACTTTCCGTGATTTACGCTAAAACGACTCATCCCATTTTGATACGGATCTAATCAAAAGATGGAAATTATCCATGTAAAGTTTATACAAAAAAAATTAATTTACAGAACCACGTTCACGTTGCTTTCAATTTATGAACGGTAAGAGATATTGAAAAACTGTAATTCACAAAAAAGTTAAGATTCAAAAAATTTACTACATGCTTACATGTTTAGTTGGAGTGCTTTTTAACCAACCTCAACTTCATAAAAAAGGAGCTTCCTAGAGCTTAGAACTTCCCTAATTTTTACTTGATTTGTACTCAAGGTAACTTACTTATTGCTTAAATCAGTTTCTTTTGAATTCATACCTTTTTGCTCTTTAAATGAAAAATTAGTATCTTCGAAAAAAAATCGCATAATGGCGACCGTTCCGTGAAATAACCCGGCATCGTGCAAAATGGATACTATAAATTTGTCGTTGAAAATGGTAAATTAAACTTTTCTAACCAAACATAATTTAATATTTTCCATTCAAGTTATTTTTATGTATAAATGTAAAAACGATAATTATTGTTGAAATAAAAATAAAAATCAATGTAATACTTAATACACGTAAACTATAATAAATTTTTTTTTGTGTACATATTATAGTTAATAAATTTATCAATGTCATAAGGTAATTTATAATCTATTTTTCCAATAAAAATGTCGTGCGTTTGTTAATTTTCCACATTAAGAATAATAAATGAAAAGTAAAATCATGTTCCATTAAATTACAGACATTTTTACCGACATCCAAGAAGAGTATACGCTTTTTTAGTGTAAATGTATGTTTGTGAACTATATTACCACCTATATAAAACGGCTGGAATTTGACAATTTAGTTTATAAAGTCTTAAAGTTTGGTTAATTTTTTTAATTAACCTGTTTTTATTGCGCTCCAAAAACATATTAGATATTTTTCATACACCTATCTAAGCATTTTAAGACGAATACGATAACTTGATTTTCAAAATCCAGTGGTGTGTATGATTTTGTGATATTATATATATTTTTAGTCATCGGTGAACCCCCAAACATTTCATTCATTCTTAACCATGTTTGTTTAATATGTCATTTGTTTCTGGTTAAAGCATAGAATTGTTTTATCCCGATTATTTCCTTTTTTTATTACAGAATTAACGATTTTCGTTCTTTCGATTATCCATTATTAACTTTTAATCAGTTTCCATTGCAACAATCATTGTTATTCCTGCAATGGTAAAAAAAATATGATTGACTATATAAAGATTTTCGATTTGAAAATATACACTACAGAGATTCATAATCTATTCAAGTATTTTCGTTTATTATTTATTACCATTATTACCATATTGATTTGTTTGATTGCATTTCTGTGTTATAGTTTGATGCGTTTTCACATATTTTGGTTTCAAAAAATATTTCCAGTTTGTTGTTAAGCTGTTAGAACATTACTAGTTTAATATGTGGTTTTTTTTTTTTTTAAATATGTTTACTGTCTTTACTAATTTTTAAGAGAGGTTGTGCGGTTTTCGCGCATATATGTATGTAACTTTCTTTATTACCTGCTATATTAAAAACGGCTAGATGGATTTCTACAGGTAAGGGGGGTTATCAACAGCTGTAAGAAGCACATTTTTTATGTAATATCTTTCAATTTTTGCAACAAATACTTAGTTAAAAAAATATTTTTCCAAATCTTAGAAAGTTTGGTATGCACAATATTGACATTTTTTCTCGAAAAAAATTTAAATGAAAATAAGAATTGAATTTTAAATTGAGAAATCTTTTTTCGAGTAAATCTCTTCGTCACACCATCATTTTCCATGTCAATATTGCGAATACCAATTTCAAAGCGTTAGTTATTGAAATGAGTAAGAATAATATTGACGTTTACAGAAAGATGAGGCTTTATATTCATTAACCATATACATCCTGCCTGCGATAAGTATTGCGATTATTTTAAAATTAAACAATGCGGGATTTTTTCAGACTTTTAAGAAATTATTTGTTTTTGATATAAATATATATATATATATATATATATATATATATATATATATATATATATATATATATATATATATATATATATATATATACACGCTACTCCTATTTCCTTCTCATTTACACATATTTAAGTATTTATTTTATATTTAATGATCTCTCATCTTTTCTATTTGTAAATTGTATTTATCTAGAAATGATTATTGGAATAAGGGGTTCAAGTTCTATTTCCCTATATCTTACGAGCTATACATCCTACAAAAAATTTGTTAAAAGATTATTATTAGCAAAGTTCTTTGTCTACAATTGTTTCAATAAAACTTTCTGTTTTCAACACTAGGAATGAGATGAATGACCATTTAAAATTAGTAATATCTTTGCGGGGTATAAAATGTTCGGTCAGCCCCTTGTAAAAAAGTTCTGAGGAAATATATGCTGATTTCTTTTGCATATAAACTTTTGAACCAGAAGGAAGTCCTTCTTCAAATTCTGGCTTTTTATTTACCCACATGATAATCAGAACAGGTGGGAGAAAATTGCCAATAGCGTTGCAACAAGCAACAACGGTAACTGTTTCGTCTTTTTCTCCGGAAGTAAGTCATTTCACTGCTCTAGTACCTTTCTTGGCCAATACCTTGCCAGGTTTATTGTTGAGTTGGACACCGCTTTCATCCATATTGAAAATTCACTCCGGCTTATCTAGGAAATCATTATCTGTTAAGACGGTTATAAGCAGATCAAAAAATTTGGCTATTTCGGCCCTGCTTAAACCCTTTGCTCCTTGAATTGATATGCCCTCAGCTTCCCTCACAACTATTTCGGGATTTCTTTCAAGGAAGCTTTTCAACGATTGCGGTCCCGCCATTTTAGTTTCATTATTAAAATTGTGCTTCAATCCTAATTTTTTGGCAAACTGATAGGTTAATTGGCGAATTAAACTTCTTTCAGCAGGAAATCCTGCGTCTCCGAGCTTCAATATATGGGAAACTAGTCTTTTTTCATTTTCAAAGCCAAGGACAGGGTATTTTCCTAGAAGTGTTAAAATACAATTAGATAAGTAAGCAAGTGTGTAAATAAATTAGTATATTTATAAGCTAAATATACAATTTTAAATCCTTGACATACCTTGGGTTACCAGCAGCTGGTTTCTTTTTTTATACCGTCTTCTTAAGGTTCGAGAGGATATGCCATAAATCCGGGATATTTCGTTGATACTTTTTTGTTTTTTATTTAGTTCTTCGAACGCAAGTGTTAAACTATCTTCTGTTCAGTTGATGTGGCGCGGCACCACGCCTCGCTTTCGTTTATACTTCCGAGGCATTTTGCTGTTGAGTATTTATTTTATTTAAGATAAAATACCAAGAAAAAATAAGAAAAGCAAATGAAAAAAATAACTAAGAAAAAAAAATCTGTCTTTGCTTGTTAAAAATGTATAGTTGCGGATAATTGCCGCTGGGCAACAATCAAAAGACAGTAGGGCAACTATGTGATTTGATACAGATACTTTTTATTTACGAAATAAATAAAACATATTTTACAATAAAACCTAATAAACAGTGCAATTTAAACTCTAATGCACTCAAAGAAAAATATTTTTGACTGAAATCGCAATCAGTTATAAAAATATTTTACAGAGATTACTTACCAATATAATTCTGGCGCTCGTCAAAGTATCGTCGCGGAAGATGTTTTCTCACACGGACAAAACACATGCGCCTACTTCAACGGCTTATGCGGCACTGAGGCCTGTGCGGGGGAGGCTTTCAATTATGATCAAAAAGAAACACTGTCAATACGTCTAACATAGAGCATTTGAAACTGAGGCATGTATCCGTCCTAGGCAACTATCCGGCTTTTACCCTACATCTTTGTTTATATTTTTTGTAACATTTCTATATTATTACTTAGTTAAAACTTTTCACTTTTCTTGCTATAAAAATTAAAATTTTCATGTTTTTTACAATAATTTCTAATGAGACTGTACATTTTATTTTGCCCTTGAAGGTTCAGCTGTTTCTTCCTCCTCTATTCAATTTTTTGTGCAACAAATCTCAACACGTTTAGACGTATTCAAAATTGTTAACACTATTTAAGAGTTTAATTGATATAATTAATAGTCTTGTGGATAGAATTTTACATTGAGTGATAAATTTTCGTCTTTCTATGATCGTGCATCATGAGTGATTGTTTCATTTGTAAAAAAAGATTTCGAGGACATCAAAGTAAGAACTGTAAAAGCTTAAGGAGTGAAAACTTTGATTGATCGAGCGAAAGCAAACAAAATGTGGAGAATGAGCAATTTAATTGTTCATTATCGAAATTATGGAAGCATGTCTGGTTGCAGTAAAGCAGGTCTAAAATGCTTTACATTGTGCCTTAATTGTTCTGGAGAAACTTGTACCAACATCATAGAGCTATCGAAATAAATAGAAGAAATTAAATTCGAAGATGAATTACCAATCATGGCTCCGATTTTAATCCCGTCATTCCAGAAAGCTTCCCTTTCGACACTGAATTAGATTCTGATCTGCAGGTTGGATCATTCAAAAAAAGTCTAAAAGAATTGTAAAGTTATTGATTATATATCTTAATTATCTCCAAGATTATCTCATCTAAAATATATTCATGGATAGGGCCTACTGAGGATACAACTTAAAAAACTCGCCTACAGGCCCTACCTCATAGGTGGTGGGAAATGGGTCATTTATAACTAAGTAATAATAAAGGTAATGTTACAAAAATATATTAATAACGATGTATACAAATAAAAAAAGTAGTGTAAAAGTAAGGTTGACGTTTCGTTGTTATCGGATTCTTGCGAGTAGTAAGAACCTGGTTGACTTTGGAGCGCTTTGTAACCACCATAAATTCTGTAATTCAAAAAACATTATAGGTCAAAATATTTGATATAAGATTTTCCATAATTATAGTCCGAAGTGATTTTGTTCTGATATTAAAAATAAAGAAATTATTTAACAAAAAGAAAGTTTGTTGCGAATTTTTCTGATATTTTTGTTAATAACTTCTTTATTTTTAGTTTTATTGAAAAATATATATTGAAAATTATATTTTAAGTTACATAAACAATTGTAGACCATTCTATTTGCTACAAATTACATATTTAAAAATTTTTTGTGGTGTATAGTTCGCGAGATATTGGGAAATAGAGTTTGCACCATTTTTTTCAATATGGCGGCTGCGGAACATGGGTTGAAACCCCACAAACTTGGAGTTAAGCTCCCAGTGACCACCTCCCTACATATCAATGTAACATTTCAATAGACTATTTGCATCATTTGTTTTGTAACGTTCGTTTTAACATAAGCAAGTATTCATATGTAAATAACATAACTATCTTTGTGACAAACATTGATTTATATGCCGGTATAAATAACAATAAAATACTTTGTCGTATGTGATAATATGAATGTAAGATTTTAAATGCGATATTTTTATCGCAGATACTATTTCAAATCACGAAAATTATTGCTTTCCATAAGCAAATCACTTAAACAAATTATAGAAATCACTCCGTGTGCTTATGCTTTGTGCTCATAATTTAGTTCGTTAAACCGAAGTAGAGTCTACTTTGTTTATAGTTATTTTAAATTTGTTTTCTATTCTCAATTTTGCTTCGGTTATTTTAGAGCAATACTTTTCAAGTTTTTTTTTTTTAATGTTATTTTTTATATTATGAATTTAATATATCAATTATTAATTAAACATTTTTCGCATTTAAAATCAAAATAATTTTAAATAAAGTAAATACATATATCTGTAGATTATATCTGTGTCATTTTCCATGTGACTAAAAATGGAAATTTTGTTAATATACACATAAAAGTTAAGTGCGTATTAAAATGTAGAAATTTCTCTCTCCTAAATCTTTTAAAAATAATAATATGAATGTTGTTTTGTGTTTCTGTGTATATTGGCTTCACCTTATTGTCTCATGGAGATTACGAAAACTTACTATATATATATTTCGCCTGTCACAGTGTGTGTAACCAAACTCCTCCAAAACTGGTTTACCGAAATTTTATGAAATTTTGTTGTATATTTGATAGGTCTGAGTATAGGTTTTAAATTATTTTATATACCCCTAAGTCAAGGCTTCTTAAACTTTTTTCATCCACGACCCCATTTATGATTGCGAGTTTCCTGGTGACCACATTTATAAAAGGAGGATAAATTAATTTTTTTAGATGATTTATTTATAAGGTAACAATTTACATACACATATGAAAATATATATTTTTAGATTTCGTTTAGAAATACAAAAGTCTAAAATATTGCACAAAAAGTTGCATTTATTAAAGTTACAAAAATTATATGCCCTATTGTTTAATCAAATGATTATTGCATTTTTTGCAATAACTTGAATAAAAGGGAATTCTAACCGTCTTAGTTCGCTCGAATATATTCAAACACAATCCTTGAGTGGTAAGTATTATATTAAAATTAAAGGAAAATTTAATGAGATGGATGTGTCTGCATAACAAATTAAAACTTGAATATTGGACACTGCTATATATTACAACAACATATAGGGATTTAATATATTTTAAAGCTGAGACTTCACACACATATTTGGTGTTTAATGGCAGAAAAACATTTTCCCCATATCAGCGATTCTGGGAAATGCAGTTCTAGTTCTGTTGAAAAATGTAGTTTGAAGATTGAGTAACTCGAAAGCTCAGCTCCTCTTGAGCTTTAATTGGTAGGTGATCAATCTTACTTAATACAAAACGGCTTTTGAATCCAAACTATCTATTGGAAATCAATATATAATATAAAATATGTATAGAATTGTGTTTCTAGCGCTTTTAAGTGATCTCCGAATTAATTTTTGCAATAAAAGTTTTACATGATTTTTCTCGATTATAAAATTGTCCACACAATTATCGAAAATTTTTCCTTGGAAAGACAAGAGATCGTTTTATTTCGCAAAGATATCTGACAAATAACATAGCTTGGATAGCCATAAGTCATTTTGAAAAAAAAAAAACAATCTTTTGACAACCATCTTTACTTCTGCATGTAACAATAAAGTTGTGTAATTGAAATCAGTATCTATACAGAGATTTGAAAATAAGCGGCAGTTAAGAGTATGGGTTTGAACAAAACTTATAATCTTAACCATTTGTGCATATTCCACAGCAATTTTTACATTCTAAATCCTCAGTTTTTAAAACTTTGTCAACTTTACAATATTATCTTACCTTGTAGTATGGTCTTTCGACGACAAAATAACTATTCCTCCACGGTTTCTTTATAAACGTACCTGACATATACTAACAACTGAGCCAATTTAGTAATTTTTCAAAGGATTTATTTCTTTTTTTACAGATTAATACAAAAAATCCTTTTTGTTGACATACGAAACATGCTTTGATTCAATATGTCTTTTTAATTTTGATGGTTTCATACTTTCCGGAGTATATTTTGTAATAAATGAATCTAAGAGATTAGGTATCTTGTTTAATCGGACGGCCAGTAAAATGGGTTACCAACAGACAATTGATCAAAGTCGTTTACTATTACTGTCTTCAGTTCATTTCTATATAAGGGTTTATTAAGAGGGTTAAGAGTCCAGAGTCACAGCTAGTAGTTTTTGCCTTAGACTTACCACCAGCGATAAATCTGTTACCAAGGCTTCAAAAGAACTTCCTTAAATTTTTTGGTTGATGGAATGTCGTTGGTAGTAAGCAGCTGACACTATTATAGCCGACCCCCAATATTCAACAACACTTATAACTTGAATTTTCTCTGTAGTATACTTTTCAATTTCATAGTGTTTAAGATTCTTTAATATGTTTTTTTAATAAAAGCTGTTTCTCCTTGAAATTTTCCACTTGTAAGTTTTGTATCATGAAAACCAAAATTTTTTAAGTTTAAGTAATTTTTAAGAAATTAGTAAAATATCATTAGCATGATCTATGTGGAAACTTTTCAGTTCCAAACACCGATTTGCCAGTTCGTTTGATTTCCATTAAACAAGCTTTAAATTTTGAACCATTCTATTTCATTTTACAAGTAAGAGAAGTTCATAAACGCTGAACTATCATAACGCTATTTTGTTTTATTAGGTCACGAAACATTTCCAGTTCAGAAAAGATTATTTCATGAAAACTACAATAATTTGTTCATTGTAATTTAAGCTATGCGCTCCGAATGATGCCTTTTAGAAATTCCACCTATCGTTTTAAGTACTTGAGCGTATGAAAAGTTTTTTCGAGTTCAGTTTGGAGTCGTAGTCGCGGGTTTTGGACTAGAAGACGTTTTCTCAAATCTGGGTACTTTTTTCAAACAGTTTTCTATAAACTTGGCTCCTTGGTTTTAAGCTAGGTGATTTTCACCACAGTAAACGGATGTAACAAGTTCATCTTTGATTGTATGACAACCATTTGTCAAATGGTTGCATGTGTACTTAACTCACCTAAATTCTCGCCCACAATTCCTTTGTGTGTACCAAAACCGTTGGCATCTCTAGCACTGAAAAATATCACGTCTTGAGTTTAACTATTTTATTCCCTAGTTTAGTAATCGAGTATATCCATTTATTTTTTGGGCTCGAATCGATAAAAAATATAGGTTAAGGATCCTTTGTTTGCCTATAGTTAACATTAGACCCATTTTCAACATCGTACCCAAGTACTTCCAAATCTTCAAATCGATGGGGTTAGTAATTTCTTTTTTCATTTGAAACATTTTAATAATACCCGTGAAGATGGTCACATGTTTATATGTGGTTGTTATACATCAAAGATTCAAATATCAAAGCCGTTGCCATTTCGATTCCTTTGGAAATCCTTAAAATTTACATCATTGGTTTCATAATGGTTGAACTTTGGTTTTTATTGCTTTTTCTGCCATATTATCATCATATGGCATCGATTTGCGTCACCATCAACATGGATCAAAATAAATTTTTTGTGTAAATATTAGAATAGCTAGCCGCCCCTTTCTGTTGAAGTCGCCGGTCGATTACTTCAGAACTACGCATCGTTTTTCAAGAAACAATAACGAATTTATTGTTCTGCCAAAATGGAGGTTATTTTCTCTATTTTTTTGAGATTGAACACTGCCCATTATTTGGGGGATTTGCGATACCAGCCTAAATCTTGTTGATACATTTGAGTATCCTTGAACGGGCCTCTCCGTAATGCTATTATAAATACTAGCTTTAGTCTTGAGTTTTTAAAATTGCGACCTACTGCTAGAAGATCTGCAAGAAGTGATTTTGTAGAATATTTGATAAACATGTCATTGTAATTAATAAAACATTACAAAATAAAATACAATTATATATTATACATTATACAAACACACAATATTGCAAAAATGCTTAGTAGGCATGCCACACACGTTTATTTTATTTATAACTAGCTGCCCCGGCAAAACTTCTTTTTGCCACATATATTAACTTCAACATTTTCTAAGTATAATAACATATTCTTAACAACTTTCCTCTTTTTCTTAATACTGAAAGCTAAGGCAAATTAGAATAAATAATGATATTAATATATATTTTAAAGCATACCCGGACACGTTGCGGTGACAATTGATATTACATCGATTGCATGCAAAATTTTAAGCAGATTGGACGAAGGAATTCCGTTGTCCCATACAAACTTTGCCTCTGCTTTTCTTCCCCTTAAGAGTAGAATTTCAGAAAACCTTTTCTTATGGGATGCCCGGTATTTGATGTGTAGCACACTATTTGGTGTGGGATACCCGTGACACGAAATATTTATATATACACTCGTATTTGATGTGAGCACCCGGTACCTCGAGCAGCCACAATACGTGTATATTGTGCCGTGGTTCTCATATACTTGATGAAAAATAGTAAAAGGAAGTCCAGAACCACTAATATAGAAAAGAAGAGATAAATAAATTCTATTTTGAAAAGCTGGCCCGGGTAAACATTGTTTTGTTATATAAATTATTTCTAATTAACAACAATATCTCCTAAATATAATAACATATTAAACAACTGTCTATAACTAAATAATGAAGCTGCGGCAAATCAGAATAAATTATGATATTAATTTATATTTTGAAGCATACCCACCCGGTTTACGCGTTGCTGTGTTATTTTTCACATTTTAATAAATGATATTACATCGTTTACACGCGGATGCAATTCTACCCTTAGGGGAAGAATTTCAAATCCTTTCTTATCGGATTCCCGGTATTTAGTGTGCACCCGGTACATTTTATCCACCCGGTGTTTACCTGGTATTTCCTGGGGTACACCCGGGACCGCGATCACCCGATAATTTTTCCGGTATGCGATATGCACACTTTATATAGTTGACAGTTCATCATACTGCTATTGAGAAGAGATAAAGAAGTTTTATTTTGAATAGATAAAGAAGTTTTATTTTGATTTTCAAAATTAGATTTTGGTTTCTATGGAAATGATGATTAGTAACATGTGAGAGAAATATATATTTCACAGCTAAGAACATTTTGTATTCGAAAATTAAATTGTCGTTTATAGTATTTTCCTTTACTTATTATTTATGTTTCTCACCGTTAAAACCTTCCCTGAACTTTCACGAATATTTCAAGACCAAAATTAGCCAAATCGGTCCAGCCATTCTCGAGTTATGCGCTTACCAACACATTTTGCAATTCATTTTTATATATAAGATAACGTTTATACATAAGTATTTTTATTTAATTATAGTTATTGGAATTAGTTTTTTAAATAAAAAATTATTTATTTTTAACAATTAAAATACATTAAAAACATATGCATAGTATAGTAAATTATATACAAGTGTTTAGCAAGGAGGTTGATTACTTTTCCACGACAATGTTTTCAATAATTTTCTATAAATATTTTTTCATTTTATCCAAGCCTTCTTCTGTGAAATTATTTTCATTTTGTGTACATATATATGTACATATATATATATATATATATATATATATATATATATATATATATATATATATACATACATATAGATATATATATATATATATATATATAAATATATATATATATATATATATATATATATATATATATATATATATATATATATATATATGTATATATATAACTTTTGGTACCTATAGTTACATTTAGTATAATTATAATATTATAGAAAATCGATAAATATAATTTTAAATTATGAAATGCTATGGTACCCACACAGTTATAATAATAATAATCATCTTTTTTATTGAAACACTTGTACATATTGTGTAATTTTGTCAACATAACATTTAATTTAGTATACAAACTATAATTGAAAATAAAAATGAGCATTGTCAATTGTGCTCTATTTAGTAATTTAACTTTTTATACCAATATCTGGAAAATGAGTATGAAAAACAAATTTTCTCCCTTTTCTACAATGTAGAAATCGACGTTATTATATTTTCAGAGCAACTTTCAGTTTGTGCCTGTCTATGTTCTAGGCAAAGAAAAAAATTGGAACAGAAAATCGGATAAAATAAATAAACTAAGCTTATTTAATTTTTTTCTTTACTATCTGGTTGTGATTCTTACGGTCACCTAAGTTTTGATTGACTGCTAAACGCCAATTTACAAAAGAATGGACTGTAGGGAAAGTAAATTAAATTTAGTAATTTAAAAAAAGGGAGGACCAGGCGTGGAAACTTCAACAATTGCGTGAGTTTTGCAATAACTGCAATCTATTGCATGAAATTTTTTATATATATATATTGTATTGTTAAATTAATAAATGATATGAAACAATCTGTAATTGTAAAAAATGTTTGGATAAATATAAATATAAATAAATTGAATAAATTTAAATAAATGCAGTTGGATTTGAACCGATTTCAAACAACTATTCTAGTCACATTGCTGATGCTTCTATATATATCTAATATATATCATTATGCTGCTTACTGTACGTACGTACAGTAATACATGAGAGTCGTTATTGTGTTGCTAGTTCAATACTATTTCCCATCTCAAACAATGCCCAACGTAAAAAAAAACGACCTCAAAAACAATTCAACTGAATTTTAACTGAATAAAGAGTTCATAATTTATTTAATGTATATAAATATTTGTTTTAATCTATATTATTAAACCACTATTGAGCCAGGAATTGTTCATGAATCTAAATTCCAATAATTGAAATCTAAATAGAAGAATATTGTGTATATATCTTAAACTGATGTATCATAAGCTTATTCTAAATTTATGCTTTACTGGTTTATTGGTTTTTCACTATTATATACAACCATTATTCCTAATTAAATTCAAGTATAAACCGTTAATATATTAAATCATAAAAACCAGAAGCATCAAAGTCACCAAGTAGCAAATTGATTATTCTGGCCTATTTTTACGCAACTGCGGCAAACCCATTCGTTTTAGCATTCAATGTATGCATGTATGTAGGTACGTACGGAAGTTCCTTCATAGTAAATAAACTGTTGAACTGATTGTAATCAATAACGTGCCATTCGTTATTATAGTCCGGTTGTTATAGGCTAAATAAAATAAAAGTAAAATCAATATTGTATTACTATTGTATTACTAATAGTATTACTTACTATTGTGGAAGTAAGAAAAGAGAGATAGATTTTTTTTAAATGTGTCTTGTTGGATATCAAATGGAAAGGCTCAATTCGTATATTTCAAATGGAAATGATGCTTAATGAAGACACGTTACAATTCTAAAAGTAGTGTAGGTAACAGTCACGCGAGTAACGTATTTTATATTCGTAAAATTCTTTTTACGTTCCCACTAAATGCTACACGTACCAACAAATTTTATGTTCAAAAATTCTCCTGATCATCAAATGAAGGATTTTTGATAATGGGTTTATATGATTAAACATAAAACAGATTAACATAAAATCATTATATATTTTAGTTAAAAATCTTTTGGGGTGAATTAAATGCTATTAATATATATATTTTTATAAAAAGTCATAATTGAGTTCTCTCATTTGATAACCAATAACACGCATTCCAAAGGAAAAATAATAATTAACCTCCTCTTTTTTTGTTCTTACTTCCACCTTATTAATTTTATTTTTATTCTGTTTAACCTAAAACATCCTTTCATAAGTGCATATTAAGTTGTATATTATTTTTATGTGTAATATCTTACTACTCGTTATCTATGAAACTGATTTTCAGAAGTGTTTAAGTGTAGCTGGAAGTCAGGAGAATGCGGGATATACATTTATTTACGAACTATATGTAAATTATATGTTTTTTTATATGATAATGATTTCATGAAAAGTGAAATTTTTTATTGTGTAACACTTTTAAAAATTTGTATCATGTTGATGAGGTTAACACGATACAGAAATGTGTAAAAGGTTATAGATGTGATACTTTCGTACAAACACACACATCACACACATTTATATATATATATATATATATATATATATATATATATATATATATATATATATATATATATATAAATTACTATGTTCAAAATTGTAAACTTATAATACCAGTAATATTTACAAATAATAATTTACTTAAAGTAATGACTATATTTTAATTCAACAACACTTATCAATGATTGAGTTTTATTCCCGTTGGATATATGTTGATCAGACATTACGAAAGCAACTTTATAATTTTTAATCTAAACATATTTAGCAAACACTCTTAAAAACATCTAACTAAAGAGTAAAAATATTATACTTATATGTAGTCATATAAGCAATTCATAGATTCAATTGTGCCGACTTTGAATGGGTTAGGAGATTGTTTGAAGAAAGCTTTAAAATAAGTTACATTTTTTTTTTTCAAATCGCTTCTGTATATTTGAAAAACCTTCTGTATATTTATAGGATATTCTATTGCCGATTACCTAATGAAAGCTTAAATTGATTGGATTGAAATAGATGATTGTTGAGATCTTAAGAAAAATATTTTAAGCATTACTATACCAGTGATTATTTATTTTTTATTATTCATAAATTGACCAATTTAATGTTAGGCGTCTATTCCTAATTAATGTGACTTTTGTGACTTACTTAAGTGCCATTAAATGTTATTCTGTTTGTTAATATTGAATATCTTTTCTAAACAGTAATAATGACAAATTATTAATTTAAAAGTTTTTAATATTGAAACAATTTTAAATTTTGTTCAACTTGTTATTTTATAAAAATAACAGAGTGAGCGTTACACAATACTCGCAGATTATGTGTATCATCAGACATTTCAGCTTATTAACAAGCAAAATTAACGATGTACGTCAACTTAGCTAAACAACTTTACGTAATTATATTATAAATAGGCTCATAATTAGTCGTTAATTAAAAGTTTATTAGTTATGGAAAAAAAATTAATCGCTCAAATCATAACGGAGAAAATTTATGAAACACATTTTTATTTTTAATCCAATTTTTAAGTTGACTGTCTTAACGAAACAAAATTTTACGATCAACTTCGATATAAGCCCATATTTAACCGCTGTTTAATCGTTAGTTACTTGTGAAAAAAATGTTCGTCAACTTAGTTAGACAGTATCGCGAATTTAAAATTTTTTATCCTAAAAACACTTTTTTCTCTGGTTAGTGTTTAACCAACTAGTTCAAAATTCAAAAAATTATCATGCTATATCATTTGCTAAATTTTCATAGTTTAGTAGTTATGCGGGAAATATTATCAATCATTTTTGTGGTTAAGTAAATGCTATTGTTGTATATATATTATTGAAATGTAATAATTGAGGAATTTGTAATAAGTGGAACAACTTGTTACCTCCATTTCGTTGTTGTTACCTTCATCACATTGATTCACTCGTATTAATCAAATCGATGGATACTTCATTCATCAAAATCGGGCCAGTTATTTCGCTGCTATTGAAGAATATACGTACATACCCACGTATATACATACATACATACATACATATACTCCTAAAAGTTTTTCCCACCCTTTTGGTTTAATCGTAGTCGTAAAACTAAACCACCCATTGTAAGTGCATCATACATTATTATTATTATTAATATGTATAGGTATGTAGATATAAAATTAAATACAACCATAAAATATTTTTGAAAATATTATAAAATATTTAATATTTTGTAAATGGTCTACACCACTTATCAGTGTAGGTTGTATAAAAATATTCCAATATTCTATATAAAATGTATAATATATGGTATATGAGTATTATATACTTCCAGAGGGCGAATTATTAAGTTTTTTTTTCCGGGAATTTCACTGATATTTTATTGATGTAGTTAAGTTAAATTCAATTGAGTTTAATTGATAGGAATAGGATTTTGTGGATTATATCAAATATTCCAACTTTAAGTTGCGTAAAGACGCGATGAGACTTCCGTCATGGTCGCATAGCCAAAGTAACGATAAATAATAAATACATAATCAGCTTATCTTCTTTAAAACATTATTAAAATTATCATTTTTGATAATGTCAGATGATGAAATAAATGACCACAATTATTTTAAGTAAATAAGTTAAAGTGGAATTAAATATAAATTAAATTAAGTATAATTTAAATTTGTTTCATATGAGACCTATCGGTTTTTGTGGTGAAGTGAGCCATTCAACCGATGAAATCTACCCAAAATATATTTGAGATCGAGTAAGTAGGGTTTTGTGTATTTGATGTTGTGTAAGCAGATTACTGTATGTTTTTTGGCACTTATGTTCAATCTGTGATTGAAGTATCCAAGTGATAATTGTAGGTTGATTATTGTGAGATATATACCGCGATTCAGGTAATTTGTTCAAGATAGTCGCATTTTTTAGTTTGGAGATTTTGTTGGGGGTATTATTTATTTAATAGTGTTGTGTTCCGAAAGGTAATAAAACTTTTCATCGTACTGCAAAATTATCATTATATTGAATTTTATATAAGAATCACATCGATCCAATGGAAAAATTATAAACCAGAATTTTGTATTACACATGTGCTATTGTTTTTAAATGTTTTCACAGGTGTGCTCCCTTTCAGAAAAACTGCTGTAAGTCTACTAGTATTTGTAAATCACCGGATCGATTTCCTTTTAGTTGAATATTCAATATATCCATTCTTTATATTTTATAAATGCTTTGTTTAAGTATATTTTCAGACATCTTGGTAAAGTATAGTGATTGGAATATATTAGAATTGAATAAATTAAAATCATGCAGTACATCATTATTTCTATTATTCATCATATATGTACTTGTTTATTTGCCTAGTTGTTAAACTACAGGTACTTACAGTCATCTATGTTATATTCTTATGTTAACATATTTTCTATTATCACGTAAATAAGTGGACTAGATGAGAACCGCAAGATCTACACGACGAACTTCCCAATAGGGGAATAAAAACGCAACAAAAAGTTTTGTCTTTTGTATTGGTATGTCACTCAATCAGATATTCTTATATATGTATAGATGGTATTGATTTACAAACAAATATGCCTTTCAATCCATTCCAATTGTTCATTTTTATAAATACTTACAAAATAAAATATCAAATCGAATTTGCAGTGTACTTCAAGTGAGTATTTATAAAATATATATAACTATGTGGAATTTTTATATTTGCCTGGCCAATTTCAATATTTCTAATAATCAGAACTTTGCTCCATGTAGGCTAGGGTTTTTATGTTTTCTTGGAAATTTAACAAAAAACAGCGGAACAGATTTTGCTGACAAATCATTATATTCTAAGTTATATAATTACATATAAAATGGAAGAAGTTCCATGTGGATATTATTGTATATTTTCGATAATAACGACGAAAAATTCTGAACAGACATACATACATACGCACACAAATACACTCTATATGATCTTCAAGCGTAAAGATAAGTCATAAATCGAGATTCACAAAATCAGTCCAACTATAAGAAATTTAAATTGCAAATTCAATAATGGCGGATAGGTCAATAATCAAAGAAGTTTGCTCGAACAAATAAATATACATAAATATCTGTTTATTTTCAGACAAATATAAAACCTCTTTCTAACCGATTTCAAGTTAAAAATAATTAAATATTAGCATGTATAATATTTATGATACCTTTACACATTCATGTGTTAGATTAATGTATGCAAGTCCTGTGACGGTTGGATTTGACAGCTACAGATGCTTTAATATCGCGTCTTATTGAGTTTGAAATCACGTTATAAAAGAAGTTTTATTACAAAACGAACAACGAATATGCAGAAAATTTTAACAATTAACAACCCTGTTCATTTTTATCTTTGTACATTAATTTAAAATTTTGTATAAATCAAATATTTTATATATTCTCTGTACTTTTGTGTATATATACGACATACGTTGTATATATCCTAACACATCCTGCGTGTATACCTTTTTTATTCACATATATGTATAATATATGCCATGTTATACTTATCATTATATACATGTACTAAGTTTAAATAATATCATCACCATCCTTTATTATACTATATTTGTTCATTCGTATGTATACCCTATCTACTACCTGTGTGTATACTGTAATAATAATATTTACATCCCCAGTGGTAAGTCAAGAAGATCATTAAACTGGTGTTATGAATATGAAATGTATCATTATTTTGATCACACACTTAAATATATATATATACTGTACAAGAATACTGCTTGTGTGTGAGATAGCATAACAAGTCTTACTGTACTGTAAACTACATTATTGTATTTACATGAATATTATAAAAGAGAACTCTAGAATTTTTCGGATAAATTTTCATTTTTTTTCACGATTTCTGAAATTAAAATGTTTTGTATTTAATAAATACAACAAGGATACGCGGGCTATGTATCCTACACCTGTGAACCGAATTTTAATTGCATCGATAATACTTCCGAAGTTGAATTACTACTCATTAAAAACGTAATCATTCAGTTTGAAGCTTATACCTTGTCGATTTGATTTACCATTTGAGTATTCCACTGAACAAAAATTATCTTTTTTTTAACGATATTTATATTTTTAAAAAGCGGCCAGAATGGTTTACTGTGTTTTGGGTGTATAAATTGAACCTCCTCCTAGTTCTCAGTGAATCACGGTATGAATAAAACTAAAAAAATATATTTTCCTAGTTCCTTAGACAACAAACATATAGTGTCCGGTGTAGTAACGTTTATCATATATCTTTAATTAATTGACAACATATAAAAAGGTAGCTATTGAGGCGGCACAATAGCTACTATATATTTTCTTTTAAATTATTAAATAAGAGTAACCCACTCTCATGAATTGACGAATTTATTTACATCTCATGTAATTCTAGTGTAACCTATATTCAAATTGATCCAAGGATTCTCTATAATTTTGCTAGTTATCTTATTTTCTCAACAACTTTAATATGAGAGCCGCTGCCATGCAAGCTAGTGAGATGCTGCTATGTTCTCAGGAGTACATTAACTAGCGGTTCACTGTGTACTTCTCGATCATGGATCATTGGTGGACGTAAGGCAATGATTTTTTTATGGTTAAAAATCCAAACTGTTTTTTATTTAACTAGGTTAAAGGTTTATGTTAAATGTTTATCATGTTTAAAAAGTAATTTCAGATTTTTCCCAAAGTTTATCTATTTTTTCGCTTCTTTAATTATGATAAGGTTTTTTTTAAGAAAAAAACGCATACCTATTGATGTCAATTTTTTATTTAAACCACCCAAAATTTTAAATATAAACTCCTCAATTCGTTTGATTTAAAATTTGTATTCGCTTCGCGCCAATCTAAAATAGATATAAAAAGAAGACATAAGTTATAAAAAAAGAATATAATTAACAAAATGGAAAAATCACTCTCTTCTTAGAGAACCATCGGAGAGCAAAGATCAAATCATGAATACTCAAGACGGTGTATTTAAGTCATAATATGGACTAAATTAATTTGATGGGTATTGAATACGAATTACCTCAGAATTGGAACAGCGTGAGGATTACATTTCTATTCTTCATAATTTCAATTTTTTTTTAACAATAGAGAGAATTGAAACTGTGGATATTTAAAAAAATAAAATAAAATGCCCTATATTCTTTTTTGTTTTAATTTTGATAATAGTTTTAGTTGAAATGGTTAGGTACAACGTTTCATTTTTAAATGATCTCAAACTTTTGCAAATTTATTTATTTATTTTGAACATCTTATTTAGATTTATATAAATTGGACTTTATAATATGATAAAAAGGTATTCATAATCATTTAATTTTGCTTTCCATAATTCATTTTGTTCTCTTTTTTTTATAAATGATAGTTTTAGTTTTAAATCTTTTAGCCATTTGATGTTTATAAATATCCATTTAGCCCTTTGATGTTTATATACTGAAATGACAGCAAGATAAGAAAGAAATAGCAATGTAATATTTTTTATGTGCCGGAGTGTATGTCTGACATAAATGAAGATTGAAAACACTTTGACCAGAATCATATTGAAACTGTACTTAATTTAATTAATGTTCTAAGATCATCTGTTCTAACAATGTTTCGCCTATTAAAAATGAAGCTAGACCACTAAAATTTATTTTTGAGCAAAACAAATATGCTTCGCAGGGTTTTAGAAATAGATCTAACCTTTTCGATAAATCATATTTCAAGAATATTAAACGAGTTAGTACTTTAATGAAAAGGAAACTTTTTAATAAACTAAGATCTGAATAGAAATATCGAACTTGCAATGCTCGCAAAGGGGTACAACCTTAGTTTTGCATCTCAAACACAAAACACACAAATAATAAATAATATCACATCGGATGGAATTTAACTTTATTTTAAAATAGGTTAAATATATTATTTATTTAATTTCGAAATTGTAACAAAAACTTTATCAAATAGTTCATAAAAAATTTTCTTTAATGTAATAATTTTATATATTTCATTAATATTTTTTAATAAAAAGCCTTTAATTTATTGTTATATTATGAATTTTATTTATTAAAAAATAAAAATCATACTTAAAAAAAAAAACTATAGAATAAGTTATTATGCATTAAATTTTCATAATAGATTTATAGAAGTAACTGAAAAAATTAAAAAAATAAAACGTAGGTATAAAATATTCTTAATGTAGACATAAAACAACAACGGAATAAGGTATGACTTTGTGATCTATGATGATATTTTACTTATGTTTTGAGTTATATTGATTTGAATAATTATAAGAATACAATTTTAAAAGTCCCGGTGTTCGGAATCATATCATATCCTTTATAATTATACAATTTTTACACGGCGTAATATAGCGTAATTTGTGGTTGGCGGATATTTGTGATTTTCTTATTGTAGTTTGAGGATCATTCAATAACAATTGCAAAAACCATTTTGTCCATTACATGATAAAAATCAGATCTCTGTTGTCCGCAATGGAGCATCTTTTCGAAACTTTTAGGAAAAAAGATATTTCAATTTTTCACATGTTTTCAACAATTTTTACATTTGTTACAGAATAATTATTATGTAAGATAAATAAGAAGTTGTATATGACTTCATTGTTGCGCTCACCTATGTACTTACTTTAAATAATAGTGAAGTTATTTAAAAAAACTTAGAACTTGGTGTAAGTATTGTATTTCATTTGTATAATATTTCAGGTATATATTGTATTTCTCATTATATGTAAGGAACAAAGCATTTATGATTCAAAACCCGATTATTTTATATAGAACGCTAATTGCAAATCGCAAAAATTTTCTTGTTTGGTAGAAATAAATTTAAATTAATTTTATTGTTTACATTCGATTAGAATTTATTTAAAAAAAAAAAAGATTTATTATCTTACAACAATAGAATTTGCTTACAACAATAACTTTAATAATAACAATTACAAGTTACACTTATTTAAATTTGTTGAAATACTTGAATGGGAATAATTAGTTACGCGTATTAACTTTCCAAAAAAATCTTAGTTTGCTAGTGCTCGATATTGAATTTATACACAATTTATTGATGAATAAGCTATAAGCTTATAGAGCTGGCAAGTCTGGCAAGTTTCGCAATTTTTGATTGTTTTGGTATTTTTGGTTTTCATTGAAACAAAGTAGTATTGTCGTTTTAAATGGTTTAATGTCTCTGTAATTCCTCTTTGATTACGTTTTATGTGGTATTCCCTAATAACCTCATCGTGTTGATCGTGCAAGTCACGAACCCATATTTTCATTTTAGCAACAAAACAGGTTCAGTCGTGTATACATAGCCACTCATACAACATGGCAATGAACAGGACAGTCGTTCATAATCGTTCACTCATACTGGTTTCCAATCTATTTCAGTTTCTTGATTATTTTCATTAATTTTTTTGTTTTGTCATTGGTTTTGGATTATAATTTTGCTTATCGTAGCAGGTCGATAGGTATCTCCACTAGCTTCATGTTTCTAGAATCTATGGAGCGAGTAAATTCAGAGTAAATCCATTTTCATAATATTATAACATTATTTTGAATTGATTTCAAAATATCAAAACGTTATAACAGCATAATAGCCCTTTCGTGGTTTGTTGCTCTATTTACACCATTTCGTAACTTGCGCTTCATTTGAAATAAATCATTATTTTCTTCTAGAGCCATCAGGTAATCCCATATCGTGATAGTGATATAATCGTCTCCTTATCATGATTCCTTGTACGGTGTTTCGTCGAAATTTACATGTCAAGAATTATTAAGTAACGACAATTCCATAATAATACCGTTACTTTAATAATGGTTTAAATAAGCAATTCTGTAGGCTGACAAATTCATTTTTAAAATATACACGCCCTTAAGGACCCACATCTAAAAAAATTATATTGTAAAATAATAAAAATTAATATTTGAATATACCGGTTTCGATTGTCTCTGAAGAGCTGAAAGATGGTATTCGTTATGGTGTATCAAAGGTTTGTGATGAATAGCATTTTCCTCAAGACCTTTGTCATTTAAATTACTGACTACTTCTTCATGTGTGACCTAGTTTCGACCACTCAGTATTATCTTCATAAGCACTATCATCAACACTATTGTTGATATGTTGATACTTTTCATTATTTTCGACGTTATCAAAGGTGTCTTTATTATATAAAATAATTGAAAAATACAAAAACTAGTAAATTCAGCTTACATATTTATTACATTTGTTTAAGCGCCAAGTATCAATGCAAAAAATAATACTTCCTTTGCTATAGCTGAATGGAGACCTTTAAACAAATTTCAACTCTAATTATAAACAAATTTCAACTCTAATTATATATTCACTATTAAATTTATTGTGTAGTAATTGCATTCTGAAGTTTCAATCATCAGAAACAAACCAACATATTTTGATTTAAAACCTTATATTTATTTTTTTGCAGGTAATTGTGATTGTGGAAGCATTTTCAATTGCAAATTTCAAATCACAAACAATCAATTAAGTAATTTTTTCTTGTGTTGTAATATGTAGCATATTTCATGCATTTGCATGCAAAGCTACTAAGTCCTTCGGCCAAACTAGTAAAAACCTTTGACTTGTGTTTTTAGCATGTTTTGGAAAATTGGTATGCCTTATGGACATTTTAAGAAAGTCAATAATAGGTATAAATTAAGTTAATTATTATTATTATTACTTGAAGTATTTTATTCTGAAAAAAAAACAGAATAAGCTTAAAGTCATTCAAGTTGTTTAACAAGATTTACAATTTTTAATTTTACATTAATTTTTTTTTTTTTTTGTTTTTTTTTTTTTTTGGAATAAATTTAAAAAAGCACCACTGGTGCGGCCAAAACATACAAAACTTTGAGAGCGAAATTGAAATTGATTTCCGCTTTGTTACAAAATTTCTCCTAACTCTATTAATTTACAAATGTGTATTTAGGAGAAAATTTAAATTTTTATGTCATTACAAAACATCAGTTATTGGTAACCAAATGTTTATATTATCATTTATAGATATATTTAACGTGTTACTTCGAATTTACACCATTCTTCGAATTAAATTTATTTTTAAATAATTAACCAAGAAAACATTGTATAAATAACATTTTTTTAATTCTTTAAAGTAATTTATAAATAATTTGAAATAGTTAATTATTATTGCGTTTATTTAATACTACCAATAAACAATATGATATGCTGATGAATTAATATTTTCACGGATTTAATAAATATGAGTATAATCGAAAAATTCAAATTCATAAAGAAATTAACGAATTAGATGTGTTGAATTATTTTATGATTTTTGTATCCAAAAATTATACTTTTATTCTTGAATTATTCAATAAAGTTATTATTGTATTGTATAGATCTATAGTGACTAAAATGTGCAACATGTTTTGCAAAATCAAAATCATGCTTTCCAAGGGTTTTACCATCGCAACTAAATATATCAAAAATTGTCCAGTTTTTGACCTAGACATTGTGATATTTTCAACAAGGATAACTTAAAGACCATTTTACAAAAAATCCACTTAAGCATAAAATTTTATAGCAAGTATTATAAGTATTAATTAATGAGCCATGTTAAGAGTTAGTATGTCCATTTAGCAGCTAGAGTATAAAGCTGCTAGCTTAATATATAGCTAGCAGTATTCTCTAGCTTAATATAAAGATAGCAATTTTTTCAGTTTTGGACAACCACTTTATAAATGGGTGTTGTTAAACTAACACACAGTTTAATTATTAATTACAAAATGATGATATTTAATTTTACAATAAAGTACTACATTCCCAAGGGCGTAGGAACGAAATTTTTGTTGGGTGGGCAGGTTCGAAATTTTTACCCCCCCCCCCTAGTCGATGTTAATAATTTTATATGAAAGATGTTTGTGATTGTTAATTAATATTATACCAGACAGTTTTTGTTAGTTATAAATAATTTTTGCAAAATTTTTCTTTTTATTTTCTTCAATTTTATTTACATGTATCTCTTATTTGTATCTAATTACATTTTTAGTTTTTGCAAACTATTTCGCTTTACAAGTGCTTGCTAAAATTAAAAAGTCAATACAAAAGTCTTAAATTATACTGAAATTCCTGGGTGGGCAGCTGCCCACCCTGCCCATACGGCTCCTACGCCCCTGTACATTCCACTATGAATAGCATACAATAAACGTTATAGTCTCTTTATTTTTTTTGATAATATCATCTTGGTAACAAAAAATTACATAATTTTGAAGATTTTTCCTCTATCGTCTAATTATGGTATTTAATTCGACATCAAATACAAAAACCTACATCTATCAAGCAAGTTGAGAAAAAATTATTATTATTTTGGCATTTAACAATCTTCTTAAATTTATCGAATAATAATAATATACGTGTTTACCGAATTTATCAAAATAAATCAAAAAGTTTGAAATTTACTGCGGTAAATTGATAAATTTGTAACTAGAAATTTATGCTAGGCAGTCAAACCACTGACAGAGCTACCACATTTATTGTAGCATGAATGTGTGTATAGAAGCTTGTGGAAGTCTATACTAAAAACATTCCATGTTAAACTTGCCTATTACACATTCTGTTTGAAAATGAACTTTTCATTTGCACGCAATGAGAATATCGAGGACATATTTTAGTTAAAACAAAAACGAACATCAAAACATGTTTTGTTTGTTTTTTTCAAACAATGATAAAATAACAAAAGTACCCTCAAATAAATTCATTTTGTAGAAATTTTTTGCCATTATAGATTCATATATATATATATTATATTATTATTTTTTGGTATGTGAGTAGTTAAATTTTAACAAATTCCATTTGAATATTTTATTATTTTAATATTATGTTTTTATTGTTTTGAAATAAATTTTTTTAATGTTTTTATAATTCTACTTCCGAGTTCAGAAGATTTGCCTAAACGATTTTAAAAACAAAATTCTTTTGTCCGATTTCAAAGTATTTTTACATGTCTTGGAACTTTTTAAACTGTTTCTGTATCCTGGATCTTGGCCTATGAGACTCATTCAGACCATAGCTTCACAATAGATAATATTTATAAAATATTGGGGATGTTGAGTAACTAAACGCTCCATCTGATTTTGTTGAAGTTTTATATGTACATTCCATAATATAAATTGACATTAGTAGTTTAAATTATGCAAAAATCTTATATTCTACAGCATCGGTTAAAGAAAATGTATAATATATAAATGAAAAAAACGGGGTATTTATAAAAATTGTTTCTGAGTAAATCGGTTTATCTCTTACAGAGATGCGGCTATTTATTAAGTAAACATAATTGTTAGGCGGTATGCATGATGTAGTGTTGCATGATACATTCATGATTCTTGAAGTTTGGTAAGATTGATTATTCTGGATATTTTCTATATGTACAAAACTTTTAACAGAAAATCGCAAAAAAATAAAAGTGCTTTGTTTGATAAATGTTAAAAACATTAAAAGGTTTGGAATTTAGAAAATGAGTTTTTCATCTCGTATTTCAAATTAAAATTATTCGTTGAAGGCTTATCTATCCTACACATGGCTACTTAACTGACGAAATTTGCGTAGTGCCATTTTTTTTATATTTATTGCAAGCTTTCTCGTTGATTAAAATGTATAATTAAAAACACGGATAGTGCTACAGAGAAATTTCATGTAAAAAAAAAAGTTATTGTATAAAATCCAAGTTTTTAAATCTCCCTTTCTTGTTATATAAAGTTACAAGAATCCAAATCAGACATTATTTCATCCTTTTTATTTTTTTATTTTTTAAGTAACTTTCCAACTACTAAAGTTATATAGTGACTACAGTGAGTATGTATACAAATTCAATCTATACAAACACAGTACACAGCAATCCTAGACGTTCACCCATCCATGTTCTGATTATTTCTATTCACATTATTATAATTATTACAGTCTTACAGAAATCTTAACTCTATATCTATATCTCAGCGAAAATGCTTATTTTATTTGAGACATTTCATGATTTATACGACTCTATCATTGAAAATTAAGATTCTATAAGGTAGAACAACGAGAAGAAAAAGTACAATAATTTCACCTCATCACATCCTTCGCCTAGATCAGGGGTCTCCAAACTTTCCAGCCTTTGGGCCATACTGATTACTCCAGTAAGTTCCGAGGGCGAAAACCATATTAATAATTATTCAACATAAAATTAGCATACTTCAGTAACTAAATTTAATTTGCTATAAAAAATATGTTCTCTAAAAGGCTCTCCACGGGCCGGACAAAATCTGTCCTCGAGCCGGATGTGGCCCGCGGGCCGTTGTTTGGAGACCCCTGGCCTAGATAATTAATGCGCTTTAAGCATTTTTTTGGAAAATTTGATAGAGATCTGGTACTACAGATGTTCGGATAGCAAAGAGAATTCTGCTACAGTGGAAATGCCTTGTAAATGAGTGTTTTAGCGCCTTCTTTTAATGATTTGATAATTAAAATCAGTGTTTGCAAGTACTTACAAGTGCAGCCCACGCCGATTATTCTCCTATCTAAAAAATTTGGTGATTAATTTAAGGAAGCTTAAACTTGATGTCTGGTACTACAGATGTTCGGATAGCAAAGAGAATTCTGCTACAGTGGAAATGCCTTGTAAATGAGTGTTTTAGCGCCTTCTTTTAATGATTTGATAATTAAAATCAGTGTTTGCAAGTACTTACAAGTGCAGCCCACGCCGATTATTCTCCTATCTAAAAAATTTGGTGATTAATTTAAGGAAGCTTTTTTTTTTTAAACTTGATGTTTACAAAAGAATTTTATGCGCAACACTATCTTTAACACCATGGGATTTACCATACTTTATTATACGGCAACAAATAAGAATTTTTTTGGGTGAAATAACGACTGAAAGGAGAAGCTGGGGTATATTTACAAATTTCTTTATTTCTCCATGATCGTTCGTTAATTTGTTCTTTGTTTTAACAATTTTCTAAAATTAGCTTTTGTTTTGTCAAAAATAATACACCATTAAATTCCTTTTACATAATTTATGGATGACATCAAAATAATTTTTTTTTTTTTTTCTATTTGAAATCTGTAGATACAATAAGCAAATATGTGGAGGATGACCTAGTGGCATTGATTTGTTATCCAGTAATAACAAAAGATAATTTTTCTTCCAATTTAGGATTATTTTGTAAAACTTAAAATTTTAAAACTATGAAATAATTAAAAAGTATAAATGCTAATGTTGTGATTTGAAATAATTGTTTATATTCCTTGTTTAGCAATTTATTCAACACAGGTGTAACTAACACCGAGTGTCTCACAAAGTATGGTCACTATCACTAAAATCTATATGGTAATTCTATTGTCTGAAATCTCTTAAGTCTTTGAGTTTGATCACTATTGTCTAGTAAATTTAATGCTAATGTATTTGCATGTTTCTCTAATCTTTCTAAGTACTTAGCACTACATTTCACTATTTCACTTTTCACTGTGTTCACTCCTAAGTCATTACGGATTTCACTATTTGGAATAAAGTAGGGGGCATCTGTCATAGCTCGAAGCATTTTAGATTGGAGTCTTTCGAGAATTTCAATATTGGAATTTGATGCTGTTCCCCATAGTTGAATTCCATAAGTCCAAATTGGTTTAAAAGCAGCTTTATATACCAGTAACTTATTTTTAAGCGATAATTGTGATTTTCTGCCTAAAAGCCAGTAATATTTACTCATTTTCAGACCTATTTGTTTCCGTTTTTTCCAAATGTGTGTGCGCCAAGTTAAAGTTTTGTCTAAATGCATTCCGAGATACTTTACGCAATCAACTCTTGGTATAGTTTTGTTATTTATGTATACTTGTGGTGAAATACCTCTGCACTTTGTGAAAACAATATGAGCTGATTTTATCTCATTAATTGATACACGCCATTTCTTTGCCCATTCATTAATTTGAATTAAGTGTTCTTGAAGCTGTTCTGTAGCTATGTTCGGATCAGTGTGCTTAGATAATATAGCTTTATCGTCAGCAAATGTAGCCATTGTAGTGTGCTCATTTGTTGGTAGGTCAGCAGTATACAATAAATATAAAGACGGCCCAAGAACACTACCCTGAGGAACGCCTGATTTTATTAGGTGCAGCTTACTTGTTTCATTGCCAAATTTGATTTGAAAGTATCTTTCGTGAATGTATTATTTAATGATACAGTATAATGTATGGGGAAGCATACTTTTTATTTTGTAAAGTAAACCTTCGTGCCACACTTTGTTAAATGCTTGGCTTACATCAAGAAATGCAGCTGAACAGTAGCTCTTCTCCTCAAATGTCTGGTTTATGATTTTAACCAATCGATGAACCTGTTCAATAGTTCCATGCTGCTTGCGGAAACCAAATTGATGTTCTGGTATCAACTGATCTCTGGTAATTATTCAGTTCAGCCGTTCCAGTAAAAGTTTTTCTAACAGTTTTCCAAATATTGGCAATAAACTAATTGGTCTGTACGATGAGGTATCATGTATAGGTTTTCCTGGCTTGGGAATCATAATTACCTGGGCAACTTTCCACTGACATGGAAAATATTCTGGTCTAAGAACGGCATTATAGATCATAGTCAGCATAACTATGATCTATCCAACCCCTTCTAGAGAGTTCTTTGATGATTTTTCCAGTAATTAGATCGTATCCTGGTGACTTATTTATGTTTAAATCATTTTTTATTCATTTACTTAGTTACTTCTTTGACAGTGAATAGTTTTGGAATTTGGGTCATTTGATATGGTGCAGTGAGGAATTTAATAACTTCAAGTTCTTCCTCTTCTGTACATTGAGAGGGTAGTGGTGTGAAGACTTCTTTTAAATGCTTAGCAAAAGTGTTTGCTTTCTCCAGATCAGCATGTGCCCATTCGCCATTATTTTTTCGAATAGGTGGAATGGGGTCATGTGGATGACTTAATCTCTGGGTAGCCTTCCAAAGCGAGTAATCCTTTTCTTTGGTCGCACCAAGTCCTTGTAGGTAACTATTGAATGATTCATTTTTAACGCTTTTTATCAAATCTTTTAGTTCTCTTGCTGCTATGTCATAACGAGTTTTGTCTGATGGATATCTACTATTTTGCCATATTCTACGAAGTCGACGTTTTTCCGCTATTTTATGCTTTACATTTATTGGGCAGTTTTGTAGTTGGTTACGTAAAGGCACTTCGGGGGTGTTTTCCCATGCAGCTTCTTGGATGGTTCTAGTGTATGAATTGATTGCATCCTCTAGATCACTGTAGGATTTAAGAGGTATTTTTAAATCTAAATTTAAATCGACTTGAAGTCTGTTCTGTTGTTGAATAATTTTTGTTGTTTTATTTTATTGATAATTGTCACGTTCACTGTAGCAATTATCGGCGTATGATCCGAACATAAATCTAGACTTGATTTAGCTGTTAAGTAAGCTGAACAAAAAAGTCTAGTAAGTCAGGAATTTTTGTCTTATCTGTGGGCCAATACGTTGGTTCGTATGTCGATAAATGTCCCAGATGATATTCTTGCATAACTTGAAACAAGACTTTCCCTCTTCCAGGAGGTGTAATTCTTGATCCCCAATGAACGTGTTTTGCATTAAAGTCACCTCCTGATAGGAATCTATTACCCAAAGTTTGAAAATATTGTATGAATCCATCTTTATTTGGTTTGTAGTTTGGTGGACAGTATACTGCGGAAACTACAAGAGGTCCTTTCCAATCTTCAATCATCACACTAGCAGCTTGCAAGAAATCCTGCTTGTATTCAGGTAGAGTATGATGTTTGATGTGTTGTTTGATGATCACTGCTGCTCCACCTCTCGCTCTTCTATCAGCATCTGGATGATTTGTGCTGTACACAATGTAGTTTGGTATATTGAAATTTGTTTTTTTTGAAAAATGTGTTTCAGATACCAGCATTACATCAATCTTATGTTGCATCAAGAATGTTTCAAGGTGCAATTTATGGTCAGCTAAGCCATTAGCATTCCATAATGCAATTCTAAAAAGCTCCGCCATTTTTATTTTGTAGGACTTTTGTAAGCTGTTCTCTGAGTAAAGTTATTTCCGACGTTAGTTTGGCTATTGTTTCTTGTTGGCTTTGAATCATGCTTTGCATGGTAGAAATAATGAAGCTTAAGCCAGGAGCCTCGGGGTGGGGTAGTGTATGAGCTACATTATTTTTATTTTGGCTGCTTCCCAATACCTGGGCATAAGTTCTTAGCTTATTTTCGTTGTTATCGTGAATTTGTGTCTGGATGGCAGGATCCCGTTGTAAATTTATTGTATTAGGCGTTTGTTGTAAACGTTGTTTGGAATTGTTTGCATATTTTGGACCATACTTTGCCTTGGGCTGTGTTGAAACCCAGCATCATTTTTGGTTGACATTCTTCTGTTCAGGATTTCTCGATATACCGTACATCCTTTGTAGTTTGCGGGGTGGTTTTCCTTACAGAGAACACATTTTGCTGGTTTACCATTCTCCTTGTGCTTTAGGCAGCTCCGGTAATCGTGGTTTCTTGCACATTTCACACATCGATAAGGTCTCGTACATTGGTTTCTCGTGTGCCCATAACATTGACAGCATTTTGATCTTAAAAATGTGACTGTTTTTTTCCTTTCGTTTAAGATCAATAAAGAATAAAGTTTTCTTTTCTTTGGTTTCTCTGTTTGTAACATTCATTACGTTTGTTACTTCATGACCAAGTTTGGTTACTTCTAGTTTTATATCTTCAATGCTCGTGGAATGGTGCATATTTTTTAGAACCACTCTGAATGTTTTGTCTTCTTCCAAACTATAAGTATGTCGCACGACGTTATTTGCATCGAAAACAGCTTTTAGTAATTTATAATTTTCAATTGTGCTGACTTGCAATCAAAATAATGTCTTAAATGAACAAATAGACAGCCATTATATTTGCGTTAGCATGTAGTCTAAAACGCAATGTTTTTTAAAACAAGGTTGTAATACATTATTTTGCCAATCACTAATATAAATTTCATAAAACTTTATTTACTTCAAAGGAGAAGATGCGTTAATAATTATAATTTGATTGACTAAATAATGTTATTGATATTGTATAGAATTAATTTGGATGTATAGTAATGGAAAAGTAACTTCAACACAAAATTTTGTTCTATTCTATGTTTGTTTTGTCAACCGGGGCTACTGTCATTCTATTCATATGCATACAATATTGTAAAACTTGAGTTCGATGAATATATTTATATATATATATATATATATATATATATAAATATATATATATATATATATATATATATATGTGTGTGTGTGTGTGTGTGTGTGTGTGTGTGTGTGTGTGTTTGTTTTTACACCGTGTCTTAGGTTCTTTAGACGTATCACCCATTTTTTAACTTAAAAAATAAATTATCTTTCAATACAACAGTAATGAAAATAAATAAATATATAAATTAATAAATAATAATAGTAACATAATTGTTCCTTCTCAAACGAATATGTTTCGAAAAATATTTGTATTTTCAACGTGCTGCATTCTTAAATAATAGTTTCACATCAGGATAGCAATTTTATTTATCAAGTACCGTTTTCGTTTACATCACTTATTATGTAAAAAAATATTTTATGGATTTGTATCACAGAGCAGTTTAAACTAACTTCAAAAAGATTCATTACTATCCAATATAGAACAAAAAGATAAACAACATAGATATATAACATTGCTCAATGCATAAACTTTTTCATCAGTCCATGGCGCACTTTGTATAACCCGCTTCACTTACTAATTTCTATTACTAATTTTCTAATTTGATTACCTTCACTTTCTATATTTATATTAAAATAGCTCCTAATATTTTGCTGAATAAAAATTTGTTAGTGCCAAAATGTGTCTATCATATTATATTATTAAGAATATGCTTGTATTATATATGCTTATCATGTCCTTATATTTTATTACACCAAATGTAATTCAAAATACTATTTATTATTCGTTTTTTAAATGGCAAAAAGTAAGAAGAAGGTTGTAAAACATCGCTTTCTTTATATATGTTGGGATAAAGACCATAAGTGGCATTGTCTTCCAGCTAGACTTTGAATATTGTTAAAGATGATCTATCAAATGTTTAAAATTGATATTGATATCAAAAACTAACGGGATCAATCCACATCAAACTAATTTTTCTTACATTAAAAAGAAAAATTAGAAGCACTTGTTTCTCATTCCTGTATATGCATCATTGACCGAATTATATTCCGTTTAATGTGATGTTTTTTTCGAGAAAAATTGTATTAACCGCATTTAACGTTGAATAACAAAAAACAAACAAAAATTTCTAAAATTTATCGGACCTTGACATACAAAGACCATAAAAATGAGATATAACTGAAATCAATAGCTCAAAAAATAACAAAGGTATACTAAAAATGCAGAAATTTTTTAAGAAAATAAAAAATTTTTCTATATGCAAATGGATTTTTTATAACTAACAAATTTTAAATGGATGGAATTTTTATAACATATATTTAGTACTTCGATAAAGAAAACATTACTTGTGTTACAATAAATTTTAAAGGTTGGCGTAAGAGTCATTAAAATTTTTTGCTTAAAAAAGTTAGTTAACTGGTTTATTTCATTACACTTCCGTTAGTTTTAAAGGTAACGACTTCAACAAAGTCTCATTATATAGGATTTTTTACGTACTGTTATAAAAGCGAAACGAAGTTGCAACATATGACTATGTGTTTTTTGTTTTTTAACATTAAAAATTACTATTGCAAATTTCCTTGAGAATATTGGCACTTTAATTGAGCTGCAATTCGTATATTATACAGCAATGTAAAACAAATATTTCTTACAAGTATTTTCAAACAAACAGATATTTTTCTGTTACCATTCACAATCAAGGATGAGGTTATTGAGCTATTCGTTCAGAACCATTCTAAAACATACATTTTCTTTTTTACTTTTCGTAAAACATTTATTGTGCATTTTAACATGCATTTTGTTACTAATCGATTCCTATTATTATTTTAATGTTGTTCGTCACCCAGATGTGGCGTGGTGGGTTGCGTGTAAGGAAGCACACAAAAAAAATTTTTAATTTTAAATAAAATATATAAAATACTAGCAGACGTTGCTGTGGCTATGATTTTTGTTATATTACATTGTAGTAAACAATTTAAGAGGAACGGTAGTAGAACATCTGTCACTGGGACCAACATGCTTATTACATAGATGTAATTTGTAAAAAAATATGGCGACCTCCATGACAGATTTGCTACTTCTGCAGCCCCTTAGTAAAATGAAATTATTATCTGGGAGCAAAGTCGGAAATGTTAAAGCTTGTATAAAAATTGACTGGATTAGAATTTGAATGGAAAAGACTTTCAACACGATTGATTTAAATTTTCTTACAGTTGATATTAAGCAAAAATCAATACAAAATAATTAATTTTAAAATTTATTATTATTATTATTCAATTTTGTAACAAATGAGAATATTTTTTATTATTGTTATTCAATTTTGTAACAAAGTTGTTAGTTAATAACATGTGAAACCTAAATATATGAATGAGGTAGGTAGGGCAGATAGTCTTAAATCTTTAACAATAATATTTATTACTTTGAATTATAAATTTCAATTTAATTTAGCACTAATAGGTGCTAATCAGCAAAACGTCGACGGTTATATTGATGAATCGTAGCTTATTAATAAAAGCGTTAGTACTTTTAACTGAACACCATTTACTGCATACTCAATCAACTCAACTGACTACTTTATACAGTGCCATCTATTCGATACTTACTAAATCAAGGCAAATGACTACATTATGTCTCTTTGTTAGATTTAGACTACCATCTGTTAAAATATTATCGAACTATATCTCTTTGTCATAAAAAACAATTAATTCGCAATAAAATAAAATTTCAATCTCAAATTAAGAAATAAACTATTCTATCTCTTAAGTTGGAGCATAGAGCATAATGTGACATGTAATTTATATATATTAAGATAATTCAGAAGGTAGACACCAAAACATTCACTGTAGTATAGTCTTCTGTCATAAAAATATCATCTGAGCGAGAAATATATTTTAGGTATCTTTATCGTTTTTTTTTTTTTACTTTTAAATACTAAGATGATTACACTGGAACCGAGACACATTGTATATTTATATATGGAATAACACATTGGATTCATTGGGGAAATATCATACAAACTCCCAAAATCGATTATTGATTACATTTCAATTCATGCATGTACAGTTTTTTATAACTAAACTATGTGTTGGATATTTATATTTTGAATAGTATATGAAAAAATGTTGTTTGGGTATGTTATCTAAAGTTTGCAACACACTAAAGTTTTTATAGTTTGACATGTAACAGGTGAATTTATCGTAAGTCGAATTTATACTTTTGTAATAGAAAAAGAAACATAGATAAAGAAGCCTATTTTATGAAAACCTGAATACAGGTTGTTAATCAAATGTACAGATTAATTCCGAACTGTACTATATTTATATTCTCTCAACAGTTTTAGAGTTTATCGCGTTTCAATTATTTTACCGATAGACCAACAAATAGATACACACATGACGAGTCACTTTTTGAAAGTTGCTGGAAAGGTACTATAAATGATTCAATATATATATAATAAAATTCTTTAATTCGGATTAATTTTTTTCATACAATCAATGCATATAATTGTTCGTAGATCCTGAATTCCTGCAAAAGACAAACATCTATCAAATTTTTCAAAAACCGTTCCTTATTGGTTGAATTTTATTTACAAATTTTATTCACATAAAAGAAACAAAAACTTAATGCAACATCGTTTTGTTTTTAATACTTGTGTTTCTCTTGTTATTATAGAAAATTCCGATATTAAACACTTTTACGGTATAGTTTTTTCATGTATTTAAATCTGAATAAAAACAATGATGTTGATTGAAAACGTAAACATATTTTGCTGTATTATTACATGTGTTATATACAGGATTATTCATTTTCAAAGAATTATCAGATCACAATCATTATTGTTTTTTACCGACTGCCAAGGAATGTATATGTTTTTTCGCGTATATGTATGGAAATTTTATTATTATCACTTATCTTTCAAACGGCTGAATGAGTTTCGACAATTTATTTGCTATTCGATAGGTGTTTGCTAACTAAAAGCAAAAAAAGCGAATATTCGACACGTAAATAAAAACAAATTAACCAAACCCTTGGAGTAGGGTAGGAAAATAAAGGAAATAAAATGGTGGATTGCAAAATTTATTAAATCTGAAGGATAGTTTTATCTCAAAAATTTCTTATTTTAGTGTCAAATTTTTGCTATTTTCGTGCTAGCGATTGTCTACATAAATAATATTTTAATGAATTTTCATGATATCAATAATTATTACTAATTATTATGAAAATCAAACAATTATTGTTTATAAAAATTTATCGATTGCATATATACATTAAAAATAATGTAATGATACACAATAATTTGTTTCGTATAAATTGTTAGTATTGATTTCTTCCATTGGTTTAGAATATTTTCTGTTTTTGTAGTATGTGTTCATATAACATATATTTAGGTTTTTAAAATATTTTCTATTTGTTGTTCAGTTTTAATATTATTACTAGATTAATTAATTAGTTCTTAAATACTTCTACCTAAGGCACGGAAGGTAATATTTTTCGCTCATAAATGTCTGTAAACATTTTTATTACCTCGTCTCTTCCAAACGGCTAGAAGGATATCACCATTTAATGCGTTTGGCGCAAAATAGTAAATGTCAATTACAAAATTAACCAAATATATCTAAATAATGGAAATGGAAAGGGGGTTACACAAAAGCATTATAATTATGTGTTTAAATTTCATTAGAAATAATTAATTTGTTTAAAAAGTTTGTAAACCAATGTGTTTTGTTCATATATTTATACTGGGGAACTAAAACTAGAATCAATAGTTTAAAAATTAATAAACCGACTAAAAAAAAAAAAAATTAAAACCTTATGTACGCAAATGACCGAAACAAGATTGATTAAATTCAAATGAAAATTATAAAGCCACAGAATTACGTGCATTAAGTTGAGTAGCAGGCAGAGTCCATTAATTTTCTTTCAGTTTATAGTTTCCAATTAGGTCGCGTCTGGTACTCAACTAAATTTGGGTATTTAAATTTGGCTTTAATTTGATGAATTAATCTTGTTTCAGTCGTTTTCGAGCATTCTATCTAAACATTTTTTTTTGCAGTCGGATTTTTTAACTTTTTTATTATTTATTTAATAAGTTTTGGTTTAAAATTTTGTACAAACTTGTTCAAGAAATACGAAAAATTTTTTGTTTAACTATTTACACTTGTTCCTAATAAGTAAATCAAATCATAAAGTTCGAAGGGGCAGACCTTAATATGAATTGAAAAGTAGTATTTTGTCTACGGATATTATCACTCTGACGAAAATGTTTATCAAATTCTTTAAACTGGTATAATAAGATCTTACTTATAATTGACAGTATGTGTTCTTCTTATAAATACATAATATGTGGAGTATATTAATTTTAACTAAGGTTTGTAACGCTAGGAAATATTGACCTCACAGACAAAATTTTGATATAGGTATTCATAGAAATACCTAAATAGTCCATTTCCGGTTGGCCACCCGTAAAGAGATAAGAAATAAAATTTTGGTGACGGATTATTAAAAGTTCATGAATGTCAAAAATCGCCCCATTGGGTCCAAGAGATCCTTGACTCAACTTTTAAACTATAACATATAGAAGAAAAATTTAAATATAAGATAATATTATTTTGTTGAAGAAAACAACTTTTGTTTGAAAATTTGTTTCGTAAAATGTTAGAACTCGGTACAATTTGAGCTCAAATTTAGCTAATTTGAGCTCAAATTTAGCTAATTTGAGCTCAAATTTAACTAATTTCATCACACATTGGTAATAACAATATATATTAATATACAATTGAATATCACTGTATAGAATGGATATTTATAGTATTCTATGAATTAAAAAAAGCCTAAACAATGATTTTCAGTCATATTTCGAGTATCTAAACAGTTAACCATGTAAGTTGTTTTCTTTACTTGCTGTATTTATTGGTTTAATTTTGTTCGTTCCATCTCTTTTTTTTTTTACCTACGGAAGACCTTTTCGAACATTTATTACATAAATTATTGTCCAGTTCAAGTCGCAACGGAAAAATAATAAAGGAGTATAATCTTTTATTTAGTAATGAATAATTTTTTGTATACTTCTTCTTCTTATTCTATATACACTTTTATACATACTTATTATATGAATACATACTTTTATCCGTAGTTATTATAACCAAACAGATAGCACCAGGTCCAATTGCGTAAAAATACTACTTTTACAATTTTACACACACACGAGAGTTTATTTCAGAATAATGATCACGATCTCAAAATATCGAAGCGCAACAAAATTTAAGTGAATACGCTTTTGTGACAAGTAGGCTAATATTAATACTAATGGTTACAAGTGGAAATAACAACTTAAAGTGTTAATTATTTAAATACTAGACATATGGTTTAATTGAGTTTGATAGGCCTATTAACATAAGTAGTAAACTTATGCACATACCAGTTTTTCGTCAGTGTCCAACTGTATGTTAACAAATTAATAATATTCAATGCAAATTCTTGTTAGACATCGTTTATCCATGTTAAAGATTTAGGTTAACCATTTAACATATACATTTTGATATTTAGTTTAATTATTCCAAGTTCAATTGCTAACAGGAGGTGTGCGTTTTAGAAATTAGAATAAAGTCTCGTACTATTTTTATATCTTCTCCATGTTTTTTCGTATTTTCGTATAGCCTGCCAAAATCCTTGAAGGTTTTGTGAGTTAGAGAGTAATCTTCTTAGTTTGTAAAATAACCAGTTGTTTTTTTCTTGAACTGTTTTATTATAACTTACTTTCGCCTGTAAATACTTTTGCTGGAACTTTTTTTGACGGAAATTCTATTTGTAACTTTCTTTATTGACACCTGGAAAGGCTAACGAAAATACCTACTCTGTTATAAGAGCCAGGAAGCAGGATTAGTGAACCGATATAAAGATAAAATCTACTACTTTTAAATCCAACACTTTGTTTGATATCACTATGTGTACGTCCTATTTGCATTTTTTCTGATTGCCATTGAATATTCTTTCATTTCCATAAGATTCGTTAACATTTTTTCTTGTATTATTTATTACTGGATCCATAGAGATTCTTAGAAGTTGTGAGAATGAGGAATCATCACTTCTAAATTGATTAAAATGTCCTACAGTAACAATCATGTCACCTCCGAGTATTGAACAGTCTTCTTCCATTAAACATTTGCAGTAAGTCTCAAAAGCAGGTGTATATAAGACCGTTAACAGAAATTTCATTTTTTTTAGAAGATTTCCGATTTAATCAATCTGGTTAGTTTTTAATACTATATTTTTAACTTTTTAGAAACAGTATCAACATCCCCCCGCTTCATCGTCCTTTGGTTTGTTTTTAGCTGTACATTGGATACTTAAGTTGTAATTTTAAAGGAATTTTAAATGGAAATTCCTATTCATTAGATGTATTATATTTGTTTCAGTGCTGCTTTTGTCACTTGTAGAGGCTTTGTGACCTGAATCAGTGAAGCTTAAGGAGGGAAATTTAGAATGATAGAAAATTTCTCTGAAATTGCCTTGTACGATGACACTTATGGGCGCTGTAGCTCAGTTGAACATCTACCTTTCTCATCATTATGCTTCTGGCTTTGATTATGTTTGTTTTTTTATTTTTATTATCATGATAGGGATAAAATATTTCCTCTTATCTACGATTTCTTTGGGAAAATCTTCACTGATACCAATTTTAGAATTTATGAGATTTTTTTATGTTTTATATTTAGGGATCGTTTTTGTAAGAAACAATAAAATTGAATTATTTTTTATTTTTTCGAGTTGAAGTTTCTCTACTTAATACACCTAGTTTCATTTCGTGGTGGAAAAGTTTATATGCTATATTTTATAAAGTAGCATAGTTACTAAATTATAGGATGTAAAACCTCGCAACCAGTGATCTAATTCCACAAAGATATCGCATTTTATTATATTTAGTTTTTGACGTTTTACTCCAGTAATTTTCAAAATATAGTACTTTTTCAGCATTTAGACTTAAATTTAACTTCTATTGAATTTGACCGACCTTATATAAACATAATACTATCTATTAGAATGAATTTCACTGTTTATCTATATCCTTCAGAATAAAAATTTACCCATTTATATAAATTTTACAGACACAAGTTAAGGTGGAGACGACAGGGGACGTAACGGTATAGTGAATTTATTGAATAAAAAATATGAATGCACAATTTTAAATATATACATATTTATTTGTATCACACTTCCTATATTTACACATACAGATTTTCCCGTTTTTTGTATTATTTTACATGGGCAAACGGGAAGTGGGAAAACGAATGAGAATTTTAGTATTCAATAAGTTGTTGGTACCCAATATAGCCTCTTATACTGTTTTTTTTTTTATTATTTCATTGTAAAGAAAACAATTTTTTTTTTTGTTTGTTATAAATGTATTTTTATGTATTTTCAATTTCAAAATATTCTCATTTGTTGTTATTGTATATATGTATAAATTTTTATTTTTAAGGTTTTATTATGAAGAGCGATACGCTATTGTTTTTAAGACGTTCATTCTATTCAATAAAAATAATAAACCTTTAAAAGAGAAAAGTTAAAAATAATTGTATAACCCCACCCTTATAGCCTGTGAAATACATTTCAATAGAATTTTACAACCTCTGTATACTATATTTTTCTCAGGCTAGAATAAAATTTTTCTGTCAATTAGGAAGTCTAAAGTTAACTATTTCGTTCATTTATCCGACAAATATATATTTGGTATATGAGGTTATATTAAAGTTCGTAACGCCAGCAAATAGTCATAACAAAATTTTTGTATAGGTATGCATTGAATCATTTTATTCGTACATTTTTGTCTAGGAAGGTAGTATCCACCTAACCGTTATCAAAGTAACCGGTAGTATCAAAATTACTAAAAAACTGCAAAATAATCAAGCCGATATCTGGGAGAATTTAAGACCTAAAAAATTACCTAAAGCTCGTGAATGGTCAAAATAAGTCTCATATAGGTTCAGTTTATTATTGAAGATAATACAAAGATAATTCATCAATGTCAATAGTCTATATTGAATTTTATTCTTTGGGAAAATTTTGATTAGCGAGTAAATATTTTCTTCCATGTTAAAAGCAAGCTAGTCATGTTCAGTCAACAAATCATGATTTCTCTAATTCTAAAGAATATTTGGAAAAACACATTCAATCAATTCATCTATCAATTACGCAATTGTACAAAAATTGTTCGGTACACCGATCAACCCGTTGGTACTGTCGATTTGTATTTTGCCATCACCAATTTCTAACAATTGTTTTGAAAACTAATTGCAGCTCGAACATTTTGTGAATACGCATATCTACAAGGAACTGATGACTTCAAACAGGGATTTATTTCATCATCAGGAGTTGATCGAGGAATGACAGGCAATGTTTGACGAAAATCCCCTGACAGTAATATCAAAGCACAACCAAAAAGCTATTCATTACTACGTAAATCTTGCATTGTTCGATTAAATGATTCTAGTGATTTTTTATTCGCCATTGTACACTCATCCAAAAAAATAATTTACTTTAATTGTGGAACTTTTTCCATAGCAGAATTTCTCGAAGTATTGCAAGTGTGAGTTTCAATCACCTGTACATTTAATGGCAATTTTAATGCAGAGTGTGCGGTCCGACCACCTTCTAATAATGTAGCAGCAATTCCCGAAGATGCAAGTGCCAATGCAATTTTCTGTTCCGATCGAATAGTCACTGAAATAAACGATATAACGAACGTTTTGCCTGTACCACCAGGTGCATCCAAGAAATATAATCCACTTGCATTATTGGAAACGGCTTGCATGATTGTGTCATATACATGTTTTTGCTGAATATTTAATTAGGTTATATTAGATTGTACAAATAAACGCAAATGATTATGATTGAATTACTGCTCACGTTGAAATTCACGATCAAACAAGTTATTCATCTCACGATTTGGTGCGGTCATACCCAATTGTACTGATGCTTTATTTGCAATCGTTAGACACATATCTTCAATTATTATCAAAGCTTTCTTGTACATTTCCAAGGTAATCAACAAATCAGGATTTCTTGCATGATGACGCATTTGAATTAAAATATATTCTGCCATAAAATGTTTCTTTCCTCATTTGAAAAAAGTTTCAATTTGACAGCAAAAACCCCATTAACAAAATGATCCACCATTTATTGAATTCATTTGTTACAAAAAATGTGATAAATGAAGAAGCGCTCGACCGATTCTGTCCGCCCGTTACCAAAATAACTCAACAATAAGAACAAAAACCAAGCAATTTTAGTCGTTGAGTTTTTCCTTCATCTATTGTGGCTTAAAAGTTGGGTCTTTGATTTTTGATTCTTGATGTATATATAAAAGATAAAGGAAAAACTCAAGGAAAAAAATTGTTTGTATTTGTTTTTGTTTTTATTGTTGAGTTATCTTAGTGACAGTTGCACGAGAAGGCGGGCGAACGGGTGGACGAACATGCGGGTATGGGCTTGTTATGAGATTCTATGAACGCACAGAGCAAATTTTTGTCAAGGATTTATATTTTCTAGCATTATTAACTTTAAACGAAAATTAATATTCTGACATAATATATAAATGTCAAGTATGAGAGTATAAAATTAGGTGTTGATAATAAATTTCACATCATTCTGAATTGCGTATTAATATGATAATCATTTGAAACATGTTATTTGTATACATGGCTTGTAAATGAAATCATTATTAATCAACAATATTCGTTTAACAATGCCTTCCTATGTTCATAAACATTGGCAGTATATGAAAGAAACTTTTGTGTACATACAGTATGACAAACACATATATTTTGTAATCATTATATAAGTCCACAAGAATTTTGATAAGAGGGGATGAAATTTCGATAAAAATATCATCGATAGTTAAACATAAACAACATTTAAAACTGAAAAGTTGGCTTTTGAGTCCAAGAGAATGCTGGATCAATATTTGAGAAAGCCTGTAGTTTATATTTGTATTGATCGATGAATCGAAACAACTACATCTATATATATATATAAAAGTCAATGTCACTTTTCGTTGTAATTTTATAACTCATATAAGTTTTTCTTCATTTATCACATTTTTTGTAACAAATGAATTCAATAAATAGCGGATCATTTTGTTAATGGGGTTTTTGCTGTCAAATTGAAACTTTTTTCAAATGGGGAAAGAAACATTATATGGCAGAATATATTTTAATTCGTATGCGTCATCATGCAAGAAACCCTGATTTGTTGATTACCTTGGAAATGTACAACAAAGCTTTGATAATAATTGAAAATATGTGTCTAACGATTGCAAATAAAGCATCAGTACAATTGGGTATGACCGCACCAAATCGTGAGATGAATAACTTGTTTGATCGTGCATTGCAACGTGAGCAGTAATTCAATCATAATGATTTGCGTTTATTTGTACAATCGAATATAACCAAATTAAATATTCAGCAAAGACATGTATATGACACAATCATGCAAGCCGTTTCCAATAATGCAAGTGGATTATATTTCTTGGATGCACCTGGTGGTACAGGCAAAACGTTCGTTATATCATTGATTTCAGTGACTATTCGATCGGAACAGAAAATTGCATTGGCACTTGCATCTTCGGGAATTGCTGCTACATTATTAGAAGGTGGTCGGAGCGCACACTCTGCATTAAAATTGCCATTGAATGTACAGGTGATTGAAACTCACACTTACAATATTTCGAGAAATTCTGCTATGGAAAAAGTTCCGCAATTAAAGTCAATTATTTTTTTGGACGTAGTAATCAATAGCTTTTTGGTTGTGCTTTGATATTACTGTGAGTGGATTTTCGTCAAATATTGCCTGTCATTCCTCGATCAACTCCTGATGATGAAATAAATCCCTGTATGAAGTTATTTGAAGGATTGACCGCTGTACCGAACAATTTTTGTACAATTGCTCAATCGATAGATGAATTGATTGGAAATGTGTTTTTCCAAATATTCTTTAGAATTTGAGAAATCATGATTGGTTGACAGAACGCGCAATTTTAGTACCGAAGAACATTCAAATCAATGCCATTTATTTTCAAATTCAACCGAAACTGCCAGGTGCAGTCACGTAACATAAATCAATTGACAGTGATATAAATCAACATGAGGCAATGCATTATCCAATTGAATTTTTAAATTCATTGGAAGTGGCTAGTATGTCACCGATTGCTTGAATCTGATAGTTGGTTCATTGATTAAGTTATTGCGAAATATTAATCCACCAAAACTGTGTAATGGCACCAGATTGGCAATAAAACTGTAATTGCCAAATTTGATTGAAGCTACGATCTTAACTGCTAAATCAAAAGGAGAAGTTTGATATCGCGTATCCCTATGATTCCAACTGATATGCCATTTGAGTTCAAACGATTACAATATCCTGTGCGTTTATCATTTCCGATGCCCATTAACAAGGCCCAAGGGCAAACACTATACGTTTGTGAAATAATCAACCAAAACCCTAGTGTAATGGCCCTAGATTGGCAGTGAAAAAGCTATTGCCAAATTAGATTGAAGCTAAGATCTAAACTGCTAAATGAAACGGAGAAGTTTTTTTGATACCGCGTATCCGTATGATTCCAACTGATATGCCATTTGAGTTCAAACGATTACAATACCCTGTGCGTATATCATTTTTGTCAATTAACAAGGCGCAAGGGCAAACACTTCAAGTTTATGGTGTAAATTTGGAGGAATCATGTTTTTCACATGGCCAACTTCATGTTGCCTGTTTCAGAGTCGGTACACCCAGCCGTTTGTTTATTCATTGTCGAAATGGAATAACAAAAAAATTGTTTATCCAAATGTTTTGCATTAAGTTTTAAAATAGAAAGCAATTAATAAAATATTTTTTTGTTTGAATAAAGAGAATGTTCCAGTTAAATTTTTTTATTATTTCACTTTATACGTAGCGAAGCACGTACTGGGCCGCTAGTTTATTTATAAATTTTTATTCACTTTAACTGCCTATCATATTTAATAACATTACAAAATAGTTTAAAAAAAAAACTTAAAAGTGTACCTTGTTACTTTTTCTTTAATGTATAGGTATAAGTTTTCTCTCTCATTAAACCCCAAATGTAGACACACACTTCTCATATTTCTGTTGCATTAGCCCTGAAAGATAAGCTCGTGCTATCTCGATGAATTCATTTTCCTTATCTGAGTACACTCCTATGTTGCTTCCAAATTTATTGCAGTATGTATACTTAAGGGACACTTTGCAATTCGTATTTTTAAGTATTGTAACATGTTACCAACTCGCGGTAATTTTATATTTTGTCATTCTCTAAAAATCCAGAAACTGGCAACAAGGATGCGTATTTTTCCTATATTTAGAAATAAAATGGAATTTAGGAAAAAATTTTTTTTTTTAATTTTGCAATACGTCTATGGATGCGGATTAAATAGAATCTTTTCCAATTAATCATAATAATTATGTATAGTGCTTTCAAAATGCGTCTACATCTGCATAGATGACTTCGATGGGGATTAAACGGTTTTATTTAGCAAACCGTGTTGGTAGTTTATTGTTTGTTTGCGTCAAATGTCACATCAGTTGAGCTGAACATTTTCAAACACGTTACATTGGGATGACAATGCATTTTAATTTCAAATTTGACTTGCATTCTCCCCTTTAAAGCCTTTTTGCAATAGACGTAAAGTGATAACTGGAAATTTAAGTAATGCAAATATTATAGGTACAAAAAAAAAAAATTAAAAAAAAATTAAAATAAATAAATAAAAAACTAAAGAAAGTTTAACGGTTATATTGAAAAAAAGATAAAAATGATAAAGATTATGTCCTAAAAGATAAAAAAGAATTAAGCTGTTGCAAATAATTACGAAGTGGGCATCACAATCTTTTTCCTCATCATTGAGGGCAATGGTCTAACTAATATAATCCTGGGGAGTAGCGTAATCGAACTTTATTTGTAAATAGCATTTATAATGTTATAAATGGTAACAGTTGATAGAAATTTTACGCGCCCCATGATTTTAATTGAAGTCTATTATTAATGCCCTAGATTGAGGAGACTGGTCTGAGAAATGGTACCCAGAGCCTACTTCATTATTTTTAAGGTTTTAGTACATTGTTTATATCATTATCATCTCCCTTTTCAATATAATCATTTAATCGAGTGTGCCCAATAGTCATTTCACGTTGCCTATGATATAAATAGTCAATCATTTTTGTCTTTAAAAGGTAGTTTATTTTTTGGTCAAATCGTAGAATTTTCGATTGTTTTTGAGGCCTTATACTACCATTTACATTTTTCGGGATATTTTATATGTTAATATATACTCAACAGCACAAAAATATAAATGTTCTATGAAAACCAAATACCATTACTCTTCAGTTTTTTTGTTTTGTAATTGTTATAGAAATAACATTTAATAACAAATGTAAAAACCATTTTGTTCCACATGTAACAAAATGGAATGCCTTTTATCCGACAACTTCAAATTTGCTATTTTTTTAAATTTTTGATTGTAGAAAATCAAAGCTTTGAAAAAAACGCCCATTTTTCATAACTTTTTTAAAGGACAAACATGTTACATAATACGTGTACCGAAGCCTTAAACAAATTTTTAAAAACAAATGTATACAAAAAATTTTAATAATTAAATGGATCACTTGACTTCAAAAGGTCAAGATGATTATCTTTGACGGTCGTGACAACCTATCTAAATAATACAACTTAATAATTAATATGCATATGAGTAGAATATCCCAAATAAGGAATACCAACTTTGAATAACAAGTGATCTTATAAACATACAGTGGCGTACCATTAAAACTAAATTAAATTTTAGATTAAAGTGTAAACAGCCTCATGATACTAAGAAGCATTACTACGAATTTTCAGAATTTACTTCAAATATTTATTAAAGATCAAACGTGATGTTATTACGATACATTTTTTTTTACAAATATTTTGAAATGTGATTTCAGTTAATTGCTCAGATACTCTATAAGGTTGAGTACTTATGATCTATTTTTTATATATTAAAATGTTGCAGTTATTACCAACCGAAGTTTAAATATAGTAGCGTAAATAAAGAATGAAATCTAAAATCCACGGGAAAAGGCCGAGCAACGAGGAATAAACCAGTATCGACAAGAAATAATAATAGATAGGTGCCGGAATAGTTGTACTCAGTGAGCCAAATAAAAGAGCTATTACAAATAAGAATGCCTGTATACACGATGTAGAGTTGGATACAGCAATAAAGATACTGGACGGAAATATTACCGTTAAGTATCAAGGGACTGGTACAAATATGTGTTACGTTCATTCACAATCTTTGGTTGGTAAATAGAGGACCTATCAGATAGACTAGAGCAGGTAGGAAGCTATAGAAAGATGTTGAACCATACAAGAGGAAAACTGATTTCAGAATGGATAGCTGAACTTGATCTTCTCGTCAAAATCGCAGGGAAGAAACTGATTTTCTACAGAAACGGCTATGGCTCGATTTGATTCTAGTAACGAGAGTAATTGAAAAAAAAAATTTTTCATTGAGAAGTAAGCGACATGGTATGTCTTAATGACCATAATTATATAATCTTTGAATTGACGAAAGATATAAAGATCAAACAAATGAAGCGAATTGTAAGGGGTTGGAATACCGTGAAAATGGACGAGAACAAAAAATCTCAAGCTATTCAAGATTTCGTAAAATATAAAAAATCACATAAATAGATAAAGAACTATCGGGAACGTTAGCCAAAATATGCGGTGCATGTTTGCCAAAGAAACGACTGACACGATACTACACTTAAAACAGTCCTGCAGGAAGGGTTCCTTTTTTATAAAAAAAAACTGCCACGCAACTGCGACAAAACATCGAGAAAGAAAAGTTGGGAAACTGTACTTAACGACATTCATAGAGACATGTGGGGTAAAGAATCGTTAGAAACCCCCTTAAATCCCAATTACTACAAATTACCAATGAAATCCATGGAGAATGGTGTACGGCATCTTTTACCGATATATGAATCCGTAAGCTTTATTACCATTCAAGGATCAGATTTCAGAATTTTGGCTGCAAGTAAGCGAAAACTAAGCCAAAATCAATTATAGGAATATACAATATTTTGGCTGTAATATCAGAGTTCCCAAAGGAATGAAAAAAGCAAAGCTTGTTCCTTTGATAAAGGGGAATAAGGCTCAAAAGGGAACTAGACCGTACCTAGCATACTATCAGTTCGACTTCAGAAAGGATAGACAAACCGTTGATGCTATTCGAAAAGTTATAGAAACAGCACAAAAATCAGGTGCTTTCTACAACACATCTCGGTGCCTCGTGCGCTTATATCTAACGATGTTCAAAATACTTTCAAATGTGGATTATTCTTGATGAACCAACAGACAGGAAAATTAACGAAGGCCTTATCACTTTAATAGCGCCGTACCAACGAAAACCGAAGAAGTTGTTTTAACAACTAAAAGAAACGTTGGTCTTATTCAGTTTGAGGTTCAAGTTGGCTCGATATGTCCAATCAAGGTTTTAAGACAGTTGGGTGTTTGGTTGGACTCCAAACTGAATTTTGGAGTACACATCGAGTAAACTCTACAGAAAGCCGAGAGAACCGTGACAGCACTATTGAGCCTTATGTCCAACTTGGGAGGACCAAGAGCATCAAAAAGGCCAATATTATTAAGCTTATTACACTCTCAGTTATATTCTCTCTCATTCCAGAACACCTGCTAAGAAAGAGAGTTAGACTACAACAGATTATCTGGATCAGAGTGTGTATCGGATGCCAGAGTATCTAGCGGACAATTTTGGCTATAGGTGCTGATGTTATATAACATATACCCCCTGATAGACTTATTATCGGTCGAAAGACTTCAATTTTATGAAGGTTGGCCCATAGAAAAAGTCAAAATTAACACAATAGAAAAATGGCAGAAAAGATGGGAAGCTGGGATCCTTGGTCACTGGACATTGAATTTAATTCCGAATATCCAAAACTGAATCGAAGGACAACACGGAGACGTGGACTACTTTTTGACCTAAGCCCTATCCGGTCATGGCTGCTTCAAAAACTTTCTGTTTAACCAAAAAAGATCTTAGACAGATAAATGCCCTTACTGCAATCAGATGGATGATCTGGAGCATACAACTTTTTTCTGTCCTAGAATATGTAATAGTTCGTGTCATTATAGAAACAAAGAAAAAAGAAAGCAGAGAGTATGCCAGTTGAATTCTAAAGACAGTACTCGCATTGAAGAAATGCTAACCCGGTTTCAATGCGAACTACTAGATTGAGGAGGCGTTTTATACGGTAGGAATCTGACAGTATCCATGAGAATGTCTTATGCAATATTTCCCCTCCTTCATACATAAAATAAATCTATCTATCTATATATCTATCCGTCTATCAATTTGATCTCAAATTTAGCTAATAAACACGTTAAGGTTATTACAATATATATTATCAAAATACATATATTTATACCTGTATGGACTAGATATTCTTAGTGTTTTATGCATGAGAAATAAAAATTGCCCATACAAAATCGAATCATTTTTCAAGTATAATCAATCAAGTATATAAACTATAAACTCTCTTAGTTGGTAAGATAGTGTGTCTTTCCTTGTTTTGCATACACTAGTTTTCACTAGTTATTAGTAATCCTGATTATGCTTTTATCTCTGGGAATTTTTTTGTCCAGTTTTACTCTGAATGAGGTTCAGATTGATTGTCGGATAATATTTTTTTCGATGTGTATCTAGATTCTCTGCAGATTACAATCTAACGAGAAAATTTATTAAAAACTGCTAGAATGCAAACAAAAAAGGGTGTACTACAATTGACAAGTAATACGATTATGTATAATCAAGATTTTTTGTGCAATCTAAACTTGGCTCCACATAGAACAGTGATATATGTTTGATTTCAAGAAATGCTGTACATAACTTTGAAGTGAATTGAAATCAATTCTTACTTAGTCGCAAATATAAACAGAAGGTTGTAGAAATTAAAATTGACTAAAATAAAAATGAGAAGTAATTAGGAAAATATATTGAACTTAAGAAGTACGGTAAATGACCTTCAAAAAACGACATCATTTTTTATTGTTAGTTGTTTATATTTGTTTATATTTTAAAACAATTTAAAAACCTTTTAATTAATACAAATAATTTCGATTTCTTAAGCGAATTAATGAATTTTTTCGAAGAAATAGGTGTAATACTAATGTTTACTGTTTACGTGTATTAATATAATAATAAGTATATAATGATAAGAATTATAAATTACTCGTTTTAAGAAATGGTTGCTTACGTATTTTCTAAGTGAAAACACGAAATTTGTTCACATAATTGATTGTATCGGCATTCGAAACAATTATTGTATTTTATGAGATATGATTATCTACCCCCAGATCAACCCCTTAACTGGCCGACGAGGATTAAGAGATTCGACGATAATAGAAATCTGAGAATAATTTTAAACTGGAAACCTATAAGCTCAATACCAAGAAAAAAGGCAAAAAAAATATGGTGGCACGACTCCGCTTAATATTTAACTAACTTTAAAATGTTGGACTGGCAATTGAATAAAAAGGAAATCCTAGTTAATAAATTTTCTTACATCATATTATTAGTTAACTAATTAGTAGAAAATAAATGGTCATAACTGATGTTTTAAATGGCTACTAAGAATGTCAAAACAATAAAAATTTTCTGTTAAAATTTTGGTGTAAAATTAAATAAGGTGCTAAAATTTTTAAGTAAAAAATTGACTCTTTAAGGCGCTATTGACTTTATATTACGCTGACAGATCCAGTCTGAATTAAAAAAATATATAATGGCATAATATAAGTACGAAAAGTTCGGTGCTTTTTAGGTGCTTTTATAGTTTTATATTTTCCATGAATCAAAATTACCAAAAAAGTCTGTGAAAAATGTATATAATTTTGATTAAATTGATTTTTTGAAGGTACACCATAAAATCATCTAATGAGCATCTAATTCTGGTACTTACATTATATTATAAAAGTTATTTTTTCACACTGATCTGCCAGCGTGATATTGCAGTAGCAGTGCATCATAATAAGTCAACTTTCTTTATTAAAAATTTAGAGGATTTTTTAATTTGATTTTGAATAATTGGTCTTAATACTACATAGAACATATTATAGAACATATTATTATTACGTATATTTGTTGCATCATATTTCAATGTATAAAAATGGTTGATGAGTTTTCAAAATAAGATTGAACAGTTGAGACTTTGATTAAAAATATTAAAAAAATCATATTGTTAAAAATAACCAATAACCGACGATGCTTTATTTTATAATCTATCATATGTATTTAGTTTTATAAATTATCATTTATAGTGTCAACTACCCATTACTACTTCTTTGAAGAAATTCATTGAATTGTGTTTTATTAACAATCTTAATTAAATTAAAAACTTCTTCAATAAAATTTAAGATTGCATAGTGCAAATCATATACTATGTATTATTGTACTATATTAAAACTATACGATGTGAATATTATTCTTTTCTACAATTAGGTGTACTAATGTTGATAGAATATTTTAGAAAATTTCTTGTCACAGTATATAATAGAAGCTCTGTGGTGAACCTGTACATCTATATATGCTGGAAAACATTGAATTGACTCTTATAACCAGTGGCATACAGCAAACATACAAGCTAACGTGACTTTAATGTAATAGTAATAGTATTTGTCTAAGTATCAGGTGTTCCAATGTTAATAAAATATGTTTTTGAAAAACATTGAATACATGCTTTCATCAAATGAATAAAAAATACAGGGAAATATCTATTGTAAGCTCTTTTCAAAAGATATCTTATTAACTTAAGCTATCAAGAGTGTATACAAAAGAGTAAAGGCAAAAGTAAAAATACAAGGAGAAGAATCTGAAGAATTTGAAATCAAGAAAGGGATAAAGCAAAGTGACTGTTTGAGCCAGAAAAACATATAATACAAACCTCCGAAATGAAATACCTCAGATAAGACATGGTCAAAACCAGTAGGGTCATAATACGGAATAGGACTATAAGAGACGATACAAGACAAATTGCACTAATAAAGCAGACAGCGAAAAGACAATTGAAATTGTTTGGCCCGTAAATAGGATGTCGAACGAACGAATAAAAAACGAAATAGAGAAAGCCCGACAACAACGTAATGGACTTAATAAACAAACTTCTTTATAAGAAAATCATCTGTTTCTCTCTAAAATAATACCTGATGAAATATATTCCTTTATAATAAATTATATAATAAAGTACACATTGTAGATAAAGCGTTTTATGTGCGATATTTCATCTGATCTTGTGGCGAGCCCAAGTAGTTAATAAAAAAATGTTTCAAATGAAAGTTTTAAATAATTTAAATTAAATTTTTTCTATTTGTAATTTTTTTTTCATCTCTTGTTGCTTAAGAGATGTCTTAGCGAACTCAAGCAGTTAATAAAAAAATCTTTCAAAAACAGTTTTAAATAAATAAATTAATTTTTTTTTTTTTTGTTTGTCTTTCGTTGCTTAAGACATCTCTTATGCAACAAGAGATGTATTTCCCATCGAAAATACATTCATGAAACCCAATTGACTGCTTTTGTCGAAAATCTAATGATTGTTCTGTGGCAAAATATTTAGATATGCAGATATATCTTTGGCCTAATATTCAGAATGAAAGAGAAGAAATACATAGCCACACATACTATCATACACAAACACACACACACATACAGACATACATTTTTATGAAACATCGTGAAAAATATTTTGGTGATCTAGAAAATCTGCATACAATGTTATTATTCACGTATCGACTAACTCACTTATAAATATTGAATTTTATTTGACAATGAAAACTATTTTTTTCTCCTGGATAAAAAAACGTGTTTATATTTTTGATTAATGACTAAAAATCATCGCTCACATCTGCGAAAAATTTGTTTTTACGTACCCTATGGAATTGCAATTCGATTAAAACCGCACTTCTATTTTTCGAATTTCTTCATGGTATTATGTATATGTTACAGTACTGCCGTTCTATCATTTGGCTATTAATGTCAGATCATTCCAACGTTAAGAAAGGATAATAATTTGAAAGATTCCCGTACATTGAAAGATCGACAAAGATCACGAAAATCAAATCGTGTAATCGGAAATATTCAGAACAACACATGCTTAAGCATCTTCACATAAAAATTTGCAAGTGAAAACTATGGTTTTTATTTTTTTATACCATGTATATAACTATCTGTATGTATCAACGTCAGTTTATACAACAAATTCCACTTTGCAGATAACCTGAAAGCAGTGAAACATATGCGGTTTAGTACGTAAAGCCAAAGAAAACTTAAATAAGTTTAATGACAACTATTTAAGCAAATCGTCTGGCAAATCGGACTCAAAATTTGTTTTACAGTGATTTTTCATTAATGCATATTAATTAAACAATTTGTAATAAATCTAAAATAAAAAGAAAGAGATTAAATAGACATTTTTTTTTTTTTTAAATACCGTGCAGTTTTCGATTTCCAATGAGACAAATATTTCATCGGCTGTTATTTATAAAACTATAATTATTGTAAGTATAAGTAGTCGAGTGAGGTGTTTACCACAATAGAATTCCGCTACACATAGAATTGAAGTCCATATCATTAGCATGAGAGCTAAATACGTTAAAACTGAGTTACACTACTTTTAAAAAATTATTAACCCAATATCAAATTTCTTCATAGGTCCGGGCTTTTATGATTCGAATTATGCGAAGCATATTTCCTACAATTTTATAGAATCTTATTATTCAAAAACATTTTGTTGCTTAAGCGTATTCTAAAAATAATGAATTCAATAAAAATTTTATAGAGCCGCATAACCCGAGCCCAAAAAACATTTAACTATACATTTTTTTTGCGTTTTTTGTCCAGTAAAATTCTACAGAAATTCGTGTTTCAAAGCCTCATGTAAGAATATTTTTTCGATTAAACTTTTATGTATAATATCACCCATAATTAATGACTTTTGTACACCTTCCATTTTCCGGCTATTTAAGCTCAACTGTTTCATAATCAGAAATTAAAGTATTACAATGGGATATTGTTAATTTATATGTTTTAATTTTTGGTCACTTTTCAATGGGCTATTGTTAATTTATATGTAATAATTTAGATGATTATCGATTATAGTGATGTTCTTATTATTGTATTCGATGGATACTCTTTATATTAAAAATCCATATTGAAGACACTGTACTTTGTGTATGTAGAAATAGTTATATAGATAGAAAACTAATGTTATTTACTAACTTTTGATTTTGATTACAGAGAACAAGCACGTCGCTTTGGGGTGAATGGATGGGAGTGATGCATGGAGATGAAATCGAATACGTGTTCGGGCATCCACTGAACATGTCACTTCAGTATAATTCACGTGAACGCGATCTCAGTCTACGAATGATGCAAGTTTATGCCCGTTTTGCACTTACCGGGTAGGTACATTCTTTACTAATACTATATGTCAGTTGACATTTTTATTTATTTCTTAATAATATTAAATATTTAGTTTTTAATTATAATATGTATGTTTATAAGCTTTTGCTTAAAAAAGAATATGAAATTATTTTTATGGAAACATTTTTAACTATTTATCAAATAAAATTAGGTAAATCAATCAAAATATTGAATTATAGAAAAGAATGACTTAAAGGATAGACAAATTCGATTTCAATTTGTTTTCGTCTTTTCGGAAATTTTTGTTCGTGCCCACGGTATGCCGATCTGGAAAACTCATTCAGATGAAGTCAATATACGAATATTTAGAAAAATGTAATTGAAAATAGTGAAGATGTTCAGAATGGTTTCATTTTCGAAACATGTCTTCAATAAATTTCCTCTCCAGGGATAAGGCTTTCGAAAAGTTCCCCTTTTTTGTCATCATCTCGTTTTTGTGTTCATCTCGTTTGGATGAAATTTTTCATAAATATATATGCATGATATATTTTTAATTTTAAACATTGATTTAAATTTTATGGAAAATGATTATTGTGGAGACTGAAGGGAAACTAATGTAGAAAATAATTCAAATATTAGAAAATGGAGGTTGTTGGATCTTATATCAAAATTTCTACTTGTAGAGAAATATTGAACAGCTATATAAATTAACATATTCATACATATCGAGAAAGTATCGTGTCTATTATTGGCAGTTTATTTTTGATTTCAACATTTGTGAAATATCCAAGTAGAATTTTCATAAACTTTTTGAGTGAAAGAATCAGTGACAAACCCCGTACAAATATCTAATATAATAATGTAATACTCAGCTCGTCGTTAACATCTATTCTTATTACGAATTTTTTAAACATTATCAACACATTTTTATCGATCACTATGCCTTCTATGTCCGTGTTGATTTTGAAGATAAAACACAGGCTGTAATTGTTTTTTTTCCGATTATGCCAAAAGTTACGGATATGATTTTAGCAGTCTATGTATGTATGTGCGTGTGTTCTACTAAAGCTGCTAAGCTTCTCAACAGATTTTGATGAATGGATTGTCAATCGATTTATGGTTTACGTGTAATTGACATAGGATTCATAATATCAGTTTAAAATCTATATGCCAGAACATCAACAACAATAAATGTTGGGATCTAATCAATTTTTTTATCGAACTGTGCCGTGTTGTGTATTAACTGAAAAAATAAATAAAGAGTATCTTTATTTTAAGATTTATAATTTGTATTTTTGAAATCCCCTTTTAATTTTGTTTATTTTGATGCCCTACTCGTTCGGTTAGGCTATTATTTTTTTTTTTTAATATCTATAGTTAGATATTCGCCATTTTCTGTTTTTATATTCCCAAACATCAATCGAAGGACAATGTTGTTGAATCATTTAGGATTTTTAAAACTAATAAAACGATCTCTTAACTGTCGAAATCCCAATTGCTATTTAGAAGACGTAATAAATAATTTTTCTTTTTAATTTCAATCATACATATTCGTGAAAAAAACACAAACTTTCCTCAGCATTCAGTCAAAATATTTCGTGCTTTTTTTGTTAATTATTAAAAATAAAAGGCTTGGCTACTATATCTAGATGCTGTAGCTACTTTATTTTTAATAACAGTTTAGCTAGCAGGACAAAGTATTCAAATTAGAATTTAAATATGCTTAAAATAAGTTGCTGCTAAAATAAATTAGGTGCTCAAATTAATTTACAAAATTGAATAGTTATGAAGTACAGCTGCTTTAAAATCACGCGGGTATATTCATATAAAAAAATAACTTTTACAATATAAGTACCAAAATTAGGTTCTTTTAGGTGCTTTTATAGTGTGCAATCAATAAATCAATTTACTCGAAATTACCAATAAAATCTCGGCACTGACTAACATGAATTAACCGCAAAAAACTTGAAAATTTGAAATTAAATATGCTAAAAATTAGGTGATTTGTAGATGCTTTTTAAATAATGCAAAAAGTACAAAAATTAAGTGTTTGAAGGTGATTTCATAAAGTGCCGTCAATACATCAATAATTAACCAAAATAAAAATTAAAATCGTACAACATGTTAGGTGAATACTTTTCTTTAGTGATTCATGTTGGACAAACAAGTGTAATGCTAAATTATTTTGTTTCACTATTTTAAAAAACTAACCCATAAAAGTCATTATTTATATTTGAAATGCAAATTTAAGATATTATTTTTATCGAATTTATCTGAACTAATCTGCCTGAAAATTAATCGATTAATCACGATATAAAATTATGTTTAAAGTTCTAACCAAAGGAAACTGTAATAATATATATATATATATATATATATATATATATATATATATATATATATATATATATATATATATATATATATATATATATATATATATATATATATATATATATATACATATAGTCGGCCCAAATTTGGTATGAGTTTGTGAATATGCTTTATATAAATATATAAAGTTAATACAAGAGGTTTTATGCTGTTTCTGTACGATTTTTATTAATTTTTTTCTTTTGGTTTGTGTCATTTATTCATGATCTGAATTTAAAGTCTAGGTACCTAGTGTTGCATTGTAGATGGTTAAAGGTTATATTATTTATGTGTATATATATTATATTCGCAAGGTTTGCAATTAAGTATGAATAAATTAAAACTCCAGTTGAAAACTGTATGCTATATTTTATACAAATAATATAACAGAAAATATTACATATTTCTTACGTGTTATACATACAATATGTATGTATAAATTGTACTAGTAGCTCTGTGAGCTTGAGACCTAGAAAATCGTATTATGATTATTTTTATTTCTTAAATTGATTTTAAACACCCCGTCTTCATAGCTTGCATAGTTTTTAGGTATTTGCCATAATGAGCAGAGGGATCAAGAATTACAGTTTTCCAATGTCCCCTAACTATTTCATATCGGATGCAAAATCAAGACTCATCTAGCTTACATAGAAACAAAGTAAATATTTTGAGTAATTTTTTCCAAAAAAAAATTTCTAAATTACTCTGTAAAACTCTCCTACGGTAATGTGCTCTTAAAAGTACAAAACAAGAAAATATTCTTATCCAAGAAATTATATAGAGTGATGTTCAGAGATAGGTTCAAAAGGCGAAATCGCATGCTCTTGCCACTTTTAATATTTATTCTTTAATACAAACAGTTTCTTTGGCAAGGAAGCTTTTAAACAGTACGTCACCGTAAGAGGGCCTTGGTTATTTTAAAGTTATTTTGTTATTAAAGCTCTTTTGGGATTTAATGGACGCTATTGATGTACATATTTTGTAACTGTTATAATTTAGGTCTTATTTTGATACCCAACAGTACATATTCCAATAAAAATTTTAACGCACATTTTTTCAAATAGTATACACACACAACGATTATACACAGTAAAGAACAAATATACACACACACAACGAATATTTATAGAATGATAAAATCATAACCCATTTTTTTAGCCCTGCTGTAATTATTTATTTCATGATTGGGTGATTTATTTTAATGATACGAGTAACGTATTATTAAAAAATTAATTATTTAATGGTTTTACATTATAACTCAAAACATAGTAAAACTTACTATGTTTTGAATAATACTTGAATTTCAAATATATTGATTTTGGTTTCGATGGAAATGATAACAAGATACAGTCCTTAAACTGTTGAAGTTAATAACGCATTAATTTTTTATTCGTAATCTATTTTAACCTCCTTCGTTATTGCTTAACGTACCAACAAGTTTTAATTGCCGCTACTTAGATTTCTAATGGGTAATCACGTCAAAAGGATGTGATATACGGAAATAAGTTTCCACTTTTTTTCCTGTTTATTTCACATTGAACGCGAAAAATTGCATTTTATGAGCTTTGATAGATTTTTTTTTAAATATTTTAATACCCATACTTTGGTTACTTCATTTCTAAAATGTATAGAAAAAGTAGGTATTCTTACAGACAAAGAAATGCAAATTGTCTAGTGTAATATGGATATCACCACGTTCGGTCAAAAAAATCTGCAGCAATGCACCTCCTCAAAAATACTATGTATGTAAAGGGTCATTTAAAACTGTTTTTTAACAAGAATTTTATTTTTAATAATGTTATAAAAATCTTATATAATTTAGGAATCATTTAGGGGAAATAGAAAATTTGTGTCTATGTGTTATTTTATAAGTTTGAATGAACTGTATCTATCTTCAGTTAAATAACACGTCATATCTATTCAGGTGTAAATTAAGTCTTGACTTCTATAAAAGAAATATAATTTGTTAATACAGCCAAAGTGGTTACACATATCAAACCTCTAAAATCATAGAATCACACACATAAAAGAAACTAGCTTCTGTTCATAGTAATAATAAGAAGTGATATACATTCAAGGCCCATGAATATGTATAGGCCACACTAAACATGTAAAATATAAAACTATAGAAATTACACTAAATAAGATACGTAATTAACTGTCAAGCATATTTGGTTTAGTTGGTACCCATTCCAACTAGCAATTGAAGTATCCTGGTTTCGATTCCCGACTGGTGTGTTACGTTCTGTCTATCTTTATTTATTTCAGATATTAAAAGTGCTACCTTTCTAGAAATAGACACACACAAATCGAATGCAAGTAGTGTAGCAGTTTAATCTAATTTTTTACGCGCATGCTAGATTTATGTATATGACCAAAAGCTACGATAAAGTCCACAAACAGATATGGAAGTAAAATTAGAATTAAAACAGTTATCTATTTAACAAATAATGTTAATCGAACCATTATTTGAAAACTGTGTAGCTTATTTTCCATTTAAGAATGTGCAGAAAAATAATAATTATTTATTAATTATTTTTGAGTACGTTATACAAGACAATTACGTCAAATATAACATAAACAAGTAGAGGGTAGAAACTAACAGAGTTAGATGTTTAAATTTCTGGACTTTCTTAGACTTTCGATTTTATTATTTATTATTATTTATTATAATTTATTATTATTTATTATTATTTATTATTATTTATTATTATTTATTATTATTTATTATTATTTATTATTATTTATTATTATTTATTATTATTTATTATTATTTATTATTATTTATTATTATTTATTATTATTTATTATTATTTATTATTATTTATTATTATTTATTATTATTATTTATTATTATTTATTATTATTTATTATTATTTATTATTATTTATTATTATTTATTATTATTTATTATTATTTATTATTATTTATTGTTATTATTTATTATTATTATTATTTATTATTATTTATTATTATTTATTATTATTTATTTTTATTTATTGGGACTTATTGTTATTTATTGTTATTTATTATAATTATTTTAATTTATTATAATTTATTATAATTTATTATTATTTATTATTATTTATTATTATTTATTATTATTTATTATTATTTATTATTATTTATTATTATTTATTATTATTTATTATTATTTATTATTATTTATTATTAATTATTATTATTATTTATTATTATTTATTATTATTTATTATTATTTATTATTATTTATTATTATTTATTATTATTTATTATTATTTATTATTAATTATTATTATTATTTATTATTATTTATTATTATTTATTATTATTTATTATTATTTATTATTATTTATTATTATTTATTATTATTTATTATTATTTATTATTATTTATTATTATTTATTATTATTTATTATTATTTATTATTATTTATTATTATTTATTATTATTTATTATTATTTATTATTATTTATTATTATTTATTATTATTTATTATTATTTATTATTATTTATTATTATTTATTATTATTTATTGTTATTTATTTTTGTTTATGATTATTATTATTATTGTATGTTATGGTGAAAATTATTTTCCCTTTTATAATACTGGTCGTTCTGTTCCCAAAGAAAGGAATTTGATTTGTTGTTGTTTCTTATGCAACATGTTTAGTTTTAGCGCACGCGTGTTTTTCCCTGAATTAAGTTTCAAAAATATTAATATTGTATTTAGTTGAACCATGTTAGAAAAATTATAACTTCAATTTCTAAAATATATATTTCTTCATTATTGATGCGTTATCTTTTATAGCTTGTGCCTCATTTATATGTACAGTATTTGATTTTAAATTAGTTTCTAATGAAGCTCACCTGTTATATTGTTCACAAGAGTGCATATAATATTTTTGTTTAAATATAGTATTTTTTAATCACAGCAAAATGTACTGGTTTGTGTAATTAAATTTTGGTGGTGTTGGATAAAATAATTATACAATAGATACACAATTACTATAACAATATTATACTGATAACTATATTTCCCAATAGAAAATGAATTTTATTACGTTTAAATAACAGTGCAAATAAAAAGTAATAAAATAAACAATGAATAAAAATTTTTGTTTTAATTAAAGAAATAAATTAATGTAATGCTGGTTATTTATATATCATTATAGTTAATTGCACTTTTGTATTATGATCAAAATGTTCTTTTATTATCATGATTGAACTACCAAGAATTCTTGGGTCAGATCATGTAAGCAATGTATAATTTCAGACTTATAGTAAGAATTATTGTTATTTTTCAAAATTTATTTCGCTTTATAATCTAAACAAGATAAAACTTTTTTAAGATTTTGAGTTGCATTGGGAAACTTTTTGAAGCCGTTGCCAAATAGTGTAAAAGAGAAAAAAAAATGCAGCAATAATTATTTCAAAAATTTAAAATTGCTTGTATGAATAAAATTTTTCAGCCTGTAATGCTCTGATTCAGTGTTTTTTTGTGAATTACGTATACACTTGGGGACAATGAATTATTTATATAATATATTTTCGTTTTCATTCAGTTTGATAATTGTTCGTGTCATTATTATTATTTTTAATCAAAAATAATAATAATGACACTAACGTAAATGCAAGTATATATAAAGTTTTGATTGTTGAACAGATCGTGAAAAATGATGTTATTAAAGCTTGTATAGATAAATCTAGTAAAATTGTCAAATAATAGTCAAGTTTGATAATAGTCTGAATAGGTTATTTTCAAAGGTAAATAAAAAAAAAATTGATTGATCATATACTAATTTTTATGACTATAATTGTCTCCATTTAAAAAAAAATAAAATGAAATCTTCCAAATTATAGTATAATCACAAATGAAGGACTTATAAATTGAGAGTTATAGTCGTTTTGCGTATATTCAAAATGCATAATGTATATAGCCAGCACTACTCTATGTGGTTTGTAATATAATGCACGAAATTTTTCTACCAATATTCAGTTTGTTTATTATATTTAAGTTATTATTTAATAAACATGATATAACAATAGGAAACACCGTTTCTGTGTTCCAGATCGTTTTTACTAATGCACTTTCCAAATAAACGGTACCCTCTGGAGCAGTAGGTGGTGATTTAATTCAATTTTATAAACTAGGTATTTGTATATTCTATGATGGTAAGAACCATATATTCCAATAGATGGTTTTGTTAAATCGAACCGTTTTGTTAAATCGGTTGATTAAATTAAAAAATTTGGAAAACGGTGGACCCTAAAGGCCATCCTTGCAACTTCCCGCAAATTTCATACCTAAGCACTTAAAATTTAACATACTACAATGTTTTTCAGTATAAAATTTTGTTTTTGAGCTTTGATCGTCGCGGTTCTTAGAATTTTAATAATTATTCGATTTCATCAAAACCGTTCCGAAAAAAATGTCGAAAATCTTGAAAAAACACTTGTTCCCAGATATTTCGTTAAAGATATCTTTTGAACCAATCAAACGATCATCCAATTACGTTCTTGGCGGCAATCGACTTGGTTTCTTTCAACAAAAACGGTCCAAAAAAAAATGTCGAAGTTATGTAAAAAAAAAAAAAAAAAATTTTTATGAAATTTTTCTTTCTCGATATCTCTCGAACGAATCAACCGATTTTAACCGAATTGGTGGTGACCGACGTGGTTTATCAAGGTTAAGATCTGATCTGGAGTTGATAGATAGAGACGTTTAAAAAATAATCCAAAAAACACATTTAAAAAAGAATTTTTTTTTATTTTTATTTTTTTTTTATTTCTCAAAAACTACTAGATCAAATTATATTTAAAATCTAAGTTTGGTCACGTCCTTTCGAATGGCACAAACCGCGATGTAATCGGTCTAGCCGTTAAAAAGTTATGAGCGGTTCACATATCGATTTTGAATTGGATCGATTCGAACTGGTAGATTTTAAGAAATTTAAAAGAAACTAAGAAAAACAATTGTTTTTAATGCGGGTTTTGTGGAATAACCTTTAAATAGCTATATCGATCAACTCCAAAAACTACTCAGATCTTAACCTCGTCTATTGCCGTCATTTCGGTTAAAATCGGTTTATTCGTTCGGGGGATATCGTAAACGAAAAATTTCAATAAAAAGAGTTTTTTTACATTACTTTGACATTTCTTTTCGGACCGTTATTTTTGAAAGCAAATATTTATTAAAACTCAAAATACTACGTCGATCGCCGCCAAGAACGTGATCGGTTGATTGGTTCGATAAATATCGTTGACGAAATATTTGGGAACGAGTGTTTTTTTAATATAACTCTGACATTTCTTTCCGAATCGTTTTTGATGAAATAGAATAATTATTTAAGCTTTAAAAACCGCGTCGATCGCCCCAAGAACGTGTGGATTGGTTCTAGAGATATCGTTTACGAAATATTCGGGAACAAGTGTTTTTTCAACATTGAAGCTCTAAAACATGGTAATATGTAAAAATTTAAGTGCTTAGATATAGAATTAGCGGGAAGTTGCCAGGGATGGCCATTAGGGTAAACCGTTTTCCTAATTTTTTCATTTTAATTTATACCGTGCTTCACGGTGTACTGGCTTAATGGTAGTAAAATTCTAGCGTTGATATATTTAAAAAAAAAAAAAACAAAAAATAAAAAAATTTATTTTATTAAGCTTTATTACAAAGTTTTTATATTTTAAATAGAACAAATTAACATGTCAACTATATTGTTCAATGATCGAATAACATTTGAATATTTAAAATAAAACTAATTTAAGAGTCATTATTAAAGAAAAATTAATAATTAAATAAATTATAAATTTTTTAATTCATTATTATTTATTTTTATATTAATGAAGGGAAGAAAATAATCTCGCCACCGTTTAAGGGACGACGACCATTTGGCAATCAGTTGTCGAAACTCTAGAACCATAAGTAGAATCATTGATTTCGATTGTTTCTTTTGGTCGAAGTCTGTATTTCATTCTTCCAATTCCAAATACGATAATTAAAAAGAGTTTTGTAACGGTACATACCTGCAAGGCAATACATACCTGCAAGACCTCAATCTGTATGTTGACTTTTTGCCTGTAGTACATTGTAGTTCGATGTTTTTACATTTTTCAGCCAGATAAAGGTAAATTAAGTGCTTAATTTTTGTATAGTATCTTAATTATTATTTTTATTTATGAGATTTATTGAATTTCCGATATTGTCTACGGTTAACTTATTAGTGTTTATATCTATCTATAAGGTTTAATGTGATGTTTAATAAGCATTGGTTGAATCAGCTTCATCGGGATCATTCCTGTGGTGTTCGTTAAGTCTATTTTTTTAAATCTCTGGCAATATATTTTCGTCAGGAGTGAGAGTAATATGAAATGAACGTTTCTTTTTAATTTTTGATTTATTGATTTAGGTGTTGTAAGCTAATTTAAAAGTAATCCGTCGGTCTTCGACTACTAAACATTTTTGGAACTTTAGGCTTAATTTATTGTTCTTAATTTCTTTTCAAAATACATTTACACCTTGTTTAATACCCGATGGGTCTGTCCGGTTTGCATTTAATCTCTCTAGTTGTTGTACTTTTAGTTATGACTCTTTTTGTTTCTGTTTTTTAAATTATTCTTTTTGATGTTCATTGTATGTTTTTAGATGCTCAAAGTAATTGTTCGTTATAATGTCTTTGTCGAAAGTATATGTTCTACCCGTGAATAGTTCAAATAGTTTAAATTTTGTTGTGGAGTGAATTGAATTATTTCAATCGGGTATACTTTCGTCTACTGGGTCTTGTAGTAGTCTAGCCCTGTCTTGATTATACAAAATTCTATAGTATTCCGCAGGGGTTGAGTGAAACGTTTCAATGAGTGAGTTACATGTATTATTGGTGGTTGATCTATAATGAAGTTTAATTTTAAATTGTTTTAAAAAGTCCGTAAATATCGGTGAACTAACTTGGAAACTGGATCGTATACTAACTTTCTTCGTATACCGTGTTACAAAAGAATTTACGTAATGATTTTTAATGAATTTCTCAATTATAGGTATCATATTTTGATTTTTGATGTGAAAATTGTCTATATATATTGAATCTATAGGTTTTTCGCAGTTTATTTTAATTCAAATTTTAGTTTGATTGTGTGTCGTATTTTTGAGTTTGACAAATTCGCAATTATTAATGCATTTTGTAATTTTCTCCTTTAAATGTTGAAAATAACTATAACATTTAATTTCTAAAATCACTTTAATTCACGTTTATATCTCGATTGTCAAATGGATTCGGATTCTGTGTGATTATGAGAGATTGGTTCTCAAGGTAGCCAGAGGTCGTTCCATAAATTTGTTAATACTGTTTTTTTTTTCAATTAAAATAATTCATTTTATAAATATTTTTGTATTGTTTAAATATTTTACCCAATAATCATTTTAATTTGATTTTCTGAAAGCATATAAAATATTAATTATGCAATAAAAATAAAAATAAGAGATTTATTAAGTTTAAGTTCATAATTAAAATAAAAATATTATCCGTTAATATTGGTTGCAATCCTGAAAGTTTAGCACCATTAGGTACAGTTTTTTTAATGTAATAATTTTATATATTTGTTAGTCTTTTCTTTATAAATTGTTAATGTTATTTTATAAAAAAATTAAAATCATACTTTTTAAAAAAAGTATAGCAAATTTTTTTGACATTTATTTGACATAATAATTAAATAAAGAAGTAACTTGCAAAAATTAAAAAAGAAAAAAAAACGTATTGGCACAAAAAGTATTTAATGTAGATATAAAACAATGACTGTATAAGTAAGACTTTTTAATGATAATTAACTTTTTAGTTTTGAATTATATAGTTTTGATGGATACAATAATTTTAACAATACAATCTTAATAACCCCGGTTCTCAGAAACATATATACTTTATAATTACCCGTTAATTTAAAAACTTCTATACGAAATAATAATTGTATGAATAACAAATCCTTTACAAAAATTACGTAAACTGGACCTTTTATTCGGAGCATACAAAATTTATGTTTGATGGACATTTTTATTTTTGTTGTTGCAGTTGGAAGATTGTCAACAAAAATTTCAAAAACCATTTTGACCGTTACACGATAAAATCAAATCTTCGTTGTCCTCAACGGAGCAACGTTGAAATTTTCGGACATAACATATTTCAATTTGTCAAATGTTGGCAATAATTTTTGCATCTGTTACAGAATGTTTTTCATGTAACAATAACAAAAAGGGTAAAGGGCCATTTTTAATAATTTTATTAAAGGAAAAAGTTGGTACCGTAATCATAAGTAAGCTATACTCTAATATTTAGATATATATATATTGAAAACCCTATTCACTATTGCAATTATACTTTTAAAAACCAAATCGAACAAAAATTTAATTCAGATTCTGCATTTTATATTTAATGAGGAATATACTAAATTTAGTCTTAACGATGTTTTACGTTATTTGGCTACATACTATACACAAATAACCAACACAATAAATTGTTTTTTTATTTTTACGCAACAACACCTTAATCTGTTTATTGAGCATCAGCATACTTAATTGTTTTTACTAATCAACACAATAAATTGGTTACTTTAACAACTCGAGATTGCAAAGAGATACTCTACAATATGAGACCGTAAAACTGAACACGTCTAATAAAAAGTCTCTTGAATAGCAGACACAGGCTTGAACACATAATTCAAGATGGAGAGTGCTAATTGAAAATAATTTTAACTTATTATTTGGGTGTGGTAGTGTATTTTTTATTTTTTTCGAGATTTAATGTGCTCTTTAATATAATTTAAATTAAGTTCCTTTTTTTAAATTAAAATGTAAAAGGTTGATTTTTTTTATTAATTAATTACTTTTGGTATGAATATTTTATATTAATTAATTGTATAATATTGTATCTCATAACAGTGTTAGTTTGTTTTGTTTTTTTTATTAGTTAATTAAATTGTATTAATTTATTTAACTAATATTTCTTAATTTGATAATTAGATTATATGTTATATTTAATTTAATTTAATTATCTCCTCTCCTAAATAATTTAAACTCTTTTTATATGTTTTGTTTCGTTTTTGCTTTTGATGCAAAATAATTCCGATGAAAGAAGAGAAAATTTTTATAGATACATTTAAATTTCGAACCGAATAACTTAAAAACACTGATAAAAAAAATTAAAAAGAATAAAAAATAAAAAATAAAAAACATAAATTTTAAACTGAAAATTTTATTATAAATGCTCTGAAAAGCTTTTTTGAACTCTAAATCAATGAAGATGATAATTCGATTAAAATTCGATTTTACATTTTAAAACCTATTTTTTTATTATATTCTAGATTTTTTTATATTTACTAAAAAAACCTAAGTCAGATAGATGTTATTATTGATTATATTTATTAGAATTGAATATTATTATTAAATATATTTATTAGAATTGATAAATAAATAAAAATAAAAACAAACTTGGCAGTCGCGATACGTCCGATACCATTACATTATTCTATATGCATATGTCATAATAGAATAGTGAATTTTTATTTTTATTTATTTATTTATTTTATTTTTTTATAAATAATGCAAATGTGTGCTATGAAAAGTTGATAGGTCAACTTTTATTATTTATAGCAGTATATTATCATTTAAAAAAATTATTAAGAAAAATAAATAAAATAGTACATATGACTTTATTGTTGCACACCTATGTAATTACTACTAATAATAGTTACTAATTAAAAAAAAAAAGAACTAATGATATGATATAAGTATTGAATATTAATCGTATAATATTTGAGGTATAAATTGTATTTCGAAACAAATCGAAAACTATTTTTGTTTGTTATGATATTAATTCCAATAAATTCCGTTAAATTAATTTTATTTTTTACATTCAAAAATAGTCATGTTGGTGTATTATAATTTCTAGGAATATACCCCAACAACTTTCAAACTATATCAAAAACAAATACAGATGACCAATGATACCTAATTTTACACCCAGTTTTAATCAATATACCTGTCTTTTCGTTTTAAATTTCGTTTATATTTTCGATAATATGATAATTAAAAATTAATGTAATACAAAAAACAATAAATAAATATTTCTTATGTTTGTCAAATTTATTAATAACAGTTCAAATTGAAATTTAAATTAAGGTCGACTTAAGGTGAATATTCAAAGAGTTTAGTTCAAGAAGTAGATTCGGTAACGAATATTTAGGTAATGCTCAATACTTGTTTTAATGTTTGGTAATTGGACATAATTTATTTCATTAAACTATTTGTAATTGTAAACATTTTAAGAAATTTCAAGTGATGACTAACATAATTTTTAGAATTAATAATTAATAAATATAATATATTTTTGATTTTAATTGTGTTATTATACATTGTCACTTATTGACAATTTAAAATCGGAAGGCAGCATTAATAGCAAAAATTCAAAATTTTTAGGTATCGAGTGTTGGTTTCATTTGAAATTTGCAAAAAACAAAATGACCCTGGAATATCCTGTAATATTTTTCTTTAAAAACAAATTGATATTTTAAATGGAACTGAATAGTATGAAAACTTATATATTGACTAGAAAATTGTATACATTATTCTTTTAATTCCATTATTATTAAGATCATTGTATATTTTGTTTGATTTGACCATAATCACTATATTTCTGAAATTATTTAACAGCTTGTTTTATGTTTTATTCTACTATTAAAATTGAATAATTTATATTTATTGCATTGTAATAAAATAACAATTTTTTATAATAAAATAACACAGATTATAGAATCACTGGACGATGTGATGTTGTCATCCGGTGAAAAAAGTTAGTATATACATTTTAATTTTATTATGTATAATTCACCATTTCTCTCACTCTGTTATCAATATCAATACAAGTCTTATGGAACCACATCCCTTTGTTATAATTAAAAATATTTAATTCATGAATTCGTGTTGGGAAAGAACAAGTTGCTCGAAAATTATTCATCTGATAATTTTATGTATAAAAAAGCTATCTAACATCACATTTTAAAATATATCTCAGTTTTTTTAATTTACTCATTGATGTTAATGTAGATATACTGTACCTTAGGTTTGATAAATTATTTAAAAATGGCTTATGATCATGAAAAAATAGGCAATTTTAAAATAATTTTTTTGGTAATGATATGTTACATGTAGTTTATTCAACATTGTAAAATTAATGATACAGTCTTTTTAAGTAATTTTGCTTGTCGTTTCAATTTAAGTCTCACATTTTTAGTTTCAAAATATTTAGTACAAAGTTTTAAAAGAAACATATCCTGAAATACAAAAAAAAAAATTATTTATCTATATAATGCCTGTTTAGTAAAGATACATGGCTTTGTTTCATGATTACTTGTTTTCTTTTAACATACAGAGTCTTGCTCACTTACTGTTGAAATCATATTTATGTTTTTTTTTTAAATGTTAAAAATCCCATAGGGTTTTTTTTAAATTTTTATTATAGATTGAATGAAAAAATTATAGTTTTCAGAATTTTCTATATGTCAGACATAATTTGGAATCGATTAAAAAACCTATGGTTCTAGGTCATCTAGAAGTATGTTATAATTATTATTATTTCTGAATTGCGAGAGTATAAAATAATAGACTCGCTCCGCTCGCAAGGGTTTACCCTTGACCCCTGTGGTGACCTTTCTGCCTTGGCTCGGCGACACAAAGCAAACTACACTATAAATAATATTATATTGATATTAATTTTATTTAAGAAAAGGTCAAATATATAATTAATTTGGAAATTGTAACAACTTTGTCAAATAGTTTAATTAAAAAAAAAATACTTTTTTAATGTATTAATTTTATATATTTATTATCATTATCTTGTTTATTAATTTTTATTTAAAAGCCTTTAATTTATTATTATATTATTAATTTCATGTAATAAAATTAAAAAAGCATACTCTTCATAAAAAATTTTGCAAATTTTGTAGGCATTTAATTGACAGAATAAATAAATATAGAAGTAACTTTAAAAAACAAATACGTAGGTATACAACGTATTTAATGTAGACATAAAACCAAGATGGTATAAGACAACTCTTTGAGTTCTTTAATGGTATTTAACTTGTTTGTTTTCAATTATATTGTTTTGTTGTATACAATAATTTTTACAATATAATCTTAATATTCCCAGAGCTCAGAAATAAATCACACGATTTATAATTACCCATTTAAAAATTTCTATACGGCTTTATAATGGTACGTATAACAAATCTTTTACATAAATTCTGAAAAGTGGGAGCTTTTTATTTGAATTTCGCAAAATTTATGGTTGTGGATATTTGTGTTTTTGTTATTTTGGTAGGAAGATCATGCAACAACAGTTACCAAAACCATTTTATGATAAAAAACCGTTAGATGATAAATATCAGATTTCTGTCGTCCGCAATGGAGCAAATTTGATTTTTTCGGACAAAAGATATTTTATTTTGCCGCACATTTGCAATAAGTTTTGCATCTGTTATAGAACAATCTTTATGTAACAAAAACAAAAAGTACAACAGCCCTTTTTTTGATAACTATATTCCAGGAAAAAGTAGGTACCATAGTCATAAGTAAGCCATACTCTAATGTTTAAATGGGTTTTTGTAAGGGACATGTTATATATGTATTACGCTTATTATGCTTACATGTATTACAATCCCTATTCACTATTGCAATCATACATTTAAAAACCGAATCGAACAAAAATTCTGAGGAAATTAAAAATATTGAAAACATACCGAATTTTAAACATGAGTTGAAAAAGACTATTATAACCAAATTCCCATAGTGTTTAAGTTAATTTAATTGCTTTAGTTCTTAAGGCAATTTTGTTCTTTTTTTATTGACTTTTATAAAGCTTTTGCTTAATAATAGGTAAGCATAATATAACACCGTATATTTATTTTCAAATTGATATATGTCTTTGTTTAATGGGTATTTTTTTCCTTTTTAAGTGTTAACTTATGTCAATGCGTTAAAAAACAGCTTGATAGTCTATCTCTTGCTTGCTTGCTGTTTATATAATATATATGTTTTTTTATAAATTCCATAGGAAAACGTTTTTGTAATTTTGCGCATAGTTTGAAAGAACAATTCTAGGTATTTCATCAACATGCACGTTATAATTTTTATGATTATTTCTACACGCGGGAGTATATATTAATAGACTTGTTGTGCTTGCAAGGGAGTTCCATCCTGTTAATCCTCGAGGCTGACTTACAACCTTGGCTTACACAAACATAAAACATCCCATATAATTGAAAATAAGTTACAAAAATTAAGTCAAAAAGACAATAACAATTTTTTCAATGTAAAATTTTAAAATTGATATATGCGCGTATATGACAATAAATACTCAGGAATGAATGCTATTGTAGAAAGCTGAACCAATATTGATACAAAATTATCCCTAAGTCCACATCTAGATCGTTAAATTATTGTAATTTTATTAAAATTATTATAGACTTTCATATATTTCATATACTAATAATTTTTTAATGCATTCGTTATTGAGATTATTGTGTATTATGTACAGATATATATTATTATGTTTACCATAAATATTTTTATGTTTCTAAATTGCTTTGTAATAAATTAAAATTGTATATAATAAAATAACACGGAACCAAGGTCGATAATTATTGAAGCCAAAAAAAAAAATTACAGTAGCATGAAACTAATTGGAATCGGAAGATAATATAAAAAAATAAAAGGAAAAGTAATTTACGGGCGATCTGTGGTACAGGAGTGGAAGGTGTGAATTTTTGAAGGTAAACATTGTTTACCTCGGAAAATCCTATGGAAAAAAATTAAATGGCAAAGTTAAAAATAATAAAAAGATCTACAATTTTTGTTCAATAAACATTGTAAAATTAATACCCTCTTTCCTAGCAGTTTAGGTCATCGATTCTACTTTAGCCCTAAGCCCGTAGTTTCAAAATACTTTCCGATTTTTTCACCGTACAAAGTGAAAAAATCGGAAAATTTCTGATATAGAAAAAACCAAACAATAATCATTTTATTATCTATGTTTGAAAATATATTTTATTTCTATACAAATAATAAACATTTTGATACAAAAATAGCTTCAGAAGAAAAGAAAATCAATATATAATATTTTTAGAAATTTTGGTAATATATTTATATAAGACGATATATGACTGACTATTTTTTTAATATTTATAATTATTAATATTAAAGAAATGTACAGATTGTATAGAACATTATTGTGAATTTTTTATTTTATTAAGCTGAAAAACAATCGATTAAGAAAAACATGATAAAAATCAAATCTCAATTGTCCGCAACGGAGCAACTTTGAAATTTTCGAACAAAAACTATTTCCTTTTGTCATATGTTGGCAATAATTTTTGCATCTGTTACAGAATGATATTTATGTAACAATAACGAAAAGGATAACGGCCATTTTTTAAGAACTTTTTTACAGGAAAAAGTTGACGATTAATTAGACATAATATTAAGATGGGTTTTTGTAAATGACATTATAAGCTAATAAATAAACATTGCTTATATGTATTACAATCTGTCCCTATTCACTATTGCTATTATCTATTTAAACACCAAATCGAACAAAAATCGAATACAGATTCTGAATTTGATGTTTTAGCATGTAATAAATGAGGAACATATTAAATGTAGTCTTACGTTGTAAAGCTTCTGAAAAGTAGTAGAGCTAAAAAAATCCTCATGAAAGTAGATAAAAGTTTAATAGATTTATTTAAAATTCGAACCAGTTAACTTTAAAAAAAAAAAACTAAAAATAATTTAATTAAAAATATTCTTAAAAGCTATTTTGAACTCCAAATTAAAAATATTAATTTGGTTAAAATTATACATTTTAAAACATAATTTTTTAATATATTTTAGTTTTTTCTATTCTAACCCAAATAGTTTTTATCAAATTTAGTAATAACATGAATTGAAACGATTTTATTTCGAAATATAATAGCCAAAATTAAGAAGTTGCCCAATGCCATAACAATTTGAAATGATACTATACATCTTTCATTACGTTTTGAGATATATTTTTCATAATTTTTTTGTATTGAAATTAATGATTTAATCTGGTTTAAAATTATAGTACAAAATTTAAAAAAACAAAACAAAACAAAAAATACAGACTCCCATCGATACGTAATTTTACAATCAGTATTATTCAAATTATCTACCTTTTCGATTTAAATTTCATTTATGTTTTCGGTAAAATGTTTATTTCAAATTATTGTAATACAACAAACAGCAAATAATTATTTGATACATTTGCCAAATTTATTGTTAACATAACAAATTAAAATTGTATTTAGGCCCGTATTAAGTGATTATTCAAGAGATGTTTAGGTAATGCTTAAAAGTTTCAGAAATTATACCTAATTCATTTCATAAGATCATTTTTAATTGCAAACATTTTATGAAATTTCAAGTTATTACTAACATAATTTTTGGAATTAATTTTGTATAATAGTACTGTCTGTCACTTATTGACATTTTAAAAGCGGATCGCAGCGTTGATTTAAGAAATTGTAAATAATAAAGTTGTGGTTTCATTAGAAATTTGAAAAATACAAGGCTTTTGAGATATCCTGCTATATTTTTCTTCAAAAATAAATTAAAATTTAATATGAAATTGAAAGTATGAAATGCGTATGCATATTTTTATTTTTAACGTTGTGGGATAAACAGAAATTCGACCGAGAAACTTATCACAGGAGTCTCTATGTATTGATATTTATCAAATAAACACGTCCAATAAACCGTTTTGATTTTACAATGAAGAAAACCTCAAAAATATCGTTTTAGTGAAAACATAATTAAAAAAATGTTTCAGCAATTAAGCCTTAAAGCTAAAAGCAAGTTTTATAATCTAATTTTTTAAAATTGTTTCGAGCCAATGTTGGCAGAAGACTATTAGTTACTATATCAGGGTCGTAAAATTATTATAATTTTAGTAAAATTACTGTTCACTAAAATTTCATATATTTTTCTTTTAATGTCTTCTATGAGATTATTATTTATTATGTAGATATGACCATAATTATTTTAATTCTGAAATTATTTAACGATTTGTTTTAATTTTAATTGAAATATAAAAATTTGATAATCTATTGCTTTATAACAATATATAATTTTTTATAATAAAATAATAATAAAATATATAATAAAACATTTACAAGTTTTTTGTTATTATTTGGAATATATATTCACTGGACGATGTGATATTGTCACTCAAAACACAAATATGATCAGATATACTTCAAATCTATTACTTATGTTAAGTAAATAATTTCTCTCAATCTGTTATCAATAACAACAAAAATCTTGTGGAAAGCCATCTTTAAGTCAGAATAAGAAATATATACTTCATGGATTCATGGCGTGTAAGTACAACCTGCTTAAAAATTTTTAATCCGATCATTTTATGTATGAAAATAAATGTCTTTCTCGTCCTAAAAAAAGATAAAGATATCAATAATCATTTAGATATTAAAATTTTCACATTGATAAGATACACAATATAGGTGTAATATAGATTTATTTGCAAGTGGATTTTAATTCGTACGTAAATAAAGTACGTAAATAAAGACTATAATGCTCGATTTGTTATATTTGTTATAAAGCCATATTTAGAAAATATAAAGATAAGACTAATGAATCTTTTTGAGCAGTGAATCTAGCAAAGCCTGTTCCTTAGGTTTGTTGTTTCTTGTAGTTTAAAAATATTTAGTACAAAGTTTAAAAACTGATAATTGCTGAAAAAAAAAAACTGTTTTGTTGTAAGTCGAAACAATTTTTGTTTGGTTTTTTTATATCAGCAATTATCAGTTTTTAAACTTTGTAATAAATATTTTGAAACTACAAGAGACTACAAACCTTATGAACAGGCTTTGTTAAAATTACTGCACAAAAAAATTTATTATTTTATATTTTGTAGTCTACATTACAAATGGAGCATTATTATATCTTTATTTGGTACGCATAAAAATTCATTTATTATGTCAAACTTACAAGAAAATTACGAAAACTATAAATTTTTCACTTAAGCTAAGTGAAAAATTGTAAATATATATAGTTGACCCGGCAAACATCGTTTTGCCATATAAATTATTTCTAGTTTCTAGATAAATTTTAGTGTAGACAAAAAGTAACTTACTTATTATAAGTTTGTAAGTATGTGGTATATGCGTGAAATAGGCATTGAGCGCTATGAACGATAAGGGAATATAAAAATAACAATCGCCAAACAATATTACTTTTAAGTTATTATAGTTTATTTCTTAAAATTACATATCACTCATTAATACAGTTAAAAACACGATAATTGATCAGTTATCGAGCGGGATGGCAAACGAGTTAATTACTAAAATGGCCTAAAAAATATAGGGGTTAAAATTTAGGGTTGTATGTATTTTTTAATGCCACATTATAAAAACAAAAAATTTCGCCCAAAAATAAATAAAAAAATTTTTAAGGGTGAACAACCCTTATCACTTAGGGGTGTGAAAAAGTAGATAGTAGCCGATTCTCAGATCTACTGAATACGCATATAAAATTTGGTAAAAATCGGTAAAGCCGTTTCGGAGGAGTACGGTAACTAACATTGTGACATGGAAATTTTATATATTAGATATACAAAAAGATTTAATAGGTTTTGTAATTTTCTTGTTTGGCATAATTAAGAATCGATTAAAAAACCCATGTTTCTAGGACATCTAGAAATAAGTTATAATTTTGTATGATAATTTCTGCATGCGAGAGTGAATAATACTAAGTCGCTATGCTCGCATGGAGGTTTCACCCCTTGACCTTTCAGCAAACGACACTTAGTATAATATCGGATGCAAGTTAATTTTATTACAAAATACGTAAACTATTTCATTTCAAAATTATAACAACCACTTTAATGATTAAGATTTTGTCTCTCCATATGTACAGAAAACTATTTAAGCTATAATGTAAGCAAAATATAAAAGAAAGAGTAAAAACTACCCTTAGAACTTTAATAATTTTAGTTGAAATGAAATTATTATGATTTTTATCAGAACCAAGTATCGAAGAAAGTAATTTAAAACAATTTATCCAAATCCATTCCGTTTTTGCTGCACCCAAAAATAATCTCTATCATTTTATTGAATAGATTAAATAAATTAAAATGAATAGATTAAAATGAATAATATACTGATTAAAAAGTTCAGCTCTGCATCGCATAGTTATCACGCACAAAAACTTTCTGATACATATTGAAACAAGCCGTAATGGATATGAACAAATGGACTAAGCCAAAAATGCCATAAAAATGGAAAAAGTGGCAAAGTGGCTTTAAATTTTGGTTAATTGCAAATATTTGTCAGAAATTTAATCGAAAACTATAATTTCTTTAATTTCCTAAAAAACTAAACAAACACTGAAACATTTGCACTCTTACTTTGGAGATGCTTAGTTATATGAATTTGCATCAAATTTGGTACCATCGCATTGTTATTATTAAAAAATAACAAACTCGTAGTTTTAAAATTTTTAAGAAATATTAAAGAAGGGAATTAAACTCCGTAGATACACAATTAAACCATTTCGTTTGCATGGTTCACCTGCGCGAATTTGGGCGTTAATTAACCAAGAAAACTGATAGCATTAAAATGGGGGTTATAACTCTAGTCATCTTAATTAGAAATATAGTAATTTTTCCACTCATATTATGAGAACTACCTTTCATTAATATTTTTAACGGGTTGCCGCCTCGGTTACTATTATAGATAGAACCGTATGTGGCTGTTGCATACATACACATACCATATTAATATATGAATATTTAACTATATCTCCAAGATTCATAATAAATGATCAACCGAAATGAAAGGGGTTAGTATTGCAAAACGAACACAGTATCGTGTTCGTTTATTGTTATAATTTTAGAGATAATAAAAAAAAAAAAAATGAAAACAGCTCACATTAAATAAAATGGTGGTGTAAATATGTATGTTTTTTAATTACATATAACCCTGGTACATACTTAAGGGTACTTTTATGTCGGAAGTAAGTACTCAAGGGATGAATAAACATACAAAAGTACATACATTCAAATGGTGTATATGACCATTCAAGGTCCGCTTCAAGACCTTTTTGGTTAAATCAATAATAACACTAGAATAAATTTCGATTTTTTGTCCCAATTACCTAGATCAACATTTTTTTAAATTTTATAAATATAAATAGTAAACAAGACCACCAATATCGTGATTTATTTACTGATCTCTACCGATCACCAAAGTTAAGCAACATCAGATATAGTCAAGATGACCACTTAGGAATTATGTGTTCTGCTATTTTATAGAATAAAGCCACATAAACTAATAGTAAATACTAATTTGGTGGCGGTTAGCGTGCAACGAGTAACTTCTCTTCGGAGAAATATTTCAAGTTGCATATGCATTCCTATGATGACTATAACTTTGTCAAAATGCGTATTTATAAAACATAAAAAATTTTTATGTAAGAAATCGTGGCAAAAACATAATTTATTCGTAAAATCCTAGAGTTCTTTGTTAATATCCATAACACTAGAGTTAAACTTTCTATAAAATTCCTTTACTTTTGCCTATGTTGATGTACTCTATTGAGTACATACTCTATGGAGACATTTAATCTATGAAAATATACGTTGCAGTTTTCAAAAATATTACTTATTTAGTGGTGTTTTCAATTTTGACGGAAATATTGATATGAAGGTTGGTTTATTTCCATTCAAACTGAATTAAATTTTATCTGGAAAATTTATTTTGTTTGTAATTGTCCACATCTGAATAATCGATTAAAATGAAACAAATCATAGTTACTCATATTACCCTAGTGGTTTCAAAATGCCGACACCATGGTTATGTATGTATTTAAGAACTTTAAAATTTACCAATTTTCTTTTTCAGTTTCCTAAAATGTGATTTTATTAATTTTTGAATGAAGATCTTGGCTATATGGTTGTTGTATCAAAACATCCCAAACCGAATTTTTTTGGGATGTTTTGATACAACATTAAGATGACTAGAGTTATAATCAATTTTTAACGTGTGCTCGAAGATGCAATACGACTCTGCTTTTCTTGACTAGTTCCGGACTTAATTTTACCTATAGCTTCGTGACGCAAGACGACAGAGTTTAAATGATGACAGAATATCAAGATCTGTGAATTAAGGATAAAGTGTTTGAGACGAAGATATCACTAAAACACACTAAAACATTATCGTAATTAACGACATCAGAAAATACGTATTTTGCGTGAATAATTAAAATTGATTTTTTGAAAGGATTGTTGTACTTCTTGTACTAGAAGCAAGAGTACTTTTACTATTTTTACTAGCAAAAATTTCCGAATTATTCTACAGAAATATTTCGGATAATTGGAGGCAGAAAACAATTAAGAAGAGAGTTACAAGAATTATTACCAAGAAACATAACATTTTTTTTTTCAGAATTTAATTGGCGAATCTAACGTAAAAAAAGTGTACAAATGAAAAAACAGCTTTTGCTAATAAATCAAAAAGTTGAGCTCGTATCCACTAAGAATAATTTAATCAGTTTTAGGTTTTGAACTTATCTTTCGGTTGATGTGTTGTGCAATATTAATTAGTAGTAGGAAAACGCAAAAACGTTAAAATATTAATATTAAATTTTCAATTTTTTACTGAATAAATATTAAAAAAATTTCTTTTTTTTGCATTAAAAGGAGTTTTCGTAAAACCGTTCGTCTACAGCTATCCGACATCGTAGAGCATTTCTATGTTTCTTCGTTAAGAGTTGTACTATGAACCACTTGTATTTAAAATTCTAATTTTTTAGTTTTTATAAAAATAAAAGCCATTACAAAAAATAATAAGGAAAAAAGCTATTAGCTATTAAACAAAATTTTCACATAGGATTTTTTAGCTGTATTTTTTTTACCTCGTTATTTTTCCTGCATGGCCGTTTACAGGAAAAACACTTTTTTCTATCTTATATATTTCCCGAGCTTTTTTATTCAATTGTATATTTGTTAAAATTAATTATATTGTTGTTTATAATATAAATGGTAATAATGTAGCATTATATTAAATAATAAGAAACACTTTTAATATAATAATGCTTTATTCCAAAAATAATTTTACACGTACGTATTACAAAAAGTAATGTGTAACTTTCAAATTTCAACATTTCAGCTTCGTTGGAATTTAAATATAAGTTGCTATATTTTAGTTCATGTAAATTAACATTGTAGTGTTTAAAACAACTTCTTCTATCATTTCTCAACAAAGCATATTGCATTTCATAGTGTAAATGTACGATAATTACTGAGATAAAAATACTTTCTTTCATCAAATTGGATATATATATATATATATATATATATATATATATATATATATATATATATATATATATATATATATATATATATATATATATATATATATATATATATATATATATATGTATATGTGTGTGTGTGTGTGTGAGTGTGTGTGTGTGTGTGTATTAAAGTTACTATGAAATACCAAATAGGAACGATTATATTTAAATATTTCAATTTATTCTTATTAAAAAAAATGTATAACCACAAAGGAATGAATATTTGGGTTTTTGTATGAAATATATATGGCTATATAGATATATAGATGGCTATATAGATAAAAGTTATGGAGTTAAGTATAGATAAACATCAGAGCTAATTTAAGATATTAAAATAAATATGTAAGACTACATACATTTAAACTGTTACGTATTCTAATAATTGAAAATTAATATATAAAGATCAGACAAATGCTCTTTTGAAAATTGAATGGTATTGCAGCATAAAAAACATATAAGTTGGTAGGGTAGTTAGTATAAATGGTATTACTAGTATTGAATTGCTAAATCGAACGTTATGTTACACAAGTTTCATGGTTAAATATGTTATGCAGTAGGATATTCAAAAACGAGTAAGCCGTCGACGTGCCGGATCCTCAAAATCGGCTTAGGAATAAATACATACACCTTAACTCATAGGATCGCAAGTTGATCCTACTTCATGCACGTTTGTAGGTCATGGTGTTTCACCTCTAAAATATAAATTAAGTTTTTAGAGAAATCAAACCTAAATAAAAGAACTTTTGGAATGACTAACAAAATATGTTACTTTCTGAATATGACGACTATTTGAATATTATTTACATTCATTTTATTAAAAGATTTAGTTATATGTATGAATGTGATGTAGTTTGATGCAATTATTTTACTAGCTGAAATAAATATTTAATTTGTCTAACAAATTAACTTATGACTATCCGAATTATTTCATGATATTGAATACCAATATGTACTTAATTTCTTTACTTAAAATTGAAATATTAAAATTTTATATAATTAAAAACTTACGATCGAAATTTAAAAATAGCAGTAAAATTACATAACAGCCCATACAAAAAATGAGGATCGGCCCATTAATGGGCCAAGACAGGCAGCCGATTTAAAAGTATCGGCCAATGATCCGAATATATCATCGGCCCAAGACTGGGCGAGTATCGGACTGTAACGCCATGCCGATATCGGATCCTATGATCGGCCGAGCATAGGATCCAAGCCTCTGCCAAACGTACTATTATAAATAATTATTTTTAATTTACAAATAAAAAAAATTTTTATTTAGAAACATTAATCTTTATTTTAAGAGTTTTAAAAGAATATTGCACTGCAATTAAAAATATAAGTAATACAACATTAAGTGAGTTATTAAAAAAGAAAATAAGTAATTTTAGTATAAAAATTAATTATCATTGTTGTCCTCGTTATTATTATTATTACTATTATTATTATTATTATTATTATTATTGTTGTGTTGTTGTTGTTGTTGGTTGTTAATAGCTCGATGACAGCGGCCTCCATCCCTGTCTCCTGCATTAGAAAGAAAACTGCCGATCTTTACCCTTAACGATTTGGATTGATCCGAGTCCCCAAACTTTTCTTCAACAACCTCTGAAATTAGAAATATTTATAGATAAAACATAACTTTATTCAGGTGTAGATTTTAAACATATACATCCTACCTTTTAAACAAGTGTAAGTACAAGTAGCACCTACATAGGCCGTTAAAGAATGCCGATGCTTGGCCGAGCATTGGTAGCCGTACCTTGGCCGATCAACGGAAAATAGTTGATCATCGGCAACTTTGTATGGGAGTTTTTCTCAAAATTAGCACATACAATTTTTTAGCAACCAGGTAATATGGTAAAGTCAATGTATTTTCTTTCCCATTGTTAAACTTCAACAACTCAAATCAAAAAACGGAAAAACGAACATGTACTATTTGTATATTCGTTTCAGTAAAAAATAAACTTCATTTTCAAAATGATAAACTACATTCTGGTTGGTGGCTGGTGAGATAAGAAAGCCTATAACTTTAATTTTTCTTTTACACCATATTTTTAGCAAATTTTGAATATAAATTCATACTATCATTTGTCATTTTTTTCACAACTTACCAAAATACTATGACTGTTAAGGCTTTGTACGCATGCCATACTAAGTATAATCTCGATTGAATAAAAATATGAATTATAAAGAAGACGCTTAAACTAACGCATCTAAAGACGACTGTACATCTAATAATTTGTAATATTTTTTATTCAAACATTTCATTTTATAAGTATTGATATAAAAATCGTAACATCTTAGCCGGACTTGGGAAAACAAAATTGGTGTATTTGTTTAAAATATGAAGTTACATGCTTGTGCTGTCCTGGAATTTCTTGAGGTGAATAATATGCGCTCTTCAAATGGCTTTATAATGGACATTTTGAAGTTCCACTAACACTGGTGTTGTTATTTTTACAATTTTATAGTCCAAAGAATCTATCTACAAGTTTCTGGCCAACCATTTGTGTAGTATTTTGGTTAAAATTTTTTACCATGACTAGATTCCCAAACTCCAACTTTGGACTTTTTATGTAACTATTAAGAGTCCTTTTCACACATTATTTATTTTCATTTATAGATATTTGTTCTATATTGATGGTTTAGTCTGTGAGATAGATGTTTATTGCTTAATCCAATTTTGTTTTTAATTGACAGCCAAAGATATAGCTTAATCTGGTGTCGTTTTAATTGTTTCCTGGCACATTAAAATGAAATTGAACACGAAATATTTTACTGCAGACAATTAACTTTAATGTTGCGATTAATTCTCTCAAATAAATTCGCACTAGTGTTGTAGACGTAAATGGAGATTCAACCCCAATTGGTTGAATCTGCATTAACGCATTAATAAGCAAATTCCCCCCCCCCCCTTAAATATTGCGTTGTCAGATTTCAAAATTTGGAAATCCGAAGGTGTAAAAAAAGTTTTGGTGCATCTTTATTACAAATTCGATAATCATACGAAGTGTTGACTTCCTGATGACGAATTTTGAAAACGATATAAATAATATGAAACGAAAACTATCTGTAGTGTTAATTAGGGGACTAATATAATCACAATGTGATCAAGTTTCTTTCGGTAGAATAAGTGCAATTTTTGAATCGTAGTTTGTATTTGAAGGCTTTATGGCACCACAAACATAGTAAGAGTTTACAGATTTGTTTGCAATATGGAAAATATTTGGCATCCAAAATCGACGAATTAGATCAAATAAACGTTTTTGTAACACCAAAAAGCCAGGTAGAGTTAAAATATTCCGAAAGCAAATCTAACATTATATTGGGTGAAACGACTCTTTCTTGCGAATCGGCATAGCAAACAATCATGAATAAATGAAAATTTTCTATTAAATCACGCTTTAAATTTTTGCTTGGCTTCTTATCAGCATGAAGACAACATTTCGACATTTATGGTATTTCACGTAAGGTATTCTTGAGGCGTTGATTGAACTAACGTACTTAAAAATGTGGAAAGATCTGATTCTGAAAATTCGTCCTCTATTTCATTAATATCAAATTCGGTGAAAACCTAGACAATGCATCACTAACAAAATTGTCTTGAAGTCTGACATATACTGGAGTAAAATTAAACCGTAAGATTTGAATAATCCAATGAGATAGTTTAGTAAAATATTTCGGTGTCATTAATAAACACAATAAACTACAATAAACGGTTTCTAAACCGAACGGTATTTTTAGTAAATAATCTTTGAAATAAAATAGTGCTTCTAAAACAGCTAAATGTCTTAGTTCGTGTGCACTATATATAAGCTCAGCGTTTTGGAGCCTTCCAGAAAAATATTTTATTGGATGGCATCCATCGTCGATTTCTTGACTTTAGGTAGCTGCTCTTCCTTTCGAACTAGCGTCCATGGTTAAAATAAATTTCTTACTAAACTCAGGAAATCGCAATAATGGAGGTGTCAGTAACGTCTTTTTAATAAGTTGAAATTTCGCATTCTTCCTTTTATTGAATGGCGTCCATCATCGATTTCTTGACTTTAGGAAGCTGCTTTTCCTTTTGAACTAGCGTCTTTAGTTAATATTAATTTCTTATTAAAGTCAGGAAATCACAATAATGGAAGTGTCAGTAACGTCTTTTTAACGTCTTAAAATTTCGCATTCTTCCTTTTTAATACATTTAAAGGTACGGTGATAGTACTAAAATAATGTATGATCTTAATAAAATGGACACATTCCGATAAATTTTTGAAGTTCGTGTAACTTTCGACATGCTCTAATAGTTTCAAACGCGTCTTGTAATGTTTAAATTTGTCCTGGTCAATTGTTAAATTTAATTCTTTTAGAAATTCTTTTATATTAAAAAACAATTCTTTTAGAACTCAATTTTAAAACAATTTGATTGCCGTGTTCATCTTACGAAGAAATGAAGATAATTAAGCCATCATAATTTTGTATAAAAAATCTTTCACGGCAAAAATCGACCAATTTCTTAACGAGATTTAAGCGCCTGGCTAGAATTTACAAGGCTAAATGACACTTGTAATTATTTTTATATAAAAAATGGCCTAAAAGATTCTGATAATAACTTTGGTATATGTCAATTGTTTGAAAATATTTAGCTGAACCAAAACTATTGAAGATATTATTCATATTACATACGATAAACAGGTCGAATTTTATTTAAGAAAACGATAATCGTCATATTAACGCACGCCCCCAGTTTGTTTCGCAACAAAAAATAGAGGGCTAGCATATGTACTTTGGCATTGTGATAAAATTTTTCAGTACTCTAGTTCTTGTATATGAGTTTCTAAAATAATAGTTTATTATGAGGCAAGTAATATGGTAATTTTCAAACAGGCTCAGTATTCTTAAAAAGTATTTTATATTCAAAATTTTTCGCCAATCCAGGAACTTTAGTTAGAAACGAAAAAATATAATTTAAAATATTATTAAATTTAAAATTGTGATAATAATCCAAAATCGATTCCGAAAAAACAGAATTATAATGACTTTTTGAATTTAGACACGAAATAGCTCTACTATGGTTAAAGTTAAATTTGAAAACGAAAATTCCATAATGATACTGGATGATGCTTATGTCTTCGAACCTAAGAAAGCATTGTAAGGAATTGAATCTGTAATATACAATTTTAAATTTCAACTAAACTAATTAATTTTAAAATGAAGATTTGTTAAGATTCAAAGTGAATTAGAGAACTTAATAAAAGTAGATTTTGAAATAATTGCAGATATTAAATTTAGTGTACTACCCCTAATTTAGTTTAATTTAGGAGTCGAGTAATACAACTATAAATTTGATGTAAAAATATAAATTTATATTTATATTTAATTAACAGTAAAATTGATTTACGAATGTGAATGTCTTTATTTAGTTTTTTGAAAAATCAATATTCGAATTTTTAATTGTCGAAGCTGTTTCTTTCGATGTAGATGGAGTTTGAACATTAAGATTTGGAAATTACGTAAAGATTTGGATTTTACGTTAAGTCGGAGAACGTGAATTATTATACAAACGTTTTCTACCTTCCGAAATTTTATATTCTATAGATTTACAGTAGGTGAAAGAAATACGGTTTCGGTTTGTTTAAAAATTACGATTTGTATCAGAATTGCTAGAATTATTACACGAAAAATTGTGTAAATTAGAATTTGGTTTAACATAAAGTATACAGAATAAACGGTCTGACATGTCACATATTTTATTATTTATTAGGATATTCAAAAGCGCGTAAGTTGTCGAGCGTGGCCGCCAACAAAATTGGCTTAAAAATAAGAAGAGACGTCTTACCTTCCAGGATCCCAAGTATCCTACTACACATACGTTTGAAGTCTATGGTGTTTCACCTATCAAATATAAATCGAGAGGTTAGGAAATGCAAATCTAATTAAAAGAAAATATAGATTTGGAATGATTACAATATATTGTTACGTTATTTGGTGTATATTTTATACACAAATAACCCTACACAATAAGTTGTTTTTATTTTAAATATGTTATGTATTAAACATTTTTTGTAAGCAATAAAAATAGTTTGTTTACTTTAAGAGAGCGTGCTTGATAGTAGAGACAGTTCGATATACACACTTCAGCTACACACTTTGAGAAGAGCCTTATAAACGAGCACCCGTCCTAGTCAGACTTAACAAAGCTTGTTATTTTACTGATTGTTAAACCAGTGTTCCTCAATGTAACTCAAAGTAAGTTTCTTTTTTTTTAAATTATATATTTCAAATTGTAAAGAGATTCATTTTAGTATTTATTAAATAGTTTTTGTATATTCAATTGTAATAACTTACACAATTGTGTTTTTGTTTGAATTTGTTTATTTAATGTAAACCGACCACGTGTGGTCCATTTTCAATGTTAATGTCTAAAATTTATATTCTGCTAGTATTTTCTTCTTAAATAATCCCTTTTCTTTTTAGTTTACGATGGAAAAATTGTGAAGCGTTTCTCCAAAGAGCATCAAACACTTCTTCCAGTTTCGATATCTAAGACCTCTGGACCTGATTTATTTATCTGAATAAGTCAGGTTGGGCCCAGTACAAATTTCATTCTGTGCACTCCTAGCAGAGTACACCATTTTACTTCGTATTTTTCATAATTAAACTATATTCCTATATAGTTTAATTTTTTCTTCTTCTTATTTTTAAACCATCAAGGTTTAAAAATCATATTCTTCTTATTTTTAAACATATAATATTTAAAAATTCTTAGTTTTCGTATTATTTAATCCTAATTAAATAATACTTCGTTTTATTTCTTCCTCATATTGTTCTTATTTTTTCTTATTAGTTAAATTAAATTGTATCAATTTAATTAACTAATCCTTTATTTTTGATAATTAAATTATATTTTCATATGATTTGATTATCCTCTTCGTAATCATTAAAATTTTAATTTTTTTTGTTTTGCTTCAATATAAACGTTTATTAAACTATGAATATTATTTAAAATTTTTTTATTCAATTATTTAATTAAATTGGCGACATAAGAAAATAAAACATGGCGATATATTCAATACATAAAATATAACGAGTATACAAATACAAGAAATTATATTTAAATAAACAGAATATACAGGATATAAGTATCATATACCACGGTCGATTTGTGGTTTGTTTTAAAAAATATTTGACCGCCATCTTACTTCCGAAAAAATAGGAAAGGAGATGAAAAGTCTCTAACATCAGTGCCATTTTACACCTTATATTTAAAATCTAATTTTCTATAATTATCACATGCAGACTATTTATTGCGGTTTTCTGCAATCGATGTGAAATAGTAAGGCTTTTAAGATACAAACATCCATAAATAAATACTTATAAACATACAAAAAAAAAAAAAAAAAAAAATATATATATATATATATATATATATATATATATATATATATATATATATATATATATATATATATATATATATATATATATATATATATATATATATACATGTATACATATATGCACATCACATATACATACATCCATTTTTACTATTTGATTTTGGGGCAAGTAATATAAGGTAAGCCGCATCATTAAAGTAGAATTTTTGTCAACTTATTGTTTTGAGTGGTTAATCAGAACGCATTTTTCAAAAATTACTACATGAGCGCCCCATTATGCGCAAAATATGAGAATCTTATATAAATCTTATACAAATAATATGAATGGACTACCAATGCGATGTACTTGTAAAGTTATTTGAACATCTCAGTAAAATCGGAAACTTGTCTTGAAATAATTTATGGAATTAGTTTTGCGAATAGGACTGATATCAAGTGTATAAAATGGTCTAGTAACTCACAGTATTTAAAATCATTCAATTAGGTCAACCCAAAAATCTTTAGAGATTCGTTATATATTAATTAAATCTCTTGAGAGCATATTTTCGGTCACTTTAGATCCCCTCCTTATACCTTATTAGGCGATAATAAGAAAATTGTTAACCCATCTCCTCATTATTAACGAAATTATAAGTACTAAGATTTAAAAGTTTCACAACATTTATTAAACATCGAATCTTATTTTTTGTAAATAATAATATTTTAACCGTTAAAATAAAGCATTTAAAATAGTAAATTTTTTTACTAAAATACCAAAAATATTGGCATTAATTTCCTGTATCAGTTTCTACTTAGTACGTTTTTACCTTATATTTTTATAGACAAATTTTCTAATAATTGATTGCTTATACTAAACTTTAAAAACTTGCCTATACAATTTTATAATAAATGTGAACTAAGGAGAAACTTATACAAGAAATTAAGACCGATTATTTTTATTTAATGTAAAACAATGTATTTTAGTAAACAAATTTGGCCATTATTAAGTAGATGCTATATTTTAACTTAAAAAACATTACGATTTTTTGTTTAGTTTTAATGTGGATAATAAAAGTTTTGAAAAAATACTTACAACATGTAATTTTTTGTAGGAGGTGGAGGGGGGATTACCATTTTTTAGTAAAGTAAAATTTAGTCCATAATAAAAGAAATGGTTAATATGCTCCATAAATTGCATTAAATATTTAAGGTATAAAACCACCTACAAAAATTATATCTGCATAAGGCCACACATATTTATTTAAAAAATAATTATTTTACAATGCCATGTATACTATATGTATATTTAGATAGCACTTAATTGTATTGATCATTTCTTCTGATACTTAGTTACATGATAAAAGAAGGTTTAAGCATTATTATTAAAACGTTCTAGGTTGAATGAGATATCAAATATAAAACGTTATCCCATTTAGTAGAACGTGGATGGTATTATAAAATACATAGTATCTTGATATTATCGTAAAAGAGATTAGTGGATAAATATTCTACCTGTCCAATGTAAAAGGTATAATCCTATATTTGGTAAATTTGATATTTTAATTTTATAATTTTAACAAAACTAGTTTTTGACATTATGTTTTTGGAACAAACAATTATTTTACATATTAACTAATAAAAAAAGTGGTATTAAATTTGTAATGATGCACTTTAAAAACAAATATTGTTTTACGAAGTTTGAATAGTAGTAAAATGCATATCACTATAATTTTAATGACTCAAACTGTAATAGAATAAATTCCTCAGCCTTTTCCCTATCAACGAAAATTGATAACATTTTGTACATATATA